>QYAO01000112.1:0-21523 GCA_003988895.1 Hyphodiscus sp. D1413
CCCTAACCCTAACCCTAACCCTAACCCTAACCCTAACCCTAACCCTAACCCTAACCCTAACCCTAACCCTAACCCTAACCCTAACCCTAACCCTAATTAGCTTTCTTAATAAAGAGAATAAAAGCTATAAAGAATACTTGATTATTCTTAATAAATCCTTTATCTAGATTATCTACTAAGTACTTCTTAATAGCTAATAGCTTAGCTATTATCTGATAATATAAAGGACTATATCCTAGGTCTTCTGCTTTAGTATTATCCTCTAGCTATATCTGATAATCATATGACTAATAGGATAGTAATATATCTAAAGCCTTCTTTAAGAAGATATTTATATATTCCTGATATTAACTAAGTAATAGTTATATAAGCTATTAAGCTTTTATTTCCTAGTCTTATCTCTTACTTAGGTCTAATAACTAGTTCTCTTAGTCTTATAGTTCCTAATCGATTTTATATAATAAGGTTATAAAGTATTTATTCTTCTCTTATCTCAGGTTTAGATAAAAAGCATTTACTAATATCTTATAGATATTAATCATAGAGGGATTTATTTTAGGAATAGTATATGATTTATCCTATCTAATAAAATAAATATCCTTAGCTTCTAATTTACTTAATAAGAGTTCTTTATTTATAATATAGTATTCTTATCTCTATTAGTCTTTAAAAGTATATTATAGAATCTCCTAGGATTATTATATATCTTAGGCTATTACTATCTTCTTATCTTATTAATTAATATCTTACTAATGCTTTTCTTTTATAAAGAGAAATAGGCTCTTCTAATATATAATTATAACCTTATTCTAGCTTAGGTTTTCTATATAATCATCTAACTAGAATAATTAATAGTTCTAATAGTTGATTAAGATATTATACTTTATAGCCTAGGTTTATCTAAGAATAATATTATAGCTTTTAAATAATATAATTAATATTAGGAGTTTTCTTAACTTTTATCTAGAAATATATAGATATAGCTCTAGATAATAGATAATTAGGCTTTATAACCTATTATCATAGCCTTTTATCTTATATAGTATTTCTAAAGTATATTTTAGGATATTAAAGAATTCGTTTACTTAAGTTATAAGTTATATATCTATGAAAATGAAACTATCTACTCTAATATTAAGAAGTATATTGATTTTAATACTAAGTCTATTCTAGCTAATAGTATAAGATAGAGTAAGAGGGTCTTTTCCTATAAGTTTACTTAAATCTAGTATATATAAATCTATATCTATTTAATCTAGAAAGGAGTCTTCTTCTAAGTACTTTCATTTCCTAGCTCTATTATAGGACTATTCTCAATCATCTTAACTTTTATATAAACCTTCTTCTTAGGATATTTATATATATAGTATCTAGTCTCTTTATAATAGAAGTACTTACCTTTCTATTATAGCTTTTATTAGTCGACTAGGATTATATTTATACTAGTTATTATAGGCGAAGAATTTATAGATTATATTATAAATAATATAATCATATACTTAGGTATCTTCTTAATCAGATACTTTATATAGTTCTATTATTTATCAATTCCCTTTAGAGTCTAGTTAATAATAGAGTAGTATTTAATAAACTACTTGAGGTTATAAGTCGGATTATAGGACTTATTAACTACTTATTACTAGAGATTAAATATAAGCTTATGATTGAGTTTATACTTAAGTTCTATAAAGGAGATCTGGACCTTATTAGCTAGATATATGAAATTAGAGTAGAAGATATAAAACGTTTCTATCTTCTTTATATAGAGCTTATAAAAGTCCTCCTTAATAGTAAATACTCGATTAGGGTCTTTATAGATATCTTCTAGATACTGATATAGGTCTACTAGGCTCTTATATAGGTCTATAGAGTCTATTTAGAGTTATAATACGATATAACTAGTTACTTCTCTATTAGTTCGTCTAATTATATAGGTTTTCTAGATTTTATCTATAAGATAATAGTTAGTATTAGCTATAAGCTTTCTCTTGATTCATTAGATCTAGTCCTTAAACTAGGATTCCTTATTATCTATAAGTACTAATAGGTCTAGGAGTTTTATAGACTTACTAGGTCTAGTCTCTAGATTCTAGATTCCTCTTAGTTAATTGATTATATTCTAGATAACTATATTATAGAGGTTAGTATTCTCTATCTCCTTGATCTTAAGTAGGTTCTTGAGTTCTAGGACTCTCTCCTTAAGTCTCTCCTTCTCTATAATCGCTTAAAGGATATGATTAAATAGGTTTCTAGGTCTGGCCTTTATTTCCTACTTAAAGTAAGTAAAGTCAAAGTCCTATTTGAGTTCTAGTTATAGGGAGTATCAGCTTTATAGGGATTATTATTACTATATCATAGGATTAGTAGTCTCTTATTCTTTATATAGTCTTATTATAATAGCAGTCGCTAATAGGCTATACTATTACTAATAGTCTCCTAAGTATTCTAGTATTCTAATATATAAGGTTATTAGCTAAGTATAAGATAAATCAATATTATTAGTAATGATTCTAGATTAATAGATATTACTAGTAAATACTAGATTAGTAGGTATTACTAATACTATACTAAGTTAAATAGATATTACTAGTAAATACTTATAGATATCTTTTAATTCCCTCTTAAGAATAAAGTATAGATTGAGTTTAGAATTATATTATAAAGCTAAGTTCTAATCTATTAGATAGATAAACTAGTTTAATTAAGACTATTCTAAACTAAGGAGTCCCTTTACTTATTTATATATTCCCTAGCTTAAAGTAGGAATCAGCTAAATAAGAATCAGCTAATCCCTGATAATATTATATCTAATAGGTTAAGAAGCTAGTATAATAGAATCATAATAATTTATAGTTGTCCTAGATAGATAAAATTAAGCGAAAAGACTATATAGGACTTTATCTTATCTAATAGATTGAAATTTTATAAACTATATATAGCTAAGAGATAGCCTAATTTTTTTAAGAGGAGAAGAAAAAGATTAGAAAAATCACTAAGAGTACTTTATTTTTTATTTTTTATTTTATTTCTATTAGAAGCATTCTATAGAACTCTCCTATAGGGATTGGTTCTATAGCCAAGATAGAGGGGGACCTATATATATCATAGTACTCCTCTATAGACTTATAGAGGAGAGAGATCATACTAACTACTAAACTAGACCTAGAACTAAGTATATTCAATCGAGTATACTTATCCTTATGATCCTAATACTGATTAATAGTTAAACTTTATATATTTAGCTATAGAATAGATAGGTTTTAGAGAAGAGATATCTATTATAAAGATACTATGAAATAGACTTCGAGTTAGTACTCTTGTCTAGGAGTATAAGAGATACTATAAAGGAATTTCGAATTAGATACTTTATATTAGAGGTACTATGATTCCTCTATAGATAAGAAAGCAGAAGCCGCTATCTCCTTCTATTATATCTATAGAGTTATATATTATATATATAAAAACTCCCTTACTATAAATCAAGTATATTAATACCAATCGTATGTTTTGATCCTATAGATCTAAAATAGGCAGAAGACTATAAAGCAATTAATAGCTACTTGACTTTTTGAACTAAGTACTATCAAGCCCATAGAATGATAGATTTCCTTCTATAGGAGTACTTTTGAGAGGATTTTGAGGGATAGACTAAGGAGATGTTTAAAATAGTATCTCATAATCAAAGATAAGAGCTATGAGACTACCTATAGAATCACGGGTATTTTATAGTAAAAGGGAGAGCGATGGGAATATACCTAGTTAGGGTGATCAACGACGATAAATACTATATATAGACAGAGTCTAAAATCGATAACTAGCTATAGACCTATCAAAAGTTCAATTCCTACTAGAATCCAAACTTGAATACTCAGGAACCAAGTTTAAAGGGAGATCAGGAACTCCCTGAGAAGTCTATAAAACTAGATAATCGACTATTACTAGAGAATTCCGGAAAGGGCTCTGATCTAATGGAATAATAGCTCTCTAGTAAGGTATAAGAAGGCTCTATGAAACGCTTGCCTTATCAAGTTTAGGAAGAATTATCTATAGGAAATGCTCAGAACCAAACTTCTATAATAGACTAACTAGGCCAAACCCTAATGATAATCCAACTTAGCTAGGCATAGGACGGACCAAACAGGCTAACTAGGAGGATTATAGACCTAATCAAGCTCTATAGAGATGGCTATCAGAAGTATAATAGAGGGCTATATAAAACCCTTGATAGTAAACTCTAAGTATTTTATGACTATTATACTAAGGCCAATATTATAGAATATGATTATAGATATATATTTGCTATAATACTCAAGGATAGAACAAGTAGTTACTACTATCAAATAATTATAGGCCAGAACTATGATTTCCCTATAGCTATAGTAATGGTTAAAAGCTACTTTAAGACCAAGGAGAATCGACAATTCTACCTCTCTAAATAGAGAGAAACAATATTCTAGAGAACTATTCTAGCCAATCCTATAAAATCAAAACTTGAGTGTCTATAACTGCTCTTTGACAAACTCTAAGATATCTAGTAAATGCTTCTGGCCAGCTATCAAATAGGCTATAACCTATGAGACCAAGTGATTAGTATATACCATGGAGTTAAGGAATATAACCTTATACTCTATAAGCTAGCTATGATGTTTAAAGGCGTCTATATAGAGCTATGATCGTCTATAGGGACAGCCCTTAGGAGTAGAGAAACTCAGTAATTCACTCAAGATACCGATAATATAGAATCATTTGATGAGCTATATAACTAGAACTAGACTGATCGAACCTATAAGGGAAGGAGAAGCCATAGCTATAGATAATAAGACAATAGATAACAAAGGTATAGACAATAAAGGTTCGGACAATCCCGAGGGGGATTCCATGGGAATATAAGAGGCCAATAAACCCTATTCCATACTCTATTTCATCGAACATTTCAAAACCAAAGCTATAGACCATTATAATCAAAGAAGTACTATATCTATAGGAAACCGGGATATTAGTCTATGAAACATTCTATAGAAGAGCGATAATAAGCATATACTAGGTTCAAGGGGCCAGTACAATTTCTCAATGATCATAAGGTCATGGCTATAGACTTTTAGAACTTCCTAGCTTACTATAAGGAGATAGAAGGATTTGACTAAGACACCTAGCTAGAGCAGAGTCTATTAGACCTAAGTATCGAAGAAGAAGGGGATGCCTATTTTATAGAACTTGGAGCTATTTAGGAGACCTAAACTATCGTATTCCTAAATGACCAATTAATGGTCTATACTCTTATGAAACGGGATATCTTCTATAAAATACTAAAGAATATAGATATCTTTACTTTCGAGGATCGATATTTAGTAGATACCTTCCAGGGAATTATGCCTGATATAGGAGCTTCTAGAGTATCAATGATAAGACTTCTATAGTTCGAGGCACTTAAGAAGATTGATCCTATGATATCTCTAGACTCTAAGCCAGCTAGGGAATACAAAATTCGCTTTAGTAAGGGGGATGTGATTTCCCAAGGTATAGTCATGGTTAATACTCCTATAGGAAGTATTACGTTTTATATACTCCCTATGAATACTCCATTCTTATACTATATCTAAGATATAGATAGAATAGGGGTAACATTTGATAACCTATGAAACGTCCTGTGATAAGGGACAAGGGTGGTCCTAATCATATAGAAATGGAGATAAGGGTAGTCTCAATCATATAGAAATGGAGACACCTATAGATGCTCCTAGATAAACTAGAGCAAACTCTAGCCTAGAGCTATCTTATAGAATCCGAGTTATAGCAGTTATACCAAAGATTTGGACATCTATTAGTATAGAGACTCTCGAAGATCCTTAACTAAGCTAGCTAGGACTTTAAAGTTAAAGCACTAAAGCATCTTATAAAATACTATTATCAATATCAAATATACTCTAAGGCACTAGGTCGATTCAAATTCACTCTCTAGGATAATTATGAGTTTAACTACTTGATAATCATTGATATAATATACCTTGATATATAATCAGTATTATATATCATAGATTTAGCAATATCGTTCTAAGCTATATGATTCCTAAAGGACCTATTAGCTAAGACGGCCTAGGATACTCTATAGATATACTAGATCGATATATATCAAGGATCACTGGATTTTATAATATATAATACCGGCAAAAACTTTTCCTCTATAGAATTCAGATAGTAAGCTAGTATAATAATAATCAAAATCAAGGAAGTTCTAGTTAAGGCATATAATAGTATAGGAAAGGTAGAACGCTATCATACTCCCCTATAGAGGGCCTATAAAATCCTATAGGCCAAACTAGGAGATGACCTAAATAGGGAGGCAATTCTCCAAATAGTAGTTAAGGCAATCAATGACTCTACTAGGCCAAATAGGATTATTCTAACCTTACTAGTTTTTGATATATACCTATAGATAGGAACTATAGATTTACCTTCTCCTTCTATAGTATTAAGAGCAAAGGCAATCCAAGAGGCTATAAAAGAAATCAGATACCTTTAAGCTACTAGGAAAATCCAAGAAGCACTTACTATGAGAAACGGACTAGATACTATAGAAACAATTAACTTACTAATTAACTCTAAGATAAGAGTTTGGAGAGAAAAAGGAGGGTAGACTAGACCATTTAAGCTTATCATAATCGATAGGGAAACCTATATAGTTCAAATGCCAAGTAGACCTATATAGTTCCAATCGATGATTATAAGACCATACTATCAAGAATAAGATATAGAATAGATAGAAGAAGATGATACTATAGAACCCCTACTAAAGCAGGGCCATAGAAGGCTAAAGGGTTCTAAAAACAAGCTATGAAATGATACTATAGAATCATAGAGAAGTCATCGGGCCAGAGAAGAGCCAGATAATGATAAATAAGACAAATTTAAAGAGCAATTCTTTATTACTATGAAATCATAGATGTTTATCATAGCTAAGGAGTAATCAGATAAGGAACTCTTACTAAAGCTATAAAAGGAAGACATAATCACTATACTAGGAGCTCCATTTAAGGAGGCTCAAAGGCAAGAAATTGATGGCCTAAAAGCAAGAGGCGTCTTTGATTTCATATAATATAATACTATAAAATATAATAGATATAGAATTTTTAAGTCTAGACTAGTAAATGAGATCAAAGACAAAGCTACTAGTATCCCATATGAAAAGTCAAGGCTAGTCATTCAAGTATATAACGATAAAGGAAAAGGGGTAATCCTGATCCAATTACTAAGGATCCAATGAGTAAGTCAGAGGCTTATTTTGGCCCTAGTACCCTCTCTAGCTCAAATTCTAGAGCTATAAATCCAGGTCTGGCTATAGGATATAATCCAAGCCTATGTTCAATCAATAACCCTCCTTTAATGATTGATCCTAGTAGAACTATCAAGAGAAATGAGAGATAGGTACCCCAAAGGCACTATAATAGTCGTCTTATAACCATTATATAGAATCCCAGAGGCTGGTATATATTAGTAGGCAATATATTATAAATACTACTAGGAAAAGCTATCAATGGCCACGTCTACCTATGACCCCTGTCTACTTATCATAACATCATCAGAGAAAGGCACATTCAGTATTATAGGAATGCAAACGGATGATACCCTTATCATAGTATCCGAAAAGTTCAGTAATATCAAGGAGGATAAACTCTAGAAGGCTGATCTTAAGACAAGACTAAAGGAGAAGCTTACTATAGAGAACCCTTTGATATTCAATGGATATATTATCGAGGCTAAAGAATCGACTATCAATCTCTAGTAAAAAGGCCAAGATAAGAAACTTTGTTTACTAGATCCTATAAAACTAGTAAATCTCAAGACTAGATAATAATATATCGAATAACGAGTATAAGGGGTATATATTACTATGATTTGCTAACCAGAGGCAATATATGACCTATCTATAGTAGTATAATATCAGGAATCTATAAAGGATAATATTATAAAACTCAATAAACATCTAAAGTAGTAAATGGATAATATAGATCATAGAATTATATATATTCCAATAGACCTTTCTACTACTAAGCTCTTTATATTTATAGATAGGTCATTTGCTAATAATAAAGACCTAAGTTCTCAAATTAGATATAAAATCATACTAGCAAATGAGATACTAGGAAATAAGTCATTCTAAATCAAGGGTAATTTGATCTATTAGAGCTCAATGAAAAGCAAAAGGGTTATGAGAAGTATCCTAGCTTCCGAAATCTATAGAATAGTAGGAGGAGTTGATATAATACTAGCCATAAGTTTAATAATTCGAATCATTACTAGATAGCTAGGCCTTAGACCCATCCCTATAGTTGTCTGTATAGATTCTTACTCATTATATGAATGTCTCATAAAGCTTGGGACTACTCAGGAAAAGCATCTAATAATCGATATAATGGCGCTATAATAGTCCTATAAGAGAAGGGAACTCCAGGAAATCCAGTAGATTCAAGGACAAGACAACCCAGCCGATACCATGACAAAGGGAGACCCGAATAAAGCACTAGAGACCTTTGTCAATATAAACCAGTTAGATATCTAGGTCAAGGGATGGGTGACCAGAAGAGACGATGGTCTAGGAGAGTAATATAGGACCTATAGAGTTTTTTGGAGTTTTTAGAGTTTTGATTAGAGTTTTGATTCAGTTATATTAGAGTTATTGAAATATTACTAAAGCCATGAAATTTATATATAGAGAATCATACTATAGAAAAGCAAATAGCCATTTTATAAAATCAAAAGAACCCTCCTATCTATAAGATAGAATAGGCTCTAAATACTCGACCACGACTAGGACTACTACTAGGACCACTGCTACTAAAATCATTATCATCCCTATGATATCCCTACTAGTGAGCAAAGAACCGGCGCTTCTCTTTCTCTAAATCGTTTATAGCTTTCTTAATACTAATACGAGCAGCATACTAAAGGGCATTCGCCTATAAAGAGAAGTCCCATAATCTATCCTTATATAGATCAGTCAAACCGTCGTCCTCTATTAGTATAGAGGGATATGAGGTATAGATATCAAAGTCTAGGAGCAGACTCTCCAGAATATGGCCTAAGTTCTGTTCTATAATCTCTCCCCGATGTCTAGAATCTCTTTGAGGCCTACTATGGTTGTCCTCCCAAGCCGACACAGTCGCGCTATGAGTACTGCCAGTACTAGTATCACTTATATTTTGATAGTGCCTAAGGGGACCAGGTATCGAAGAGCCAGGCTGGTTGGCAGGAGCCAAAGGAGGGACAAGGGCCAGAGGAGCAGGAGCTAGAATAGCAGGAGCTAGGAGAAGAGCATTCCCTTAGACCAGACCGATAGGAACAGTACTATATATAATACCATCTGCTTAAAAGTAGTAGGAAGTACATTTCATAAGAACACATTGATTTAAAGGCCCAATAAAAGGAAATACTATACAGTCCTTGAAAATATAATAATTGTTCTATGCCCGACATCGACAGCCAATACCAGGGACCCCACGGATATAGGCAAGAAGGACAAGCCGATACTCATTCCGAGTAACTACAAAAGGTATATTAGTGAGATCATATAGAACGCGAGTTCTATAGAGAGGAATATAGAACCCATCAGCATCTCTAGCAAAGAGACGATTATTGTCACTAGCAGCAATAGGCTGCTAGAACATCCAATTGATTTTACTAAAAGGGGGTATATCTTACTACAAAACCTAAACTTAGCCTTTGATCAAATAAAAGTAAAGGGAATACCTATGAAATCCTAATAAGCTATGAAAAAAAAAAAAAGAAGAGGTACTGGAAGTATCGAAGGTCGAACGTTGAAGAAGTCAAAGTTCAGGTCAAAGTTTAGATCAAGAAGTAAGACAGAGAGAGAGTTATTGAAACAAGAAGAGAAGTAAGAGTAATAGGAGGAGAGAAGGTTTATATACTCCTGATCCTATGAAACTAGCAAGACCCTATAAGGCAGGATTCTATAAAGCCATGATTCTTAGTCAAATAGAGAAATAGCCAATGAGCTAGGAAGCAAATATATCAGGACATGGGTCGGCGGCCTAGCTATAGAATAGTATAGACTGACTATAAGCAAACATTTCATAGTATTAGTCATCAACTAGTAATCGATATACTAGGGAATATGGAAAAGAAAAAGGTTACTAATGTTAGAAGCATTCTATAGAACTCTCCTATAGAGATTGGTTCTATAGCCAAGACAGAGGGGGACCTATATATATCATAGTACCCCTCTATAGACTTATAGAGGAGAGAGATCATACCAACCACCAAACCAGACCCAGAACTAAGTATACTCAATCGAATATACTCATCCTTATGATCCCAACAATTTCTACTATGATTAGTATCTCTAATTCCTAAAGATAATCTATACCTATAAAAAGGACTCTATTTAAGTATATGAAAAACCATTATACTATACTAGTATATTTAATAGGATTAAAGCTAAACCTGATTTCTAAGCTATTATTAGAATCGAATTAGGCTTTCTAGTCTTTAGCTCCCTCTTCTATAGAGGTAGTAGGAGGAGAAGTTATAGACAAAGACTTTAATATGATATTAAGCCTAAGTATAGAGACTTTCTTAATAAGAGTTTTATTAATAGAAGTCTTCTTGATTAATACCTATCAAATAGAATAGTATAAGGAAATAGTAAGAGTCTTATTCTCCTTAGAAGTATTAGTAGTTTCCTTAATAAAAGCAAGAAAGGAGCTTACTTTAGATTTTCCTTTATCTTTAATACCTTTTTTCTTCTATAGAACCTTTTAGATAACGAGTATTATAGACTTAGGAAAAGCAGTCTTATCATAGTAAGGAGGCATAGGGAGATTAATAAGAGTATTAAATATAGGAGAACTACTAGGACTCTTAACTCTATTATCATCAATCGACTTTATATACTCAGGTTCCTTACTATGATTATAGTACTTATAAGGATAGTCTTCTTCTCTTTCTTCTTCTTCCTTATTACTATCTATTAGGATCATAGTCTTTGACTTAGAGATATCCTTTCTAAGGCGCTTATTCGACTTAATAGACTTAGTATTAGGACTCGCCTCTAGAGATATACTTATATTAGTATATATAGCTATAAGAGCATTTTTATTATATCTAATATAAGGAGGAGGATCATAGGTATAGTAATCCTTGATGATAATAGGGTGACTATCTATTAATAGTTACTTGATCTAAATCTTATAATTAGGAGCAGAAGATATAGTACTCTTATTATATATTAAGGATAGGAGTTAGGAATTATCTCTATTATAGATTTAGCTATGAATATTTATAGTACCTCTATCTAGACCGATAAAGGCATAATCTAAGTAGCCTATATATAGATTAAGATAAAGGTTTAGACGAAATATATATTTATAGTTATAGACTTTGGTTTAGATAATCTAGTAGATAATATTACTGATCTATAATATACTAAAGCAATGATTAGATATTCATAAGTAATAGATATTATTAGCTTCTAGCTATACTAAGGTATAATATATAGGATTAGGATTATAAAGACAAGTAGAGAAAATATACTTAGTACTAAAAACTATATCCTTTATATCAACTTAAGTAGTAGATATAATTAGATCATCAGAATCGGAATTATTATTATCTCTATTATAGACGAATATAATAGCTAATATATTATTAATAGAGGAGTCGCTATTCAAAAGAGGAGTATAGATAGAATTAGTACTAAAACCCTAAATAATAGATATAATAGTATTTATAGTAAAAGACTAGATTATAATAGGGATAAACAGAACTTCGATATCATTAGAAGAGATAGTATCAATATTAGTATTAGATATAGACACGCCTTTACTATTAGCTTAGATAGCTCTTTTAAGCTTAGTTATATTAAATAGAATAAGAGTATAAATCATAAATAAGTCAGGAGATAATTCATTTAGATTAGATATACTTACTTTAATACTCAGGACTACTATCCTTTATCAGTATACTTTATTAGTAGAAGTAGGAATAAGACTAAGAGAGGAGATTAAGAGATACTTACTATATACTAAAAAATTTTATAATATTATTAAAGAACTCAAAGGTTTAAGAGGAAAAGAAGTTCTTAAATATTTCTTGATTTTATATATATGATTTGCTTAATAGTATAACTACTCGTTTTAGCTTATTTAATTAGTTATTTATAAGGTGAATTGATTATTTATAAAGTAAATAATTAAATTATTTACTTTACTAGCTACTTAGTCGGGAGGCTATAACGAGTAGCAGGTAATATAAGTAGTACTATCTTCTATTTACTAATATTTTATATTTAATCTTTTCTTTTTCTTTTATTACTCTTAACCTTTATCATTTTTCCTCTTTTCTACTAGGCATTTATAATATCTAGAACCGAAATATCAGCGATTACTATATGACTAATAGAATCTCTTTCCTTGACTATCTTTAAAAATACCTTTAAAGTTAAGGTATATCTTATTAATATTCTATAGGAGTATAGGTATAAGATAGAATCAGATATACTATAGAAGATGCTTTTATATTATACTAGAATAAGAGATATGATTAAGGAGGTATTTAAGTTTATATAGGATAGAGGAGCCTTTTGAAATCACCTCTTAGAAGAAGAGTTTACTAGGAGATAGGCTAAGGTATTTATAATTATCAAATCTAATAGAGTCAGAAGAGATCGGATTAGAGAAGCCAAAAATATAATCCTAGGAAACTAGAAGTAAGAAGGTATTATATAATAGATTAAAATGATATAATCCTCTCTAACCTTTCTATATATATATTAGAAGTTAGCTCGAGTTATAGATTTATAGTATATTACTAATTTAGCTAATACTATTACTATTAGGCGCCTTATAGGAGAAAAGAAATGGATAAAGTACGATAGATATCTTATAACTAAGGACCTCAATACTATATATAAGCTCAGAGATACCTATCTAGAGGAGATAATAGTAGAGGAGGCCTTATCATTAGGAATAAGGTTTAGAGTCTATGGATTTTTAGAGGAAATTGATAAAAGAGTACTTACTCCTAAAGTAGATAAAATAGAGATTGATTTAGAAGAGATACCTGAATAGGAAGGGATTTTATCCCACCTAATAAGACAAAATGATTCTGAATAGATAGAAGTATCTAATAGTAATAGACGAGAACTTTAACTCAGAACCGCTTATATTATAAGAGGAGATACTAAAGAATTCGATATTCTAGTTAGTAAAGATATGATTTTAGACAATAAGGATATAGATAATACTAAGGATAAATTAATATAAGAAGAAACTAATGAGAGTAATAAAGAGAAGCTAATAAGAGTTAAGATATATCATTACTTACCTGATATACCTTTTGTCTAGAAGGTTTTAATAAATAGTCGAAAAACCTATAGTATAGTAATTAACCTAAAGCTACTAGCTAAGATATATACTTTTACTAGGGTCTGCTTTCTATATAGTCGTCTTATAGCTAATTACATAGGTCTATATATAAAGCAGCTAAACAAAAGCATACTTTATTCTAGACTAAGCTATATTCTAGAATACTATCTAGATATTAGGAGGCTAAAGACTAAGGAAGCAACTTTCCAGTGGTTTTATATCTGAAATAGGCCTAGAAGGCCATCAGATAGACTAGGGCCCTATAAGTTCGCTTATTAAGATTCTATACTAGAGTTTATATTTGATTAAGAGAGGATTTTAGATATCTAGGATAGCTCTATTAGTCTAAGATAAAAGGATAAAGGATTAGTCATAGTTCCTCTTTTTACTTAGTAGTTTGAGTAGACAGAGTTATAGTAATAATTATATGATGAGTTTAATATATATTTATAGTATCTTTATAAAATCAATAGATATAAGAATATTAGTTAGTTATAGAATATGTTTTATTCGATTATATAGTAATTAATATACTAAGATCTTATATATTATATACTCTATACTACTCTCTAGCCAGATCAAGCTTAGTATCTCATTACTTATCTATATTATATCAAGTATAGTCTTCTTAGCGATAGTATATACTTCTATTACCTTAACTTAAATATTCCAGAGTTACTAGCTAGATAAAGGGGCTTATCTATGATTTAGGATATAGTATCTATAGATAAGGAGGATAAGAAGAACTATACCTTTATTCTATCTAGAATATAGTATAAGCTCAGACTATAGTAGGATAAGGTAATTACTAAGAGTCAAGAAACAGAGTACTATATACATCAAATTAATAATCATATATTTATTAAGGAAGATTTATATATTCTAGGCCTAATATATAAGCATATTCCTTATCAACTAGGAGATGCTTAGATAACCCTATCATCGATTCCCTATAGAATAATTAGGCCTATGACTAAGGTCTATCATACTATATTACCATAGTTTATAGTAGTCTAAGATGATAAAGACTTATTAGAGCTTATAGAAGGAGGGATATAGACAGAACTCACTGAATCCCACTATAATCAGACCGCCTCTAAGACTACTCCTTCTAGTCTTACTAACCGATATAGAGTAATCTCATATAGATTCTCAGCTAGTATAGAATTATATAGTTTAGACGCCCTATCAGATACCTTAGTATATCAGAGATAATAGAATTCGCCTATAGTTATCTAGGATAGGGATATGCTTTTAGGAGAAGATCATATAGTCATATATGATTTCATTACTGAATAGTATAAGCATACTATTCCTATGGTTTTGTCTGCCTTTACTAATATGCATTCTATAGAGAAGTATATCTTTAGTATGAAATCCTTTTATTATTACTTAGAGTATTTCCAGACTAATGAGATTCCTATGCCTATAGTAGGGACTAATATTAATGAGCTGAGTATAGAAGTATTAGAGGAAGCTAGACAAGAGGGCCTACTATTTATAGAAGAGGCTAATAAGGAGATATAAACTAGTTAAGGGATGACTATTCTAGGTATAGACAGATATAATAGGATAGGAAGGCTGGGAATTTTGTCATATACTAGGAGTATATAGAGTAGAATATAGTTTTACTATTCTAGATTATATAGTTATACTAGTCCTTTAATCACTTAAAAACAATCAGACTCTTCTTCCTATTTTACTCTCTCTATACTTAATAGTCTAGAAAAACGTATTTATCGTATACTTGAAGGTACTCTCCTTACTCCTTTATAATATTTCTAATCTAGTTATAAGTATTCTTATCTCTATTTCTACTTCTATAGTTATTCTTAATATTATTACTAATACTATTAATATAATAGCTTTTTAATCTTTATTAACTATTACTTATAATAGTAATAGCTATTAAGTAGCTATTATTAATCCTCTCTCTAATACTTATATTATTATTAGTACTTAGGCTAATGATAATAGTAATATAATAGTTATTAGCTTTAATACTTATAGTTAGATATTCTATTAAATTACTAATTATACTCTTATTAATATTATTATTATTGCTTTAATCTCTACTACTATTAACTTCTCTTAAATCATCCTTTATATATCATATTAGGATATAATCTATAAGTAGCTATAAGTAGTAATAAAGGCTTATATATAACTACTAATAATTATATATCTATAGGAATAGTATTAGTATTAGAATTATAATTAGTTCTCTTTTTTAGGCCTGGTTTTCAACTGATAATAATCAATAATATTTACTTTATTAAATATAGTATTATATCCTTTATATTATGATTCTATTATACTAGCTTCTCAATCTACTAGATATAATATTATCAGGGATCAGCTGATTCTTACTTAGTCGATTCCTACTTTAAGCTAGGGAATATATAAACGAATAAAGGGACTTCCTTTCCTTTTTTCCTTCTTCTTTTCTCCTTAGTTTAGAATAGTCTTAATTAAACTAGTTTATCTATCTAGTAGATTAGAACTTAGCTTTATAATATAATTCTAAACTCAATCTATACTTTATTCTCAAGAGGGAATTAAAAGATATCTATAAGTATTTACTAGTAATATCTACTTAATCTAGTATAGCGCTAATAATATCTACTGATCTAGTATTTACTAGTAATATCTATTAATCTAGAATCATTATTAATAATATTGATTTATCTTATACTTAGCTAGTAATCTTATATACTAGAATACTAAAACACTTAGGAGACTACTAGTAATAGTATAGCCTACTAGCGACCACTATTATAGTAAGACTATATAAAGAATAAGAGACTACTAATCCTATAATATAGTAATAATAACCCCTATAGAGCTAATACTCCCTATAGCTAGAACTTAAATAAGACTTTGACTTTATATACTTTAAATAAGAGATAAAAGCCAGACCTAGAAACCTTTTTAATCATATCCTTTAAGTAATTATAGAGAAGGAGAGACTCAAGGAGAGAGTCCTAGAACTCGAGAACCTACTCGAGATAAAGGAGATAGAGAATACTAATCTCTATGATATAGTTATTTAGAATATAATCAATCAATTAAGAGGAATCTAGAACCCAGAGATTAGACCTAGTAAGTCTATAAAACTCCTAGACCTATTAATACTCATAGATAGTAAGGAACCCTAGTTTGAGGACTAGATCTAATGAATCAAGGGAAAGCTTATAGCCAATACTGACTATTATCCTATAGATAAAATCCAGAGAACCTATATAATTAGACGAACTAATAGAAAAGTAGTCAGCTATATCATACTATGACTCTAAACAGACTCTATAGACTCATATAAGAGCCTAGTAGACCTATACTAATACCTTAAGGATATCTATAAAGACCTTAACTAAGTATTTACTACTAAGGAGGACTTCTATAAGCTTTATATAAAGAAGACAGAAATATTCTATATCTTCTACTCTAATTTTATATATCTAGCTAATAAGGCTTAGATCTCCTCTATAGAACTCAAGTATAAACTCAATCATAAGCTCATATTTGACCTCTAGTAATAAGTAGTTAATAAGTCCTATAACCCGACTTATAACCTTAAGTAGTTTACTAAATATTACTCTATTACTAACTAGACCCTAAAGGGAATTGATAAATAATAGAACTATATAAAGCGCCTAGCCAAGAAGGTACCTAAGTATATAGCTATATTACTTATAATATAATCTATAAATTCCTCATCTATAGCAACTAGTATAAATATAACCCTGGTCGATCAATAAAAGCTATAGTAGAAGAGTAAGTACTTCTATTATAAGGAGGCTAGATACTATATATATGAATGTCCTAAGAAGAAGGTTTATATAGAAGTCAAGATAATTGAAAATAGTCCTATAATAGAGCTAGGAAACAAGAGTACCTAGAAGAAGACTCCTTTCTAGATCAGATAGATATAGATTTATATATATTAGATTTGAGTAAACTCATAGAGAGAGACCCTCTTACTCTATCTTATACTATTAGCTAGAATAGACTTAATATCAAAATCAATATACTTCTTAATACTAGAGTAAGTAGTTTTATTTTTATAGATATATAACTTATAGCTTAAGCAAACGAATTCTTTAGTATTCTAAAATATACCTTAGAAATACTATATAAGATAAAAGGCTATGATAGTAGATCATAAAGCCTAATTACTTAGTATCTAGAGCTATATCTATATATTTCTAGATAGAAGTTAAGAAAACTCCTAATACTAATCATATTACTCAGAGGCTATGATATCATTCTCGGATAAACCTAGGCTATAAAGTATAATACCTTAATCGACTATCAGAACTATCAATTACTCTAGCCAGACGACTATATAGAAAACCCGAGCTAGAATAAGATTATAAGTATATATTAGAAGAGCCTATTTCCCCCTATAGAGGAAAAGCATTAGTAAGATACTAATTAATAAGATAAGAAGATAGCAATAGCCTAAGATATATAGTAATCCTAGGGGATTCTATAATATACTTTCAAAGACTAATAGAGATAGGAATACTATACTATAGATAAAGAACTCTTATTAAGCGAATCAGGAGCCAAGGATATTTACCCCGCTAGATAGAGTAAACTATATACTATCCCTAGAATAAACCTCCTTATAATCGATATCTATAGGATATTAGCAAATGCTTTTTACCTAAACCTAAGATAAGAGGAGAATAAGTACTTTATAACCTCATTATATAAAATCGATCAGGAACTATAGGACTAAGAGAACTAAGTACTAGATCTAAGCGAGAAGCAGGACTAGGAAATAGAGGCTTAGTAGCTTATATAACTACTATCTAGCTAATATTAGGAATATATAGATGTCTTCTTAAAGGAGGCTTTAGATATACTATCGCCCTATTAGTCATATGATTATCGGATATAGCTAGAGGACAATACTAAAGCAGAAGACCTAGGATATAGTCCTTTATATTATTAGATAATGGCTAAGCTACTAGCTATTAAGAAGTACTTAGTAGATAATCTAGACAAAGGATTTATTAAGAGTAGTTAGACATCCTTTATGGCCCCTATTCTCTTTATCAAGAAAGCTAATAGGAGTCTGAGATTCTATATCAATTACTAGAAGCTTAATCTCATTATCTAAAAGGATTAATATCCTCTATTACTGATTAATAAGACCCTTATATATCTAGTAAAGGCTAAGGTTTATATAAAACTCGATATATAATAGACATTCTATTGAATTCAAATGAATCTAGAGAGTAAGAAACTAACTACCTTTTATATAAGATATAAGATATATAAGTATAAGGTCCTATTCTTTAGACTAATAAATAGACTAGTAATATACTAGTAATATATAAATAATATCCTATTTAATTACTTAGATGACTTTTATACTACTTATCTTAATAATATCTTAATCTACTTAGAAGATCTCCTAGAATATAAAGTATATATTAAAAAGGTTTTAGACCGCCTATGATTAGCTAGGTTATAGGCCGATATTAAGAAATCAGAATTCGATATTACTAGTATAAAATATCTTGGATTTATTATAAGAATAGATAGAATTTATATAGACTAAGAGAAGATTAAGATTATTAAGAACTAGAAGGAACCTTATATAATAAAGGGAGTATAGTCCTTCTTAGGATTCTATAACTTTTATCGATGATTTATCCTAAACTATAGAAGGATAATAAAGCCCTTAAATAAGCTAACTTAGAAAGAGAACCCCTTTAAGTAGGATTAGATATATTAAGAAGCTTTTGATTAACTAAAAACCACTATAATCTCGGCGCTAGTTTTAGAATACTACTATAAAGACTATATAATCATAGTAGAGATAGACTCTTTAGATAGAGTTATAAGAGAGATACTCTTATAATAAAACCCTTTAATTAGACTATAGTATTCTATTATCTATTTCTCAAAGATAATATAAGCCATCGAACTCAATTATAATATTTATGATAAAGAGCTACTTATGATAGTACTAGTTATAAAAGAGTAGAGAGCCTAGCTAAAAGGACTTTAAACTATAGAACCTTTCTAACTCTATTCTGACTATAGAGCCCTAGAATACTTTATAACTATAAAGAAGTTATCTAGACAATAAGTAAGATAGATAGAATTGCTCTCTTAATATCATTTTAAGCTTTAGTATTATATAGATAAGATAAACGAATAGGCTAATGCCTTAAGTCATAAGACTAAAGATATAGAAGAATAATAAAAGATAAAGGACTAGTATCGGATAAAGACCCTTCTATTATATAATAAGATCGACGAGTCGATATTAGAGGACCTAGAGCTCCCTTATAGTACTAATATAATAAGTATAGAGATAGTACCTATTATAGCTAAAGAGATAGATATTTATCCTACTAGATAGGATAGAATCAATACTATATATAATAGTCTATAACTGATAGACTATATACTAAAAGAGAACTAGGTAGATCTAGAGCTTAAGGATCTCTATACTAAGGCTATTATAGAGGATAAGGAGACTTAGAGTCTCTAGAATAGCTTACTCTTATAATATAGAAAGCTATATATTAGTAAGGAGAAGATTTAAGAGATACTCCTATATATAGCTATTATCTGAGAAGTATATAACCAGTCATTGATAGGCTATCTAGAGAGAGCTAAGTTATAGTAGTTACTCTAAAGCCAGTACTACTGGCCTAATCAAGGGAAGGATATTGATTAATACTATACGAATTATTATATATACTGATAATCATATATCCTAAGAGATAAGAAGCTAGGATTCCTATACTAACTAGTCATATTAGACCGGCTATAATAATATATTACCATCGACTTCAAGAAGTACTTCAAAAGCAAGTCGAACTATAATATAGTTATGATATTCATAGATAGACTTAGTAAGAGACTAATTATAGTTCCTATATAAGATACTATTACTATAAGAGAATTAGTACTAATCTTCCTGACCTATATTATATAGTATATAGGACTTCTAGACTCGATTATATTAGACTAAGGACTATAATTTATATTAGACTTCTAGAATAAAACCTATCAATGATTAGAGATTAAGATCAAACTATTAACTATAAATCACCTATAAACTAATAGATAGATAGAAATCATAAACCAATACTTTGACTAAAGACTTTGTCTATATATCAATTATTATTAGGACGACTAGGACAAGTAGATAGCGATATTCGACTATTAGTAAGCATCCTTATAGCATGAGATAATGGACCAATCTCTATTCCTTATCAAAAAAGGATTTGAACTAAGGACTTCCTTTGACTAGGAATTACTAATATTAGTAAAGACATCCAAAGAGTACTTAAATCATATAGAAGCCAAGTCACTAGTTCAATGATTATATGACTTATAGGAAAAGGCTAAATCGAATATATGAGATAGTTATATATAGTATACTAAGCAAGCAAATAAGTATTATAGGGAAGTAGATTTTATAGTAGGAGATAAGGTCTGGATTAATATAAAATACTAGAAGTATAACTAACTAAGCCATAAGCTCTTAGACTAAATGATAGGACTATATGAAATATTAGAGAAAGTTAGATACTTATTCCGACTAAAGCTACTAGAGTCAGTAAAGGTATACCCTATCATCTATATAGACTTATTATAAAAAGCTACTATAGACCCCTTACTAAGATAGTAAAACCCAGAACCGCCTATACTAGAAGTCAATGATTAGGAAGAATATAAGGTTAAAGAGGTACTGACTATAAAGCTTCTATAAAGGAGACTAAAATACTAGATCAAGTAGAAGGGCTGGGATTCGGACTCAGAATGGTATAATATAGAGGTATTATAGAATAGTCCACTAGCTTTATAGGAGTTCTATAATAATAATCATATGAAACTAGGCCCACCAAAGAACTTGCTATACTGGCTCAAGTATATAAAGGATAATATATTCCCAGAGGGATAAGCCGATGATAATTCAGAATAGCTCAAGGACGAGCTAGCTTTTTTAAAGGGGGGGGTAATGTTATGATTCTATTATACTAGCTTCTCAACCCACTAGATATGATGTCATTAGGGATCAGCTGATTCTCGCTTAGCCGATTCCTACTTTGAGCTAGGGAATATATAAACGAGCAAAGGGACTTCCTTTCCTTTTTTCCTTCTTCTTTTCT
>QYAO01000113.1:0-18754 GCA_003988895.1 Hyphodiscus sp. D1413
TTCAAGACTCTTGTATTATACTCTTAGTTCCTTAGTTTATTCTTAATCGTTCAACCTATGACCTGCCTCACCCTGAGTTATCGGAAGCAGCCCATCACATACTTACTTAGGCTGATAATCTAATTCTAAAGAGCTTATTCCCTCTTAGAGATGTCTTTATATAAGGCTATATAACTGATCTCAGACTTCCTAGGAGCTAGATACTTTCTATTTATTAGTTGGTATAGAGCTACTCCTGACTATCATTAAGACTTACCTATAATGAGCATCTTTCTAATTCTTATAGTATTCTCTAGGTTCCTAGACTTAAACTCTCCTAACTAGAGCTTTTCTGACTCTCATTTATCTAGTGCCTTCTCCTCTATTCTCGCGCTCTTGATCTAAGACTTCTTGATATACTTCCCCGATACCTCTGCTATAAAAATCTCTATCAGAGGCGCGATACTGGGATAGATAGTAGTATGTTTACCAAATAGTATCTCAGGGGAATCATTAGACTCTAAGTAGATTGAGATAGAGAGAATCTGGTTATTATATTAGTGAGACCGGTTATATAGGGATAGCTCTCTTGGGGACATATATAGCCATCGTCTAATTCATCCTACTCTAGCATACTATTTAGTAAGGGTTAAGCTACTAGCCTATCTGCTGGCCTAGTTAGTCTTTATTACTTTGACTCATGAGTCTCGACTTACCTTTATCCCGGATCTACTAGACCAGGTGGATCTAGCGAGTATGAATCAAACGAGTACTATAATCATAGATAAGCCTCTTTAGATAGGGCAGGTATATGGCGATACCAAAGCCACTTGCTATCATTAGGATCGTCTTATACTCGTCTATAGCAATACTTGTTCTATAAGGACTACTAAATATAATGAGACGATCTATGGCATCACCTCCCTTAGTATAATATAAGAGCTCTTAGGTGACTCCTTACTAAGGCTCGATAAGAAGATCGATAGTGTCCTGCTCCCCTAGCGCCTAGGAGATCACTATAAATAGATACTACTAGGTAAAGGACTAGAAGCTGATAAAGGACATCTATAAATTGATATATTAACTATCGTCAATCTTTAGGGGCTTCTAGAGGTATATATGTATCTTGACCATACCATAGTCATATATGATAGTAGCTCAAGGAAGACGATAGCAGAAGATACCGTTCCGATAGATGATACTATAGCTTTATATTAAGAACATTAGTATAAATAATCCTATAGATATATATAGATAGGCACAAGGGAATACTTAATCAGAGGGCAGATGCTACCATATCGAATAGGCAAAGAGTACTATAAGCGCCTAATATATATAGAGGAAGATTTCATAGGAGGGCTTATAGAAGAGAGGATATATAAGTATAAGAAGACTATAGAGCAAGGATCCTCCCTATACCTTATTAATAGTAGATTATAGGACGAGAATGGATACTTATAATAATAGTAAATAGGTTCTGGGCCATGCCTAAAGGAAAGGATACTCTAGACGCCACTATCACAACGATATAGAAGATACCAAGCGCCACCATTATAAAGCCAATAGAGTAATAGAGACGCCGAACTGTTTTTAGGGATATCCCCAGCTAATCTATAAGAAAGCCAAGGTAGGGGCTTATAAAGAGGGGAATCATATTGACTAGAGCAAGGGTCCTAGCTCAAAGACCGGCTTTTGAGACCGTGATAGCTCTGAGCCTGGCTTCTGAGATTATAAAGATAAGGCAAAATAGGTTTACTATAGCATAGATCAGCTATATGGCTATACCTATATGACTCTATGGCCCTAAGATCTAGTACTAGTATAGGACATATAGGTATATGAGATGTTTTGCTATATAGAGAGAGACATACTGAATCAGTATAGTGATATATAGGAGAAAGCGAACGAGAACAAAGACATAGAGTATATCGCCCGTGATACTAGCAAAGGCTTGAATGATATCTATAGTAGAAGGTAGATACTTATAGAGATAAGAGAAGAGGGAGTAGCGGGAAATAAAGAGAGGAAGGGAGTATCGAAATTAAAGAGAGGAAAGGAAGAGGAAAGGACCTTATACAAATTCTTAAGAGATAGAAAGAGGGCCTCGGAAGGAGGATAGACGAGTCACTTAGGCTCTCGAATAATATAGGTATCAGGTTTAGGACAAGAAGAAATAATATATGTGTTCCTCTAAATAATATATATACTAGATTAGAGTCAAAAGAGAAAGGTGAAATTCTTAGTTGAGATATAGATTAGAGATATAGTGATTTTAAAAAATCTAGTCCCTTGAACTAAGAAAGTTATATTAAGAAAGACAAGTATTTAGAATAGAAGTCTCGAAGTCAAGTTCTGATTAATGGGATAGATATATATTACTTGGGCCAAGTAGGGGATTGGCGCCGGTACTATTTTAGGTGATACTCACCTAGGTGCTTCTAACCCAAATCCTAATTCTAATTCCAACCTACCTCGATAGAGAACGAAAACCATCTATTAATCAGGAGATCATTTTAATTAATCCAATCCACCTTATTATAGGTAGGCCAAGCCATCAAATAACTAAGGGAGATCAATGTAATTTAGTTCACTATATTATTAGACGACCTGACCATCAATCTGGAGTACTAGACCATCTAGAGGACCAGACCATCTAGATGACCTGATCATTAATCCAGAGGACCTGACCATCAGTCAACTGAGGGTCGCCAGCCAAATGAGCCCATTCATGATTATTAGAGTGACTCTAAACCTATGGTAAGGGACTTGGTCCATTCATTTAGTCCAAGTCTCATCTTTCCCTGTCATTTCTCATCGTTAAGCGTTTGCTTCGTCCAAAACTTTGGCTGGTATCCAAAGCTCTCTAGACGGTCTGGTGCACCATTTGCATTTGAACTACTAATCCGTGGGAATGAATGTAACCACTTACTTAGATCAGGCATCCGAAGGTAACGTATTGTGCGCTTTGAACTTTGAGCAGGTTCTGAACCCCATCGCATGTTCTGTCTCGTCTTCTAACCAGCTCGCAGGCCCTCCAAAACGTTCTTTCCTGGTTGCGCCAGGAACGGAACACGGTCAACCGATACCTCCACAGCCATCCTTCCATTCGCGAGCCTGTAGCGGCAGCGCTTCGAGGCATTGTCCCTTCTGTCCCTCCACCTAGTCCCGCCCTAACTCCTCGCCTCGATGATGAGCCAGACGAAGCTCCGTCGCCGAGCGTCGCTGGACGGACGCAACACGAGCAGCTAGATGGCACAGGAAGAGATGGATCAGCACAGTCTTCCGCTCCGTGTACCAGCCTTCTCATGGACGGGGTGGGAACAAGTGGCAGGCCAGAAAATACCGTGTGCTCGCAGCGCCAGTCACCAGAGTCTGTATCGGAGACG
Organism: Hyphodiscus sp. D1413; assembly: GCA_003988895.1. Classification (NCBI taxonomy): domain Eukaryota; kingdom Fungi; phylum Ascomycota; class Leotiomycetes; order Helotiales; family Hyphodiscaceae; genus Hyphodiscus; species Hyphodiscus sp. D1413. The sequence continues at coordinate 3,366 of QYAO01000113.1, forward strand.
CGGCACGAGAGGACGCCTAGCTCGACACACCCCGAGCACGATCGGGCCTCGACACTGCCCAGTCCTGTGCGGGCTAACTCTGAGCGGGTTGGTGACCATAGAGAGGGTGTAGAACAAATCGAGGAATGCGGAAGTCAGAGCCAAACCCCACAGGATGTGCTATCGCCTGCAGGCCCCAGCCCTGAGCCCCAGCCTCCCGCAGAACCACCGAGTCTGAAGCGCAAGCGGAAGCGCAAGCCACAGACCGTGAAGCGCCAGCGGCGGTCGAAGGTTAGCCTCGATGTTGATCCGCTACCGGAGGACATGACCCGGAGAGTCCATGATATCGCTACTTTCGACGACATCGTTTTCCTGCGGGAGCGCCTTCAGTTGTTGTCAAGCTCGACTCGTCACTCCGACCAGAGACACATCCATCAGGACACAAGCCGCTCTGGGGCATCCTTGCAGACATCACCTCGGCGGCAACGCCTGGAAATGCTGTGGTCATGTATCGGCGACAATAAGAAGACGGAGAGATGGGCGAGAGTGCTACAGAGAATATGCCAGGCGGAGTTTTTGGGGCAGTACCTCGACGAGAGATTAAGGTTCACTCACTGGCAGCAGGAGAAGAGAAGACGGAAGCGAGACGGGGCGGATTGTCGAGCGACGCTTGATAAGGCTGTGGAGGATGCCCCACCGTCACATCCGCTTGCCGAGTACGTAGATCTCTGTTTTCCTACGGAGATAGAAGACGACCGGGAGAAGGCAAAGAAGGCCTTTGAGAACTTTGTTTATACGAAAGAGCCCTGGGTGAAGTTCAACAAGCGCTTTGGCAAGGGCATCTTCATCTTCACCTCTGCCGTGTTCCGGGACGAACAGTGGGTCCTCCTATTGCAGATATATACTAACCTTCCTATAACTGATCCTGGGTTTGATAGTCTTCGAACGCTAGCAAAGCCCCAACTTGAGTCTCTGGTCGATCACGTCGACGCTTCAAAACCAGGCTTGAGAGACCGTCTCGGAAGCCTCTCTGAGCTTCTTTCGTTTCTGATTGAACATGGTCGGCTTCCGCCATACAAGTTAAAGCTCGAGTCATTTTCCAAAGATCAACTGGAATCAATGCGGTCCACGACATGGTCCCTCGAGGAACTGCTCGAGCCTGACGGATCATGCGAAAGGGAGCCTCCAGATCATGATCCCCAAGTAAGAAATGGTCCCCAGACGAGTGATTGCTTTGGGCAAGACGGTCTATGTGGATCTTCACCTCCGGGCCTGACTTTGTCCGCTCAACCTACATCCCAGGCTATTGCCTCACCACCTCTACACTCTTCTGTTTCGAGTGCCAATGCTCAGAGGGGGCCTTCGGAACCTCTAACTCTAATGACCAAGTTTGATTCTGAAATGGATATTGATTCGGATATGTCTCTGAACGAAGATGAGCCCGCTTTATTTCTACACAAAGACGATACTCCTACTCCTCCAAACGAAGATGGTTGCCTTGCTCCTCCAAACGAAGGCGACTACCCTGTTCTCTCCAACACGGACAAGAGCTTCCTTAGATCTCCTCTAGTAATCCCTAATCATCTCTAATCTAGCTATAGGCCAGCTGCTAACTTTTGTTGTACAGGAAGACATTGACTTCGAATCTCTATTCGAACAGCTATAGTGCTATAGATAACTTGACGAACACACGACACTCTAATGCAGGGGGGAATTTCCAAGGGGAGGAGCACTGGCATCTCAATTCTACCATCTACGCGGTTAACCATCCAAGCATCCGGCGTCAGATACGGATCCTGCTCAGGCAATTCGTGATTCCGTAACCGAGAAACGGTAGAGAAGGAAAGAAAAGACAGGGCAAACGCAAGCTCTGTGACCATGCGCTCTTAGTGTATAACTCAATGAGTAGGGAAACGACGCTTGTGCAGTAGCGCCATTCGGCAGACCTTGCCTTGGAGCCGATCCCTTTCTTTGTTGCGGGCCAATACTTCCGCTTGGAGTGCTTTGTCAAGTCTCCTAGACTGGCAAACTTGTCAGCACGCTTTTCGAACGGCAAGCTCTGCTCCCCTAGGCAGAGGAAGCAGGTGGTAGTCCTCTTCTCTGTAAACACTAATATAGCGTCACTTAACGCTTGCTTCTCGGCCTGGGTGGCTGCCAGCTAGGGGCTGATCTCCTTCGACGGCATTGGACTCGTCCTTCGCCGCGCAGAGGAACTTTCGCGTAGTAGGGCAGGCACGTAACAACCTTATAAGTTGGTGGTTCATTAGGCCCAAACGTACTTGTATCAGTAGGATGAAAAAGGGTGTTTTGTGGCAATGAATTGGAGCTCTTTGGTGTAGAATGATTGATTTTCAATGTTTATGTTAATTTACCTGATCATTTAATTTACCTGATCTTATTTTGATCTTTCTATGCCAAGGGTCGCTGACTAAGCAGCCGAAATCTCGGCTCTCACCACAAGCGTAGAAGATAAGTTATAAATTGCTTTTTGGAGGTTGGATCATTATGATAGGCTTCTGAGATTGCTGGTCCCGTTGTCAAGGCAACCAACCGTGACGATATTCAGCCCGCAATTTGTAGATTTCCTTCTACTGCAAGCTTCCATGCTCGATACATATGAGGAGATGACTGCAATATGCCTAATCCATGCGACCGCCTTAATTATGCCCTACAGCTTCTCGCCAACGCCGTGAAAGCAGCCGAGGAAAATATCGATTCTTCGATTGCAATATGGAAGACTCTGCAGTTGACGTATAAGGAAGTGCACGAGGAAAACACTCAGAAAGCATCTTTTGAATCATGGGGTCTGGAAAACATCGACAAGTTCCTCATTGAACGGATCGGGGAATGGATACACACTGACCACTTCGGGTCCCTCTCAAAGCCGAAGAAGACGGAGCTACGGAAGTTAGCTAAGGCTTTCAATACAAGCATTTGGATGATATATTTCGTTCTGGGAGCTGGCCTCATCGCTGAGTCGATCAAGGGGCTCAAGCGCGTCTTGCGCTGCCGGCGGGTATTGAAGGATCTCACGCTCGAGACATTGCTCAACGAACTTGAGACGGCACGAGAACATAGAAGAGGAGTGCCCTCAAGGAACCTCTCAAACGATATGTCTAAGTTTACACTCTACGATGTCAAGTGTTGTGAACTTGCACTGTGTCCGATGCCATTATCGCCTCCCTCTTCTATTGGTGGCGATCGGAATTCTGTAACTCCAGGTATGTAATCCCTCTGTGAAATTTGAGAACAATCAGTACTAATTCCCATCCCTCAAAGATGCAGAACTAGCAACTCCATATCTTTGGTCTCATCAAGGCTCCATTGAAGGTTTCCCTTCCAACGAATGTGCCTATTCTCCCAATATCTTTGGCTCAAGTGACGACGGAAGTAGGGAATCTGTGTGTGATATCGCGGAACGGGACGATAGAGTACTTACAGATGATGATCCTGATATCTTTATGGCTGCTCTAATCCAGGCCACAACGCCAGACACACCTAAGCCACTCTGCATGTGTAGAAGACTCCCTCGTGATCATGACAACATTGATCGAACTCTACATAAAAGACAGCGTACAAAGGCCTATTCGCCAGATTTCACCATGGATGAGGCATGGCACAGAATCCTACAGATACAAGAAGCGAGTGTAGAGGTTGAAGCTAGCTTTACTACAGTGATCGAGGGGCTGCAAGCGGATAAAGAGAAACTAAATATTGACTTAGCTCAATGGAGGATTCGAGCTGAGGGCGCCGAAGAGCAGCTGGCACAGCTGGGCCTCTCTCTTAAAGAGGAGAGAGAAAAGAATGCACGAAAATTGGCTTTGCTAGTGGAGCATTGTACAGATATCAACTTGAAGTCTTTCCAAGCGATGGAGAAGCTGTTTGAAGGATTGCAGGTTCCATTGTATAGACAAGCTGAACCTAGTCATGAATTAAGAACTCAATTCATATGTTAATTATACTGAACATCTTTAGTCATGTAATTGAATAAAATGCTATCTTGTGCTCTCAGGAGCAGCAGAGCATGAGGAATGACCTCTTGAACAGTTGCGTGCTGTGCTTAGAAGAGCAGCGAGTTTCTAACGGTGTTCTATACATAGATGTTAGATGAATAATAAGCATAATGATGAGGACTATGGTCCCGCAAGGCGGCGTCTCCACATAAAATAACTTCATATCTGAATTTCTTTTCTTACTGCCCAACGATATGACGAGCTTTATGCCAATGTGCCATGTATTCTTATTTCCGTCGAAATGTTGTCTGAAATCAATGTCTTCCAAAGGCCATGGACACGAGTTTCCTAAGGGACTTTAGGAAGGACGTTAATAGTGATGAGCAGCCTATATCGATAGCGCCACGTCCCCTGTGCGAGACCTTTTTCGAGTGTCGTCGTGTTGGGACAGGACTTCGGGGTGCGCGACTTTTGATGTTTCGGGATCGAATGTGCCTCCCTTTTCTCCTTCTGGCTGAACGACGCGGCTGCTGAGGTATCGCAGCTCTGCTTACCGTCCGTCTACTATCGCCTCTAGATGTAGTATCAGGCCTTGCTCTTGGACGTCGGCGCCGATTTCCCTTTTGAGAGAATCTTGCACGGCGGTCTTCTGAGGGTTGATTCTCGATTATTAAATAGGCCTTGGGCGGTAGCACCTGGGTGGTCTCTAAGATTTCCTCCTCTAGATGCAATTGACGCTCTACGGTCATGTCCGGTGGCGGCGAGCTTGCACCTGCTGCCGAACCGTCTTCTTGATTGACCTTCTCATGCAACGTCCCTATTCCAATCTTTCCTAGTCCATCCTGATGACGGAGCTCGACATGTGAGTGCACGCTCTTAAGGATCTTACTCCCATCTGCTTCTTCTTCAACTAATGCTGGAACAGACACATGGGAATCTATGCACTCTTCAGCTGTGACGTTAACCTTGTTAAGCTTCTCGAGACTCTCGACACGCGCTATCACGGTTGCCCGCGAGAAGTTTGCGACAGACTCTTTGAGGAAAATCAACGGTTGGTACGAAGGAATTGATATTGCAGCAACTCTGTTTTGAAGAAGGTGCTCTAAGTCTGTCAAAGCCTTCAAGAAGCGGGCGCTTCGCGTTTGTGATCCGAATATGACTTCCTCCGGTAGCGTCCAGAGGCAATAGAGCTGCTGATGTTGGCCTTCCACCGCAAAGACGTCGTGCATCCGGATGAAGTTTGCACAAAGATAGCAGGATCTTTTGCTAATACCAATATAATTCGTAGCTAGGGTAATTTCTGGATGTTCCTCGTAGAAGATAAGTAGCAACATCTCTGCATGGACAATGTATCTCCGCCATCTCCGGAGCAGTCGCTGAACTTCGACACCACGAGAAGCATGTTTTCCTGATAGGGCTGGAGCTCGTTTTACCATGTCGGCAACGTTGCGGGGACGAAGTACGTCTATGCTTCGGGATACTGACGGGATTAGTTCAATCTTGATGTGCTTGGATCCAAGACTAGCTCCGGCAGCTACTTGAGCAACAGTAACTGCACTGCGGAAGAACTTTGCGATCTTGCCAACCCTTTCCATAATTTTGGAAGCATGATGTCGTGGCTGTTGAAAAAGAGCTTCAACTAGGACCCGGAAGGAATCCGAACGGCGAACATCATAGGCAAGCCGTGCCAGACGCTCGATGGCTTCGGGATCCGGTGATATTTTCACCTGGTCAGTCAATTCCACCATCGTCGTCCAGCGACTTGCAGCTAGTTGCATAAATGCTTCATGCGTGCGAGAGCCGTAATTGCCAATCGTCTCAATGTCTGCCCGGGACTCAGAGTGCTGTGCTCTGTGCGAGAGCGCGGCCTCTGAAAGTACGTCTACATGAGTCGTGCTAGGTTGGCGGACGAGGCTCCACAAACCCGTCGGATCCGTAATCTGTTTCATGATACGGGGCCGACAACCCTGTACGATCAATTCGAAGCATCTCTCTTCCCCTCCGGATACGGAAAGACCTTACAGATCAGAATCAATTCATTCTTGAAGACCAGGACTGACTAATGCAAACATACTTCTTTGTCTTACTTGATTCATAACTTCAACAACCTGAAATAATCGCTGCCTTCCCCCACAGTCGAAGTCCTCATTTTTGGCTACTCGAATAGTGATAGAGTCGTCTTCATCCTCGCTCAGTTCCAGACAGGCTGCAGCCACATTTGAAGCCTCTCCAGGACCAGCAGCAATAAGGGCAAAGTCATCCAAGAAATCTCTCGCCCAAGCGAGATCTGAGCGGTTCCTTCTTTCGGGATGCGGTTGCTTTGCTTGCGAACGGGCAAGCGCCTCTAGTAAGATAGCATTCTCATGAAAGGCTAGCTCATCAACGTCCAACCAGATTTTACGAGGACACATATTGACAGCAGCGAGCTCACCAAGTAAATCACGATATATGTCGCTGGCTATGATGAGGATGGGGAAGAACATATCGTCAATCTGGATCTGCTGAGCTTCGATGCCGTGAACATGGCCGGACAAATGGTTGACCAATCAAACACATTTACGTGGTAATGAGGCAGCAACATTACAACGAGGAACGCGAGGTTAACTGATCTGATAGACATCGCTAAGGATTTGGTGAATGGGTGCCTGACAAGTCTTTGGAATAATTATTTCCGGTACTTCAGATTTCTATCTAAAGTGGGGATACCTGGTGTTTTGAAGGATGTGCCAAAAGGCTAAGGTGCGATCATGAGGAAGAATATGTTGAACGAGGTGGTCTTAAGGACGACGATGATCTAAAGAAGAAGAGTAAACTATATCTCAACCCTTGGATCCAACAGACAGCACACGGCAATGCCTGACGTGATAAACCTAACCTTTCCTCACAGGCTCCTGTGCTTCGCGCCGCCGGATCTGGACATGATCCGCAAGTGTGGGCAGGTGAATGACAGTTGGGTTTAAGACGATGTGGTTCTGGTCCCTTCCTGGTAAATAAAGCCCCTGCTGGCAGCGACTGCCGCCAACCCCACTATCCACTTAAGATCCTCCTTCGCCCAGTGGCGTTTGAGAAGCGGATGCTAGCGACGTTAGAACACGGCTTTCAAAAGAGGGAGGGGGTGCCCACCTTCAAGAGCTCATGCACTGATGTAGCAGACGTGGTAGTCGAGAGAAACCCAACAGCGTCAGAGGCGGATGGCCATCGGTCTAGGTCCTCTATGCCGATGGCACCGTCATCTTTGGCGTATTTCTGCATCAGTTCCATCGTTATATAACCTACAGCTCTGACGTCCCGCGACGACGTCCGCTTCAATAAGCCGATCTCTTGGCAGCATTCTTGACCTGCTGTGCGTTGGGTGAGTAGAGAATAGGACGAGTCTTGGCTGCTGACTTACTGATCTTGACTTCGCCCTCGGAGCTGAGAAGGACCTTGGAGCAGCTTAAAGAGCCATGCTCTAACCCACTCGAGGCGAGGTACTTGAGACCGTCGAGGAGCTGCACCGATCAGCAAACGTATCACCCGTTATCTCTGCGACTCACCTGTGCCAGAATGGCTGCCAGCTCGAGCTCGGAGAGGTATGGAGGGGCCTTCGCGACGTGGGCGAGCGAGATGGGCACATGCTCAAAGACGACGTAGCGACAGTCTTGGAAGCTGAAGCACTCGAGCACGCCGTGGAAGTTGCGGTGGCGCACTCTTTGAAGCATGCGGAACTGGTCGTCAATGCCAGGCCCTTTGAGGCGCTTGACTATGACGGAATCGTGGGGAAGTGCTCGTTGGGATGCAATGGCGACAAAGCCATCAAGGTTAAGCTCGTAGTCCTGCCGGAGACTGATCCACGGTGATTCTTTCTTGATCGGTACATACTCGAGCGCGCTGACACCAGCCTTCGATGCTTCTACGAGTGTGAGCTCCTGCGTACCAGGCCTAGCAGACCCATCACTGTTCTTGAACGCCTTCGCAGCTGGATATCTTTGGGGTGAAGCTTTCCTCTTCCTTGATTCCGCTTCAGCATCGATGGTGGCCGCTGGGCGAGCCGGCGTCAGAGCTGCTTTATCTGTGGCAGGCTCAGTTGTCTCGGGCACCAAGAAGAGATTGATCCGCGTCTTGGGCCTGTCGAGCGTGGGCTCCATCGCGTGCTTGACTTTGTATTGTGCGAAGAGGATCAGGTGCCGGTCTGAGTCGATGTTGGCAGGCGAGCACCCTCAAGTAATTGTGGAAGGGAGAGAAAGAAACTATAGGTTGAAAGGAATCAGCAGCTAAGCAAAGAGCCAAGTGGTTCAGTTACATACAAGTGGCAGGGGAGGGGGAGCAAGTTTTGGGAGCCTCCTTTTAGATCTTTGTGTGCCAGTATATCAGTCTCCCCACTCCCGGGAGGCAGCCTTCTTCCCTCGATGTTTAAACATCTGTACTGCCTCCTAGAACATAATCTCCGACATGCGGCAGTCTCGAGCTCGGGCGGAAGATTCCAGGCTTGAGGTGGAAAGACGGCTCAAATATAAGGGTATAGTTCGTGTCAATCTCGATGTGCTCCATTTCCTGACAGACGAGCCACGAGAGCCCGACGCGAAGCACGTCGATTATTTGAAGGGATGTTTCCAGAAGGAGGGATGTCGTCCGTTAGAAGTGAAGAACCACATACCTGCGATCATTGATCAGCGATCCCTCGACGCTGCGATGAGAAATTCCAAGATTTCGGCTCGTGAGTTGCTGACTAACGAGCCGAGTAGATGTCTGGAACTGGTCTTCCCGGCTGGGTTTCACCTTTCATACCTCCATGGGCTACATCGAATTCAAGCCGGGCGAGAGTTCCTCTCGCCAAGAGACAAGTGGTGGGCTGTCGACCTTTATCTTTCAGGTGAGTTTCGAGACCTTCTTTAGGACCTGATAGTACATTGCTAACTCCTGTCCTAGATCTTGACACCGGCCTGAAGACGTGCCTTGTCGAGGAGTATTCCAATGAGGAGAAGCCAACCGATGGCGAGATCTACCGTAAGATCCGCCAATATGAGCACAACCTCAGCTTCAAGATGCGATGAAAGGCCCGGCTGAGGGACAATAGACCACATAACCTGGAAACTCTCCTCCAGCACGAGGATTTTACGGACGCCTTTGACGCCTTGCTGGATATACCCGGTCTCTGGGATGGAATGATGATCACGACATTGTACAAGATGATGGCTATGAAATGCGATGAGGTAGGTAGGGCTACAATGCAGATGGCAACTGCTGACTCTTGCAGAACAGGAAATCTTACGATACCTCGGCCACATCAAGCAGGTCTGGTCACACCTGGTCCAGGGAGATACGAACGCGATGCGGAGAATAGATCAGACAACGGTCAAGGCATTGGAGCTGAGGGCACCGCGAGCATCGACGCTGGACGCAAGAGCACTGCGTGGCCAACTACAGGGAGGGGAGATCTTTAGCGCCTTCAGCGATCGCGAGCGGGACGGGATATAGAGTAGGCTATAGATGATCGACGGCCTGATCCCCTCCCTCTTCACCTTCTTCAGGGATCTACAGTATCTGCAGGTCTGCGTCGATTGCGTGAAGCGGCTGACGAGGCTGTCTAGTGGACAAAGCGTGTACGAGGCCGTGGAGCGAAGGTTCAAAGGCGTGAATCAGACAAAGGGCTGGGTAAAGGTCTAAACCACAGAGGACAATATCATATCCCGAGAGGGAAGCCTCACAGATCAAATAGATCTTGGATATCGACAGGTCTATGCCTTTTCCATGCGACATTACCCTCACCTACCGAGGGAAACGGTTGGGGAGGATGTTGTAAAGCAAGCGACAGCACAGGCGGATAAGGCAGTGCTTCGCAGGTTTGCCGATCTCGCTAGCCGGTTGGGATTCCACTCCCCCGAGATCACCGACTTGAAGTCATACCCCAGCTCGAGTGCCACGCGGGAGGATGACGAACAGTCGAGGCCTCTCCTTGTCACAACTGGTCCGGGCCTTGCGAGGGCTCAGAGGTGCGGGAAGCCACGTAGCCGAGCCTTTGCAGAAGACCGCAACTTCTTATTCATCGATCATCTACATGATGAGCGGCAGGATCAATCCGAGGGCATCACATCCTTCTTCGTCCGGCAATCTGTCTACTTTGCATTCTTTGGCAGGCCGACAAGGACACCTTCATCCGGACATGGTGCGTCGAATCACTCACCGCGAAGCCCAACTCCTCGAAGCCGAGGTGGTTCACTTCCGCGGCGGGCAGTTCCAGATGAGCCTGGCAGCACGGGTCGATCCGGATCTCCTGGTGACATGGAGCAAGACATCGAGAGTATCTTGTCTACTTACGGCCGACGTGAAGATACGGAGCAAGTTGAGGCAGATCCCGAGGAAAGAGAGCGAGAGGAGCAAGAGAGGCGGGAACAGGAGAGATTGGAGCGGGAGAGACTTGAGGAGGAAAGGCGAGAGCGGGAGAGGTTAGCGCGGGACAGGCTAGCACGCGAGATGCTGGAACGGGAGAACCAAGAACGGGAGCGACAGGAGCAAGAGAGACTGGAACAAGAGCGGCTAGGGCAGGAGAGGCTCGAGCAAGAGAGGCAAGAGAGGTACGAGCAAGAGAGGCACGAGCAGGAAAGGCTGGAACAGGAAAGGCTCGAACAGGAGAAAGTTCGTGTCGACTTCAAAATATGGGAGAGGGGACTCTGGAGAGATCTGCCACCTCTCAAAGTTGATCCGGTAGACCCATCTGAGGTTGAGCGGATCGCCAAAAAGTACATGCGTAAGAAGATACGAACGCTAAACACAAAGTTGCGTATGCTAGCCCCGAAGGAGTGTTTCCAATCAGTTATCGATGATAGGACACACACTGTGCTGCTGATTGCACAAAGTCAACTTGTCGTTGATGATGCCATGCTGAAATCTGCGTCAAGGATTCACGATGAAGCAATCAAGAGAGCTCTTCGATTGAAACGGGTAGCAACAGATGATATTTCACAGCTTCACCATACTCAGAAGAGGCAAGCTTTCAACCCTTGAGTATAGGCACCTTAGTAAGACGTCTTCTTGTCGAGCATCTGAATTTCGAGTTTCGTGTGTTTAGTTATTTTGAACTGATCATGATTACTAATCAAGTTTTTATGCTACTAGAGCCTTAGGCTACGGCACTTGTGCCAAGTGGACGCGCCAGATACCAAACCTTTACAGTACCTGTTATTAGTGAACGTGCTTCCATGTGATATGGAAACAGTCTGTGCATTGAAAAATGAGCCTCCCGTACACTGACATCCCAAATATCTGTATTGTATATCTTTCCCAAGATCCTTCGTAGAAGCTCCCCCACTGCTACCCCAAAAAGGCCACAATCGCTTATCTATGTTTACCTTTCCCTTTTCCTTTGCTGCCTGCTGATGTAGAAGCGCTGGAACTTGCTTTAGGTTCCTCATGCCATTCGCAGGACCCATCCGCGTTCATATGGTAGTACCTGCGATATTGCTCGCTCCAAGTCTAGTATTGGTCGCCAGATTCAGATGACGGCGCAGCACAGTGCCGGTACCGGTGCGGCTGGTAATTCGAGTTCTATACAACGAGGGCCTACAGGAGTGCAAGGAGAGCCTTGCTCGGATGGCCCAACACTTGGCTAGCCACGAGAAGCAGCTCTTTGATAGGCTGATGAACAAGCTAGATACTGCCAGCGCCTCTCAAGAGCATGCGACTGAAATTGCTAGGTTGCGGGAGGAGTGGCAGTCGACCCGGATGTCCATGGATATACTATCGACGGCTGGCAGTCACTTGGAGAAAAACATAAGCGTCATTGAGAATCACGCAACAGGCGATGCAGTGCAAATCATGGTTTCCGCTAATGGAAAGGCTCTTCACGGTACGAATCGGGGTCTTGAGTGGAGGACGAGGCAAATTGGTAGCTACCTCGACAATGAGACGGTCCAGCAGATATCGCGAGACATGGTTAGCATCACCATCCGGAATACTGACTACAGGGAGCTACCTCTGCGAGACGAGATTCCAACTCTCTCAGCAGATAACGGGAGAGATGGACGACATTCTCAATTCATGGACCGGTATGGAGAAGGATTCAAATTGACATCTAAGTCTACCTCCGATATATCTACACCACCTACGGGCTAGCAGAAGCTGAGTCGAGGATGCCGGTGGATGCACGAGGGAGCATGGGCTCTTTGTATCGGGTCACTTTGCTGTAGATTGGGAGCTGCCCTGGCAAGCGGCAATATAGGACATCTAGAGACATATGATATGATTTCAAACTCAGACGCCCTCAGATCCCTTTCTGTGGCATCTGCCGCTTCTGTGATAGAGCTGCTACATTAGTAAGAACCAAGCAGGAGATATTGACTGGGATACAAGATTGCCGGAAAAGAGTGCTATCTACTCTGAAAAGCTGAAGGAAAGGGAACTGGAGACTGGGAGAGCGGAACCCAATCAGAGAGGTGGGCAGATGCTCATTATCGGTGAGGACCCATGACTTCTCTACTTGCCACGGGTACTAATGACCGTACAGTTTCAGCTAACGACGAGATGCGGGATGAGTTGCGATTGATCGTGCGGCGATGTCTTAATGATGGAGTGAGCATGGTGGAATTGGATTATCAGCCTGAGGGATAGTTTTGCCAGCAGTCAGAACTTGGAGCTATCCTGCTGTTTTTTGAAGGCTACGACGAAGCTCTAGTATCAAGAGCCTTTTATTTGTTGCACGTCGTACAACTAACACCTCTGTAAACCCATTTATCGAAAACCTCGAGAGACCAGTAGAAATCTACCAGTAGAAATCCACCAGTAGAAATCCACCAGTAGAAATCTATTGGTACACCTCTGTAAACCCATTTATCGAAAACCTCGAGAGACCAGTAGAAATCTACCAGTAGCAATCTACCAGTAGAAATCCATCAGTAGAAATCTACTGGTACAAATCTGTAAGCCCATTTCTGAAAAAAGCCTAGAAGGGCTGGTAGAAATCTACCAGTACATTGTAAACCCATTTTTAAAATCTTTGAATAAAGTTCAAAAAAGGATATTCTGCCAGCCGAATTCTGCTAGGCTGTGGATAGCTTTCGGAAAAGCATATTCTGCAGGCATTTAGGGAAAGTCGATGGCCAGTAATAGAGAGCGACGGAAACTCGAATAAGCGGTCACAACGGTTATTTTTAACGCTACTTCGGCAGTAGCCGCACCCGTTAATACTATTTCTATTGTTGATTTCTAAAATCGGTTTGGGGATTTTAATACTTCTTTTTGGAAATTTAGAAAAGTAAAATCATAAAATTCTGTTTTCTTTCGAGATACTTTCATAAATATAAATAAAGCACTCTCGCATTTATCTGTAGGTACTCTAAAACAATATTTTCAATGACTATGGCCTGTATCTCTAAGAGACAAAGCGAGCGGCTTAGTAGACGAAAGGAGACCTTATTAAAGAAATCGTACGAGATAGCAGCTTTCTGCGATGTTGATGTGGCATTGTTTATTCGCATCCGTAAAACCGGTCGCATCATCACTTACAAAAATCTCGATCTTAAGTCGTGGCCACCTTCGAGGGAGCAAATCGTGAGTCCTTGCAAGATAGCCCAAAGACCATACGCTAACACTATAGCAGGAAATTATGTACCCGCTTCCAGTGGACCTGCTTCCTCAAGACGTTGAAGCCAGGTACGGGAAAACAAGGAAGCAAAGCGCTTAATGTGGATAAAGGAATGGACGGCTTAGAGAGCGTTTGACAAGCTGCATAACGTCACCATAGGCGTCTAATGGACAAATCATCGAAACTCTCTTGTCTCCCCCCAATTTGTAAATTAGCCAATCATGCTCCAATTTAGCACCTACAAGTCGTGCTGTTTTCACCTCTGATTGGCCGAACGAATGATGTATTCACGTGCTACCACAGCCTGAAATTCATGGTGCAGATTGGCTATCCCCTCTTCAACAAGGACTTCCACCCCGTATATTTCGCTCTTCTTTCCTGGACCCATTCAGCTCCCCCAAAGCCAGCTTACCCAATGCGAAACCTGCTGGAGAGGCAGAAAATAGGGAAACCTAACAGTAGAAATCCACCAATTTGGCACGAACGTACGATGGTGGAGGAATTGCTTCAACCACCAAACCATAGCGCGCGCCTGCACTACCCCGATTGCCGCCGACCTTCTACTCAATGTAGAATCGGCTGGACTCGCGGTAAAGCCCGTCAGCAAGTCACCGCCTCCTCGCTGTCGTCGACGAGAAGGAGGCGGACAGATTGATGCTGATTGAAACATATACACAATGGGCCAAGAAATGGCGGGAATTCACATATCGCATCCCACTTCATCCTCACCAAAAATTCAGGGTTCACTAGATATGACAAGGAAAGAGACCCTTCGACGCTGCCCTCGTTCTTTTTTCTGTACTGCTAAATGAATTGTGTCGTGCCAATAACACAGCGTTGTTAAGCCGACATCTGCCCAACTAGATCCGTGACGCAAAAGTATCAATGGACTCACACATTCAACAGTCATCTCGATAGTAGCCTCGATGATTCTGAATACGCGCTGAAAGGATGAAGCATCTCTGGCGTGATGCCATATTTAGCCTTAGCGTCTCTTTTGGCACCCTTCTCGAGCAAGATGTCTACCATCTTCGGGAAGCCACTTTGGTATGCGAAATGAAGTGGGGTCATGTTTTCGCCATCTCGAGCAGCGATATCTGCTCCTTTCTCTAAAAGAAGCGGCAGTATTTCCGGGGAATAGCGCTGCGCGGCCAGGTGTAGCGCCGTCTGGCCTTTGTAATCAACGGCAGATGTGTCGACTCCGTGGTCGAGCAGCTCCTTGACGACCTCTTCGTGCCCAGCTAGCACTGCAAGATGCAAAGGAGTCCTCCCATAGTAGTCAAATGCTGTGCAAGACGTCCCGTTTCCTAAAAGCTCCTTGACTTTGAGAACCATCTCCCGTTGAAGCGGCTCCTGCAAGGACCTGCGCAGCGTCTAATGAGGCAAGCCAGATTCTGCAAATTGGACAACGGCCGTCGAGAACGGACTTGGAGAGACAGTCTTCATGGAGCCAGTGGTTGCAACACCGCAGTCGAACCACGCTGTGCCCAGTCTGCCAATCCTCGAAGCAGAAGTAACAGTGCTCCTCGGCATTATCCCCATCTACAGTCCTTCTCAATACGTATGTGTCAGACACCCGGTCGTGGTCATCGCTAGGTGGAACAAGCCCATGTTCATCGGTGAGGTCGACGTGCGACTGCATAAGGGATCGCAGTTCGAAGGATACAATGCAATCCTGCAGGACGTCAGTTGATCATATCCCTGGCAGATGGGAAGTGTATGGTATGCTTGGGAGCTGGACCTTTGGGTCTTGAATTTCGGGTGGATTTCGTGGACGGCGTTTGTGTACACGTGCGTAGTATTGAATTCTCGGTTCCAACCAATCAGGCAACAGGTGGGTTAGATCTCTCACAACTGGCAACAGCGAATGGGGGAATCAGTTCGCATTGATCACTATG
>QYAO01000114.1:0-22801 GCA_003988895.1 Hyphodiscus sp. D1413
ATATAGTACTAATCGGCTACTATGATATGATTCTGGGAATGCCCTAGATTATAGCCTAGGATATTAGGATTAATAGCCTATAATCTGAGTTATAGATAGACAGGCTAGATAAAGTAGTTATATAGAGCAAAAACGAGTTCTCATAGGTCAAGTAGAGTCAGACTAAGGCCATGATGATTTCGGCTACTTCTGTCTAATGACTATAAAAAAGGAAGAGTAAGAGCAAGCGATAAGTCGAGGTATTTGTGGCTAGTATAGTAGATATCAATAAAGCCCTGGTTATAAAGCAGTTTATAGACCTATGAATAAAACTACTAGGTTAGGCAAAGTAGTATCTCCCTATATTTAACTAGAAAAGAGCAGAAGTATTACTATCCCTCTATAGAACTAGAATAGATCACTCAATTGAACTCGAAATAGATGATAAAGGGAAGGAGAAGGAGATGCTATAGGGCCCGCTATATAGTATATCGAGAGACAAGCTTCTAGTACTCTAAAAGACTCTTATAGATCTACTTAATAAGGGGTTTATCTAGGTCAGCAGTTTACTAGCCATAGCCCCAGTTCTCTTTATCTATAAACTAGATAGGGGACTGAGGTTTTATATCGACTATCAGGGCTTAAACCATATAACTAAGAAGGACTATTACCTACTACTACTGATCTATGAGATATTATAGAATATTAGTAAGGCTAGGTAGTTTATAAAGCTAGATATAATCATAGTATTCTATAAGATCTAGATTATAGACGATAATGAATAGAAGACAGCCTTTTAGACCCGCTATAGACTATTCGAGTAGCTAATTATCCCTTTTAGACTCATAAATATACTGAGTATATTCTAGAAGTATATTAATTATATACTATAGGACTACTTAGATGAGTTCTGCTCTGCCTATATAGATGATATCCTAATCTACTCGTCTAAGAGCAAAGAATAGTACTGGGAATATATTAGTAAGATACTCTAGCGTCTATAGGATACTGGTTTATAGGTCGATATTAACAAATATAAGTTCGAAGTCTAATCTATAAAATACCTTAGGTTTATCATTAAAGCAGAAAAGGGTTTATAGATAGACCTAGTCAAGGTCAAGGCAATTAAGGACTAGGAGTCTCTATTATCAGTAAAAGGAATATAAGGGTTCCTAGGATTTATAAACTTCTATCATAGGTTTATTTAGGAGTATTTAGATAGAGTATAGCCTCTAATAGATCTTACTTATAAAGACAAAAAGTTTGAGTGGTTTATAGAAGTAGAAGAAGCCTTCTAGAACCTAAAGGAGATTTTTATAACTATATCTATATTAGTCTAATTTGACTATGATAAGGAGATATAGATTAAAACTGACTTATTAGGATAGTATATTAGGAGAATACTTTAGTAGCTTAGTACCTAGGGGCTCTGAGTCCCTTATACCTTCTACTCAAAGAAGAACAATTCTATAGAGTATAACTATAAAATCTATAATAAGGAGATACTTACTATCATATAATATCTAGAGGAATAGGATACTAAACTATAAGGGGTCTAGAGTTTTAAGATCTATATAGACTATAAGAACCTAGAGTACTTTATGACTATCTATAAATTAATCAAAAGGCAGATAAGATAGTTACTAATCCTCTCTCGCTATAACTTTGTCATTATATATATCCCAGAGAAGGAGAATGAGCGAGCCAATGCTCTATTAAGAAGAGACTAGGACCTATCTATAGATATAGATAACTAGTAGCTTATAGACTAGAATATCTAACTATTAAAGCCAAGGATACTAGTAAAATACCCTACTATATGAATAATGCTAGTATAGACGAGTCCTAGGAGAAGGGAGGGAGTTATAAATAGATAGTCTACTAATACCTAAGTAGGAACTCTACTAAACAAGCTTATAGATTGAGAAGGGGCCATAATAGACGACCTAGAATACTAGGAGATCTATAAAGCAGTCAAGGATGGCCTATAGTCAATGCCTAAGCATTTATAGCTTAAGGTATTAATAAGGGAGTACTTAGTATTAGAAGAAGGATACCTCTAGTTTAGAGGCAGGCAATGGATATTAGCTAGGCAAGACCTATAGACCTATATTATTCAGTCTATCTATGACTCTATAGTCATAGGATACCCTAGATAAGAGGGCATATATGCTTTTATAGCCCATTAGTTCTACTAGCTAGGAATGATAAGGGATATCTATTCCTTTATAGATAGCTATGATGACTATGATATAAATAAGCAATAGAGAGAGAGATAGAAAGGCTTCTTTAAACTACTACTGATCCTAGACCGGCTCTAGTCCGAAATATCGATAGATTTCATTGAGAAGCTACTAGAGTATAAGGGCTATCAGAATATGATCGTAGTTATAGACTAGCTAGGAAAGGAGATCATTATAGATAGCCTACTAGACCTAGAAGTAGAGATAATAGCTAAGTGGTTTATCAGACAATACTACCTATATTACTTCCTATCTTTTGCTATTGTCTCTAATAGAGGGTTATAATTCATAGGTGTCTTATAGACCAGGGTCTACTAGGTCTTATAGATCAAGAGATGTCTATCAATGGCCTTCTCCCCAGAAACAGATAGGGCTATAGAATAGATAAACCAGAACCTTGAGGTATACTTCCAATAGTTTATCTTATATGCTTAAGATGATTAGCTCTAATAGCTATTACTAGTAGTATTAGCGATTTATAGCCGAGTTATGGCCTCTATAGGTATCTTATCATTCTTCCTATCTTATAGGTGGGATTAGACCCTATTCATAGACTTTATAGACGAGCTCATAGACTAGAATAGAAGGGATTCATCTATTATAAAGGCAGACGAACTCTTATAGAGACTCAAGGACGCCTATGAGTAGGCCCAGGTATTAATAACAGTAGTATAAGAGGCTCAAGAGAGGTATATAAACCAGTATCGAGCCCAGGCCCTAGTATTTAAGGAAGGGGACCTAGTTTAGCTAAGCCTAGAGAATATTAGGATAATCCGATCTAATAAGAAGCTTAATGCTAAGTATATAAAGTTTATGGTCTAGAAGGTGATTAGCTCTTATAACTATAAGCTCAATATACCCCTAGGAGTATATAATGTCTTCTACTCATGATTATTATAACCTATCAAAGCAGTAATACTGCTAGGTCAAGTGATTATAGATATATACCCACCTATATAGATAGTAGATGATAAGCTATAGTATGAGATAGACGAGATCCTAGATGAAAAGGAGAAGGATACCTCTGTTTACTACTTAGTTAAGTAGACTGGCTACTAGAAGCCTATATAGGAGCCAAAGCTGGCTTTATAGGAGATAGTAGCCCTCTTATACTAGGAACAGAAGCTATAGATAGGCCTATAACCCATAAGTAGGCGACGAGAGCATGGCCTTATCCAAAAGGGCCATCTAAAGGAGAGGAAGGGGGATAATATAAGGGATTAACCCCTAAAGAGACTCGGGACTGGCCTAAGCTAGTCAGAGGTCAGCTGATAGACCACTTATGGTCTATTACCAGGACAATGGATTGTTTATGACCTATAAATACTTATATTCAAGACTCTTATATTATACTCTTAGTTCCTTAGTTTATTCTTAATCATTTAATCTATGACCTACCTTATCCTGAGTTATCAGAAGTAGCCCGTTATAATAGATAGCTCTTTAATGACTGCCTTCCTCTTTATAGACGAGGTCATAACCCTGCTCCTCTTCTCTAGTCTCTTATAGGCCCCTCTGCTCTCTATAGGTGGCCTTATAGATCATAACCTATAGCCTTCCTGCTTATAGTCCTTACTACTATAGTATAGACAAGCATCAGTCTCCTATCACTGGGATCGGACTTCCTTTGATACCTACTCTGCTTATAAACCCTTAGTACTAGGCTTATGAGTCTAGGCAGCTGCTGCTTCTATTGCCCGAGTCGGTTTCTAGTCCATTGATTCTATAGTAACTTAGTTCATCTATAATGACTGGATTACTGGCCGAGTCTTAAACCTATAGCTGTCCTTCTAGGCCTATAGGTCGTCTATAACCCTCTATATACTAGTATAATAACTAGTATAGTCTACCGGCTCTTCTCTACTAATGAGGCAATCTATAAGCTCTCCTGATAATACTATCCTAAGGAGACCCTTCTTAATCACATCATCCTAGGCCTACTCCTTAGCTTTAAGAAGTGTCTATTCGAACTCCTGGAGGAACTCATGGAATAGGTGGCCCCCCTACTTGATCTTATTGATTTTGGACATTGCCTTAGCCTCCTTTTATAGGTCTATAAATGCTAGGTCTATCTACTTAAATAATTCATAGACTATAAACTAGTCTATAGACTATAAACTAGTCTATATCTTTTATAAACTCTATCTAATGTGGTTTATCACCGAGTCGTACATATCACCGAGTCGCGTACTTATCCTATATTTTTCCTATCCTTACTTTAATATATGTTTTCTCAATAACTAATTATGCAAATTCAAACCCAAGAAGTATGAATCATCTTAGCTATCGAGGCTATTCGAACATCTAAAAAACTTAGCTATCATATAGCTATAAAAATCTACTAAGTCCCTAAAGCTATACTCTATGATAGAATGGCTAGTCGAACCCCTCGTTATGAAACCAAGGCTAATGGTCTTAAATTGACCGAGTTAGAAGAACTAGTGATTATTCGGAATATACTTGAGCTAGATTCAAGAGGGTTTATGCCCTAGTTAGCTAGTATAGAAGATATGGCAAATTATATCCTAGAATCGCATAGAGGAAAGCACGTTAGAAAGCTCTAGGCCCATCGATTTATATAACGACAACCAGACCTTAAGACGCGTTTTAATCGCGTTTATGACTTCTAAAGGGCCCTCTATGAAGACCCTAAGCTCATTGGAGTATGGTTCTGGCTAATAGAAAATATAAGGGCAAAATATGGCGTTTTAGATTGTGATTTCTATAATTTCGACGAGACAGGCTTTATGATAGGCGTCATTTGTATAGGAATGGTCGTTACTCGCGTAGATCGATATGGCAGAGATAAGGCAGTCCAGCCAGGCAATCGAGAATAGGCTATGGCCATTGCTTATATCAATGGCGAGGGTTGGAGTATGCCTCTATTTTTAGTAGTTCAAGGCAAAAACCACCTCGCGAATTGGTATATAGAAGGCAGTCTTCTATAAGATTAGGTCATTAAACCAATGAGTAATGGATAGACAAACAATGAGACGGGTCTGGAATGGCTTCAGTACTTCGATAAACACACTGCTACTCGCGCTAAGGGGCCATATCAGATGCTAGTTCTAGATAGGTATGAGAGTCACAAATCGACGGAATTCCAAGAGTATTATAAGGCTTATAACATTATAACTCTTTGTCTATCTCCGTACTCGTCCCATTTTACCCAGCCACTCGACGTTGGGTGTTTTAGTATATTAAAAAGGGCATATGGTCGTCAAATTGAGACCTTTATTAAAGCCCATATAAACCATATCACCAAGGTCGAGTTCTTCCTAGCGTTCTCTGTGGCTTATAAAGAGTCAATGACCCCCGCCAATGCCTAGGCTAGATTCCGCGGAGCTGGTTTGATATCTTTTAACCCATAAGCCGTGATTTCCAAGATAGATGTCAAGTTATGGACTCCTATACCTACTAGGCCCCCCTCTGCCGACGCTAACCCTTGGGTCTCCCAAACGCCTCATAACCCGACTGATGCCCTCTCGCAAACTGTCTTGGTTAAGAATCGTATTGCCCGATACCAAGGAAGCTTGCCAACTCCTATCTTTGCGACGATAGCCTCGTTGGCAAAGGATATAGAGATCTTGGCTCATGAACTTACTCTTTTGAGTGCCGAAGTCCATACTCTTTGATAAGCAAATAAAGCCCTTAGCAAGCGCCATAGGGCTAAAAAGGTACGTGTCCGTCAAGGAGGTATACTTACTATAGAGGATGTATCAGACATTTTGGCCCAGAAGGACGCGAAGGAGGTGGCTCGACGCGATAAGCGCTTAGAGGGGGGTGGTCAAAAGGAGGGATAGCCGAGTGGACGATGTTGTGGGACTTATAGAAAAGCTGGTTATAATATACGAACTTGTCAAGAAGATATAGATATATCTAGCTCATCAGATTCTGAATAGTTTTAATTAATTTAATGTGTTATGGTTATTTAATAATATTTTGAAGTAGTGGGGTATGGGATAAGTACGCGACTCGGTGATATATACGACTCGGTGATAAACCACATTATGGATATATCCTCTTTATAGCCAGCCCCCTTAGGCAATCTATTATATACTATATCTATTCCTCCTCTTATCTAATCGCTTATATATCAATTCAGAGCTTTACTTCTAGTCCTCCTTAGAACTAGGGATATATTGACTTGTCTTTATAGATATATAGATTAAGATAGTAGTATAAGTGTTTTGGCTTGCTTTATAGGTCTATCGGAGGTATAATAGGTCGAATTGGTAGTATAGAAGCTAGACTCATGTCTATAAGGGGTCTCTAGAGACCATTGTTGACTAGTATCTCTAGCTATAAGGATAGCTGCTGATTTGACCTCTATAGTGACTCATTTACTACTCTCTGATTCTCTATAAACTCTATTAACTACTAGGATATGCTCTCTGCCTGCTCTAGCGGGCTAATATTCTCTATAACTTCAATTATAGTCTATAACAGACACTGCTTTTATATGGTCTAGGCAACCGACTTAATAACTAGTCTATAAAGGACTTATTCTATGTGATCTAGACAACTGACTTATCAACTAGTCTATAACAGACTTACTTCTATATGATCTAGACAACTGACTTATCAACCAGTCTATAAAGGACTTATTCTATGTGATCTAGACGACCGACTTATCAACCAGTCTATAATAGACTTACTTCTGTATGATCCAGACGACTGACTTATTAACTAGTCTATAATAGACTTACTTTTATGTGATCCAGACGACCGACTTATCAACCAGTCTATAATAGACTTACTTCTATGTGATCCAGACGACTGACTTATCAACTAGTCTATAAAGGACTTAATCCTAGTCTAATTAAAGATAAAGGATGAGTTTATTCTATTATGATAGGCTGCTTCTAATAACTTAGGATAAGGCAGGTCATAGATTAAATGATTAAGAATAAACTAAGGAACTAAGAGTATAATATAAGAGTCTTGAATATAAGTGTTTATAGGTCATAAACAATCCATTGTCCTAGTAATAGACCATAAGTGGTCTGTCAGCTGACCTCTGACCAGCTTAGGCCAGTCCCAAGTCTCTTTAGGGGTTAACCCCTTATAGAGAGAGAAGGGCCCTTATATATATATCCAAACCTGGTCCAAACCTAACTAGTATAGGTCTTACTGCTGGTCAGATTCCCATACTCGCTTCCTCTCGGCCATTACCCCTTAGCATGTGATATCACCATGTGACTCAACTAATCTGGTTCCTGGAAATCCATCAGTGGCTCCAAAGTGGTTCTAATGTCACAAAAGTCTTATATTAACTTTAGAGTTCTTTATAAGCTCTATCATTATCTATTACAAAGACGATTCTTATATAGTTGAGGGTTGAAGACTCGTATTGATCAGAATATTAAGCTAAAGAGAAAAGAAAAGAAGAAGAGAAGAAACCTTCCCTTTGTTGAGAAGTATAGTATATAGGCATTGTCGCTAAAAACACGCTATGACTAATATGGAACGTGATGTTATTCCCAACGTTTCGTAACCACGTGATTCAGTTTCATCACACGTCTAGGGTTTTTGTCTATTAAAGGTTTCCCTAGCCTTATATAGTGATGCTCCTCATTACTCTCAGTAGATAGACATAAGAATAAATAATAATAATAATAATATAAAATTACATTATGCCTGGTTTATTACTTTAGGAAACCTAAACGTTACAATTTAGGTGGGGTCGTTCTAGGGTGGCTGGGGAGCACGGGCCTCCCGGCCCTTCCTATAGCCTCAAAGGCATCCTGAGGCTATCACAGACCCAGTCTGTTACATGTCCTCTGTCTCTCCCTCTCCCTGGGGGGGGAAGGGAAAAGAGCGGTATTTGGGGTAATCTGGAGGAGCGGTATTTGGAGTCACATTCCAGTGATTAAACTCTAATTTGTATAGCAGACTCGAATGCCAAGAGCGGTATTTAGTGTCAGATACCTCTGGCCTCGTGGTTAGGATTAAAGTAAGGTCGATATTCAAAGTATAATAAGAAGTATAAATTAAACTATAAAGTATTATCATCTGTCCTATTTGTATTTTGTCCTAGGTAGTAGATAAGAGCAGCTGATATACTGGTCGCTTATATGCTACCTCCAGCTAGATCGCTCATGTGCTGCCTTGCAATAGCGTCATAGATCGCTTTATGAAATGCAACTTGTGGATGAAAGACCTTAGCACAGACGCCAATGACATCTGGCCAAAGATCCAATTGGGCGTCTACATCTCCTGTAACTGTCTGATTCAGCTGGGTCTCGTCGACTTTAGACCAGAACTCATCCAGATAGTCAACCCAGAGTATACTCTTTGGGTCCCAGGTGAGGGTATTGGCGTTTGCCTGATCGACACTGTTCAGGTACTGGATGGTTTGATCCTTAGTATTATCAGATCCATAAGGATAGTAGAAGAACCAGAGGTTGGGGTTGTTCTGATCAGGCTCCTGGATGCCTGGTTCGCAGAATCGGTGTCCTATTCCCATCAAGCCGTCGATATCGATATATTTGACAATGATATTAACACTGCTTCGGTCATTCTGGCTAATGGCCTGTTTGATAGCAGCGTTCAATGTCAGAGTCATCAAGTTGAAGTCTTGGCGCAGGTCTGTGGTCAGCAGATTGTGTGGCTTGCCATCATCGTTAGGATTCATAAGTCTTGCAAAAGTCACTGTATTATACCCGGGATCTTTATCGTTGAAAAATTGGCCATAACCAGTAACGTATAGGAAGAAGACGTTCCCGCCAATGTGGTTATTAATGATACTTTTGATCGTTGAATCGATCTTGGCAATCAGTTCAAGGCTTGGCTCGTCGTGGTCTCCGTTTTCAGATATCAGGGACCATATTAAAGCCCTCTGCTCATCGTAAGTACACGGTGTGAAACCTGAGCTCAAAGGATATCTAAGTCCGGCATTAGTCTTATATGATTATCAGGAATTCGACCGTTCAACTCACGGAAATCCCTCGATGATGCAATTGTTCAGGATGCCTGGAAAATCGATATCATCTCCTCCAACTGAAAGTGTTCCGACTGAAGGTATACCACTGCTTGGTCTTGGATAATATTGGAAGTTAGGTTGGCCAGATGATTGATCTTCTTTGTAAAGCTGGTATTCTATTACCTCTTTGGCTCTTGCCCCAGAGCAGGTGACGAAGTTCATCTTGATATCTAATCCTGGAAAAAGGTGGTCTGGGTCATCTCTCAGAAATATGGGATAAGTGTCTGCATAGCATAGGCATCGGCGTCCATCAATGTATGCCCCACTACCAATACCAGATGTGTATGAGTCGCCCCATGTAGTCCATTTGTAAGTATGTCCACCTGTGTCTCCTATAGGGGGCGTCGGCAGTTGGGGGTCGGCCGGGTTGCCATCTTCAATGGAGGCTCCGCCGTTGGGGCACTCGTTGAACCAGGTCTCTGCCTTTGCTGTAGTGGGATGGACCAGATAGAAGTCCGCTCTGCCTACTGTTCCGAGTATGGGGAAACTGAGTAGTACTTCGTTAATCGAACGCCCTTATAAGAATAAGAGAAATTTCCATGACTCACTATATATTATAGCCGCGATCCATGGGGCCGTAGGCTTTGCCACCAGAGCGCCAGTTGATGGCGCTTCCTTGATTTGTGTCCCTGTCCGTGACCAAGCCTTCATTATACCACACGTTGGTATTACCCGTGAACTTATCAATCCAGAGAAAATCGGCTAGGCCGTCCCCGTTTACCTTCAATACCAGTCAATGATCAATGTCTCCTAGATAGTATTGCGGATGTTATATCACCTACATCAGCAAAGCGATGGCCGGCTCGGTCGAACCCTTTGCTGACTTTGACCTGACCCAGCTATACAAGCCCATTTGCTTTGTTCAGAGCTGCAGATGTCTTGCTATCTGGCGCCATATACAGAATATCAGCTCGGCCGTCACCATCTACATGTCATATTAGCCAAGCTGGTCGATCAGTTGCACCGGGGTCAGTGACCGCCATACCAATGTCGGCGTAATGAATGTGTTGGTCAAATTGACCGATGCCATGGGTCTGATCGCACCAACTCAAGTCGGGCAAACCACTGCCTGCCACAAAGAGCAACCCGTCCACCCCGCCCTTGTTCTGCGCCCAGGTATGCGACGATGGTCGCGTCAATGCAGCGGGTTGGTCTACCACGATTACATCGCAATAACCATCCCCATCCCAATCGGCCTATATAACTAGTTAGTTTGATAGCAAAATCCGTGGTTTCTAATGCAAACTTACAAAGTAGACATTC
Organism: Hyphodiscus sp. D1413; assembly: GCA_003988895.1. Lineage (NCBI taxonomy): Eukaryota > Fungi > Ascomycota > Leotiomycetes > Helotiales > Hyphodiscaceae > Hyphodiscus > Hyphodiscus sp. D1413. Next base: position 10,471 of record QYAO01000114.1, read on the forward strand.
TCAAGCCCATAGTTCCCTTGTAGTTGGAAAATAAAGCCATCCTGTCCCCACAGCGGGGGTGATTGAATGTTGGAAAAGAGAGTCACGTCTCCTTTCCTCACTACAGTATCAACCGATAAGTAGTCTTTCAAGTTCAATGGATTAGTTAATAACCCCCAAATGTATAGATCAAGATGCTACCCTGGACGTACCGTCATAACCCTGATTATACATGTCACAATAGAAGACACCATCACCTTTTAGGGTAGTACCACCATAGCCCGTATTCTCCCAAACGTTGAAATCCCAGGTAGTACCTTTAGCTTGACGTTGAGTCACTTTGACATAATCGCGCCGGTTACTACCATACACCCTTCCAAAAAGCACAAAGGGCGTTTCTCCAGGGAACCCATCATGTGCATGAGAGGCCTTGATCCAATGTGGTTTTAAGCCGCTGCCGTCAGTGGCCTCACCTCTCTGGTTGATGAAGATCTGAGTCGAGCCGTCTTCATAGACGTATACCCAGTCCGCCCTAAAGTCTCCGTTGATATCTAATAGGCATACGCCCCCAATGCTAGGCTGGCCCTTAGCGTTAAACGTCGGCGCACCCCCGACCTAGTGGAGAGCCTAGTTAGAATGTACGTTCAGAGCTTTGTATATGTCTTATTCCACATATCATATTCTACTAGTATCCATTAAACTCTGCCATAGGAGCGTCACCTTGTCCGCCGTTCCGCCAGTAGTAAATATCACCTTGATCATCTATACAACAATAATCCAGACGCCCATCACCATCGATATCGCCAAGACGGACACCTGCCTATATACACCAAGGCTCAGCAGTCCTAATCAATCCACCATTGGCGGTAGGTTTGAACGTCGGAGGATTCCCGCCTATAATAACAGTTATTTAAAATCCACCTTGAACTATAGAAGAATTGCCTTACCTTGGTTAATGGAAACATATATATTTCCCTCGGGGCCGATACAGATATAGTCGTCGAGGCCTGAATATGGATGAGTATAATAACCCTCATTCCCTAGTGGGATCATTGGGGGACCGGAGTCACTCATGACACTTACTGTCATTGTTGATGTCGCCGAAGTATATACCACGAGCCAGACATTCCAGGACGGGATCGAACTCGGTAATACTCGACGCATAATGGCCACCACCTGTGGCGAGAATGAATGAGTTCTGATATAACACGTCTTTCCCAACCCAATCCTTATCGTAAACGAAGACGAGCTCGTCCAATTCCTCCCCACGTGGTACGTTTCCACCATTAACGAGCTGGGCCATGTATAGCTGGTTGGTCGGAGGGCCGAAGTCGTCATCGAAAATAGTATACACCGTCGTCAACAGACCCTGGCCTGACGAGGCGTGAAAATAAGTGCCGTCGTCCTCGCCAAAACCTCGCTGTGTGATGACAGGTCCCCGTCCGCCCGGTTTCTTGTCACAGATATTACTGCCCTTGGTATCAGAGATACCTGTGTCGATGGGTTTGGTAATATCATCCACAATAAGCCTGAACGCGGCATACCAAACAGCCGCCATTTTCCGGTACCCTTTAGCGTTGGGATGCGTGAGAGCAGGGTCGTCTCTCAGGTCGTCCACAGTGATGAATCCGTTGTGTATCTCGGCAAGCTCAATCTTGTCACCGCTAGCTTTCCTCCTCTGGACGATGTCGCGGTATTGGCTGTTGATGGCCACAATGTTGTCATCAAAAACGCCATTGGGGATCAGGATAGAGAGAATGATCGCGACGCCGGGGCTCATCTTATACAAGTCGTCCAGTATGGCATCCATGCGTTGGCCAGTGCCACCGACATCCTAATGATTGCCCGGGTTGGCATCGTTTGTACCAGTGTTGATGAGTATCAGATTCGGCTTTCTGTTGATTGAAAGGCCGATGATATTGTGGACTGCGCTGATGACGAATCCCGGGTGGCCCTCGTGGGCTTTATTGTGAAAAGTACTATCACTATTGCTTTGGCTGCCAATATAGTCGACATTCCAATTCTCCTATTGAAGCTGGTCACGAAGGGCTTTTCGGTATCCATTTCCCGAAGGTTCACCCTCCCCTGCTGTGATGGACGCCCCTAGAGGCATGATGCGGAGGAGGACAGGCTATTCTGGGGATCCCGGCAGCTGTCTTGGTTCCTGAATGCCATGACTTGAAACCCTATTTTTAGGGCTGGCTAGGCCGAAGCTCGGGAGGGTATAGGCTGCCAGAGGCGAAAACACTATACAAAGGATTATTAAAATAAGGCGAGTCATATTAAGCATAGAGCAATGATCACTGCCCACGCCACGTGTGTATGTAAAACGCTCAGATCAAAACTGTGTTATGAATGCTCGACTTAGGTCTATGGGAAAGGTGCTGTTTTTATAATCCCCTATGAATAGCTCCAATCTGAAGGAAGGCCAAGACAAAGCAGAAGGCCAAGACCAAGCAGAAGGCCAAGACAAAGCGAAATGAAGCGTTGATATGGATACGGAGATTTTGTATGAGAAAGACTACCCCGAGAGTGCTAGCGATTCCTATGTACATTACTGATGCAACGGGACCGAAGTGAAAAGGTATCCTTGCTGGGGTTATAGAGTAGCATACAATAGCTTCTTAATAGGGTTATTTACATAGATTGGCCATACCATATCATAACCCCGGGACCCACTTATAGGTACCTAGTATCCGAAAAACCTAGAAATATATATCAAATAATTAATGTGGTTTATCAGGACCCGGCTCATATCAGTACCTGAATCAATTTTACCGAATTACCCACCCCCTTCATTCTCTATGTGTTTTTTCAACCTTCTATTATGTCTATGATTACATAAGAAACAAAAATCATTCTAGCTATCGAGGCAATTCGAACATCCAAAAACCTAAGTCGTCGGAACGCAGCTAAGCTCTACCAAGTTCCCTATTCTATACTCAACGGAAGAATGAACGGCCGAACTGTTCTCTCTGAGCGACGGCCACTAACAGGCTGTATTGTTACTACCACTATGTCTCCTAACACCCTTTCATCTGTAGGTCCCGTTTATGGGTTACTCTACTTATTCCAAATTCAAATGCTATTATAGATGGGGTTCCTCGTCTAGGAGACGAGTGATCTCCAATCTATACCATGGCCAACTTCCTTAATTCACTTGGCGCTGGAAATTTCGCATTCTCCTCTCGATCAGTCCGACCGCGCCGCGCAGGTATCCAGGCCTATGCTATGGAATACCGCATATGGCCACCTCCTTGTATTCTGACTTGCTGGCGTCCAGCTAAGACAGAATCCTCTTCTTGTGTCGAGTTGAGGGACTTTTGAAAGTGGACCCATATGATCTTGGATGTATCATAGTTTGCGTAGGGACCTCTCAAATACGCATGCTATCAAAGCCGGGACTGATGTCTACTTAGTGGCGTCTGAGCAACGAAGAGCGGCGTACTCTGGCGTCTGCCAGGTAGCTTGATAGCATCGGAGGCGAATATGTAAGGGCCGAAAGTAACCTAAGTTTAGCGATACACGTGGCTATGGCTTCTTGTATAGTGGTGACGGTCGAGGTCGTGGACAAAGCGATGTTCTCGGAAGCGTATATAGCTAGCTATGTGATCGCTGGGTATGAAATCGTGGACGGGGACGGGGACGGTGACAAAGGGCGAACGTTGCCAAGGACGAGAGGTGCATTGCTAAGGGGATCCAGCATATTTATAGGCAGCGTGGACGCGTGCTCGCATGGATGACAACTCGTTCGATAAAGTCATATCCCGGTTTTTGGTGCATACGCTAAAAGCCCTATCACAATGTTTGTAATTATGGTCAAAACGATGCGGCGCATGGTCTCGCGGATTATACCCCTGTTTAGTATCAACCATAAAGTAGCTACGAAACTATGTGCCGTATGTGGAATTGTGGATAGAATTGTATGTAGTAATTAGATTATAAGCACACAAAGCATAGAAAAGGCTATTGAGCGGGGATTTATATTTCGTGTAGAGCAGGTAAATGTTTATGTATATATCGCTTGGGCTCTGACTAGTTATACCTATACTGTGCCCTCCCGGTCCATTTCGTAGTACTAGGGTGTGAGCAGAATATACAATCCGATGAGCTAAATACTATATATCAGGAGATATTCATAGTCTTTTGGAAATCCATCTAACTATCTTGACCAAATACCGTGATCCCACCCTAGTACTCTGAATCAGACCCGGGGAGTATAGTAGTAGAAGTGTCAGAAAGTAGGAAGGACCGGGAAACATTGGCAGATTCATAAATCTATGGCCTGACTATATATCTAGGACGCTTCCAAGCTACTACTAACCAGACATGTTGACGATATCAGACGATTTCAGATGAATTCATCCAGCTCATAAGGCTAGTATGAGAGGTATCAGATGAGTTCATATAGCGCCAACTCGAAGGACTAGTATGGGAGTACAACCATGTCACCAGTCGTCAAGGTAGAAAGACTGGGGGCATCGTCTAGTAATTTGAGTCCTCCCCAATGATCTCTGTGTATATGGTTGGCCATAGTATGATTCCCGAGATTGTTGCTTCTTTCTCTGAAGATTGGAATTGAAGCGAATATGTGTTGCATACAAATATACACGCATATAAAAGTATAAGCATGTTAGGGTTAGAATGATTATCCCTGTTTGGCACCTAAACCGTGTGTTACTATATGCGCAAACTATCTCAATTGAGATCGCTTAATGGGAAACGGCTTCCCATGGAAGTGAAGCAGATCTCCATCGGGGCGATTTGTCTCAGATCGTGTCTAAGTAATGCTGGGCTGGTTGATCCTCTATATACTCATGGTCTTCCCATATCCGAGCATCTTGATAAGAAAGCTGCATGGGCTATAGCTCCCCACCACGAGAAACTTCTTCCATAGCTCAAGAAACCGGTCGATATCTTCTGCCGTCTGCTCAGCTCGGGTCGCTGCTGGTAGCGTGTGCTCAACAAACAGCACCGGGATATAGTATATAAAACCAGCGAGTATATATAAATACTCATCCCCATGCCATAAGCAGTTCTTATCCTCTATGATTCCCAAGACTGTGGCAAAATGAACCATGGGGCTGTCGAACCGGTCAAGCCCTTTTAGACTCTATATAATCATCGATATCAAGACGGCCATCATCTTTTGGGTCTGCTCTTCCTCGTCATCCCCAGATTCTAATGACTTGTATAGCTTCTGGATCAGCTATTCCTGCTCTATAGTAAACTTGGTTAGCTCACAGCAGTCTTTCATGGGGTCAATTACTATAGTGTCCCTCTCTGGTTGGGCTATATCATCACTATCATCGCTATTGGCTTCACTCGTCATTCCATCCTCTTCCTCTTCTGTAATGTCATCGTCAGTGCTCTCTTCATTGCTTTCTATCTCATTGTTGATTTCATCGCCACTTCTATCCTCACTCGCTTTAGCATCTTTCTCCCGCTCACGCTTTGCCACATACACTCATAGTAAATAGCATGCAAAGCGCCGAAAATACGCAATATACCGATCTAAGCTCTCTTCATTCTGTAGCCATACCATGGGTCAGTTCTCAACCCTCTCGGTCGAGTTCGCCGTTCACAGCCAGTATGGGGTGTCATCATGTAAGCTACTCAACCCATCCACGGCCTTCTTGATCATGAAGCTGATGATTTCGGCTGCTCTAAGCAACAGCTTGTCTTTTCGATCCGGTAACCTGCTAGCATGAGCGATACGTCTGAAGTTTCGGCTCCCGAAGTGCGGTTGCCATTGCACAAAGTTCCACCAACCAGTATTATCGCTCTTTTCTGTTTTGGAGTCTGCGATCTGCAGTCGGTCTTTTGCCTGCTCGTCTTCTTCAGCGAATTCCTGGAGCAGCAGATTCCGTTCCTGTAGCAGCTGGTTCTGGGCTATGACATCTTCATCATCGTCTGCTGCTTCTACCCCAAGCAAAGCATCTGGGTGCTCCTCATTGGCCATAGTAAAATATCTTTGAAAGCCAGTTCTAAAAAACGTCTGTACCTTTACTATTTTCCAATGTACTGGGTCCTGCTTTGACCAAAACCATCCATGGCCTTTGCAATGCTTTTGAATCGAGTCCTTGGACACTACTAGCTGGTCACAATCGTCACATTGGAATCCATTCAGTGGCGTCCCTAGCGCTGTGAACGGTGGTCCTCTGGGTTCTGGCAGTTCTACCTCCTTTCGATGCCATAGTAGCAGATGTCCATACTTTATAAGCAATGGTTTCTGTCTCTCCTTCCCAAGATTATGGCTATCATATAGATGGACCATTAACCCTCGGACTCCGACACGATGCCAAGTACAGAATAGAACCTCGAATTTTGCATTATACTCAAATGTATCGTCATTTGGTTTGTTACAGTCTGAGTAATGAAGGAGTACTCTGGCTTGAAATCAGAGTCCTAGTATTTTGAATTATACCCTGGCCTGTATACTGCAACAATAAGAGGAGTGTCTTCCTTGGCTCCGTGGGTGGGGGTATAGTACTTTGCCTGTATCTTGTAAGTCTTGTGGTTGTTGAATTTGCCGGAGATGTGCTTAGAGCCCCATTCTTGTGCCGTGCCTATTAGCTGGAGGATGGTACCTGTGGCATAAGACTGATCGCTGAAAGTCTGGTCAACTCCAATAATATTCGTATTGTTTGCGTCGACGGAGATTAGGAGTATGAGATCACGGCAGTAAGCAGTGTCTAAATCGGGTATATCAGCTTTGGGGGTCGGCGATACAGCACTAGTAGCCAAGAGACCAGCCACAGAAGTGAGGAATATAGGCTTTATTGTGATTAAGGTTGTGAGATAGTATAGCGCTGAGGGAAGGTAGTTCCACTCGAAACCGTAGCTCGCATTCAATATGTACTCTCCAATCATGCCTAGAGTGCCATGGAACCAGACATTCGCCTAAGTTGCGTATCCAGGGTGGCGTGGTGGGGCACATTTGCCGGATACGATGGACTAACTAAGTTAGTCAATCGGCATTAGCTGACATCAGCTGACTACAGCTGGATTAGTACTAGGGCAGAGCGAGATAACGTATAGATACTTTAGACCCCATTATATAGATTATAATCTAATCCTTTTCCCTTTATTTTCAACCACGATATTACCCTCGATCATGTTATACTGGGTCGTCTCCGTACTATTCGTCACTGTCTTGGGCTATACCATCAATGAAGAGCAACAATATCCTCTGGTGCCCGAGATTCCAAGTAGCCTGGGACGCTTGCCCAGCAATTCAATTGTCAGATTGTGTCCTGAGTCGCGCGACACCGATATCCTCGTGATCGAGAACATTATCAACAGACCCGATGTACCTTATTTGTATGTCCTTAATAGCGATCTGACGTTCTTTGTGCGCTTGATTTCTAATCGGAACGTCTAGGAACGAAGAAATAGATGTTATGATTTGGGGTAATTATTATGCTATTTGTTAAATCAGGCTAAACTCGTCTGACTGATATAGGCAACTTGATGCGCGACATCTCAGTAAACTCAACCATTGATTATCAGATCAATGCGACAGCAAACACAGGGGATTTTGGCGCGCTCAATAGTATATTCCATATCTGTGATTATCTTGAGAAGATGCACCAGCCTCCGGATTCGAACGAGCCCGAGAAAGCATGTCCTCTGAGTGAAGGACCTATATTCATTGATTATGCATTTTGGTTTGCAGACTTTCTGGTTGCTCCTGTATGTATTTGATAACTGACTACCTTTAAAATAAAACTGACAACTTATGACTTTGTATAGGGACAATGGAGCGTCCAATTGGACACAAAGACCCCAGACGGAGACAGGATCTATTGCCTTCAAATAGAATTCGATCTCCAATGTCGTCCGGGATATAATGGTCCAGAGTGTCTGTATAACACATCGGATACAACCAGAATCAGCTGGATGCTATAGAACTAAATCGGTGACTGAACCTGGTGATGGCATTGGGGGGTGGGTTGTTTTTGCCCCGAACGTGACTCACTTTAATCGTCGGCTCGGCCTTCTATGTCCCATTCGCTCCTAGTCGGTAGAAGCAGGTGCGTCACGTAAGCAAACTACGTCGCGTCAATTTATTAGCAAAACATATACATTTTTATGCCCTAAATTTGAACTATTGACTATTCCGCTGCTCTCTTTTGTTTTTACAATGCTGCCAGAGCTACCAGAAACTAATACTAAGTTCTTAGAGGCTGAATTATGGCTTCAAGAGAATCCAGAGGAGTCGTTTACTACTGCGTCGCGTATATTCAAGCTACCTCGAATAACCCTTACCTCCTCAATTCAAAGAGAATCTACTGGAAGAAGAAATGGTGAGCACAACCAAATACTGACCTCTGGCTAGGAGAAGGCTATTTATCAATTTATTGAGTTCTATTTGAATCATGGCCTTTTACCTACTAAAGGCGTATTATAGGCTGTAATATCACACCTTTAGCAGCTCAAAAACAAGCTTCCTCCATCCAACTCCTGGTTCTAAAAGTGGTGGAAATCACAGCCACTATACAAAATCAAAACCAAACCAATAGTACAAGATCAAAGTACAGCTCAAGATAAGGACAAGGTAGTTTCTTGGTTCAAACAATATCAAGAGGTATTAGAAAAGCACAAGATTAAGCGCAAAGATATATAGAACTTTGATGTTGTCAGGTAAGTTAAGCGAGACGCGCATATCCTGTGAACCAGCTAGTGTGACGGGTTAGACCCGTGTTTTGGACTTGGTCATGTGACCTGTATTGCTATGGCAATAAATCATGTATTTAGTTCATTAGGAAGCAGGACTGCCTGCTTCTCTCCTTAGTTATTCCTCTTTGTTTAGCAATAGATCGTTAGATTGAGCACGCGGCGTTAGCCCCTTATATTAGGAATAACTCACAAATAAAGCAAAGCAGAGCAAAGGAGAAGTTTTTTTTCAATGGAATCTCAATGAACTCAATGGGCCAAAACAGCTAACTAGTGAGAAGCCTAGCTTCTATCAATGGTCGACGAGCTCTGTATATAGGTATAGGAGCTATGATAATATCGAGGCACGACAAAGACACGCTAAGTACTCCCAGAGCCCGACTGATTTGGCGGCCGCGCTAAGGAATGGGATATATGGTCAATGGCAATATAGGCGAAGATATGGATTAATGGAGATACAATTGGAGGCAGCAAAGCCCAGTTCTTCTATGTTTATAGCTCGCTTAATACAAAGGTATAGGGGCTTATTCTCCCCTTTGTATGGACGGCATAGGAAGACAAAGATTAAGAGCCTCTTGCTCTTGTCAACTACTTAGAATGAATCTATAACAACTCATATAAGACAAAGAAAGCGAGATAGCGTTTGATTGAGCTTTAATAAGGAATAGACTCTGTAGTAGTATATATCTCATAATTTAAAAGAGTACTATTTAAAGCCAGTACAGATATATAGCTAGACGACGCAAAGATAACCACCTTAGTAAGTAGCTTAAACAAATATACCAGGTAGTGACTTAATAGACAGTTAAGTCTGCTAACAAAGTATAATGGCTTTATATGAATACTCTAGACATTAGGGAATCAGTTTGGACTAATATATAATAATGGCAATAGCAATAGCAATGGCAATAGTAATGATAGTAGTAATATAATGGAATGGGAACCAGTATGTGTTTTAGTAGTGACTACTGCTTAATCGGTCTCTTATAAGCAATAATAGGTGTGATAGACTGCTTCTGATAACTCAGGATAAGGCAGGTTATAGGTTAAACGATTAAGAATAAACTAAGGAACTAAGAGTATAATATAAGAGTCTTGAATATAAGTATTTATAGGTTATAAACAATCCATTATCCTGGTGACGGACTATAAGTAGTCTATTAGCTGACCTCTGACTAGCTTAGGCTAGTCCTGAGTCTCCTTAGGGGTTAATCCCTTATATTACCCCCCTTCTTCTCCTTTAGACGGCCCTTTTAGGTAAGGCCATGCTCTCGTCGCCTACTTATAGGTTATAGGCCTGTCTATAGCTTCTGTTCTCAGTATAAGAGGGCTACTATCTCTTATAAAGCTAGCTTTGGCTCTTATATAGGCTTCTGATAGCCAGTCTACTTAACTAAGTAGTAAGCAGAGGCATCCTTTCCCTTTTTGTCTAGGATCTCGTCTACCTCATACTATAGCTTATCATCTACTATTTATATAGGTGAGTATATATCTATAACTACTTGACCTAGTAGTATTACTACTTTGATAGATTATAATAATCATGAGTAGAAGACATTATATACTCCTGGGGATATATCGAGCTTATAGTTATAAGAGCTAATCACCTTCTAGACCATAAACTTCATATACTTAATATCAAGCTTCTTATTAGATTAGGTTGTCTTAATATTCTCTAGGCTTAGCTAAACTAGGTCTCCTTCCTTAAATACTAGGGCCTAGGCTTAATACTGGTTTATATACCTCTCTTGAGTCTCTTATACCATTACTATTAATGCCTAGGCCTATTCATAGGCGTCCTTAAGTCTCTATAAGAGCTCGTCTGCCTTTATAATAGGTAAATCCCTAATAGTATTTCTATTGCTTTTACTGAGTAAAAGCGTTTTTTTAGTAAGGGCTTAGTAGTAGTAGTAGTCAGAGAGCGGCCTATATATACAAATGCTTTTACTAAGTAAAAGCGTTTTCAGGGGTAGATGACTAAGCAGTAGTAGTAGTACTAATAATAGGTATTAAGATTCTTTATATATAGGCCAAATCGCTAAAATCACCAAATCGCTAGAACTATGAAATAATAATACCTACCTTATAATTCAATTATAGTACTATCTACTCATCTTATATCATTTCGAACTCTATCTTCTAAACCTCTAGTCAATAAAGAAGCTATGACTAGAAGAAAGTATAAATTCTTTGATATATTAGCTTATAATAGTCCTATATGCTTATTATATTCTATTTCAATAAAATATAGTATTTTAGAAGGAACTGGCCATTATTAGAAGAAACAATAGATAAATATAGGCTTAGAGGCAAAGAAGAAAACTCATTCGAGGTCTTAAATACTTAGTAATAAGTCAAAGGTTATAAAAGTAATATATAAGATATTCGTTTTTCTAATACGAAATCCTATCTAAAAACAGCCTCTTAATATATAGATTATATTCTATGATTTACTAGTTTAATGATATCAACTTTAATAAAAGTTAAAGGAGTATACTAAGGATAGTAGATAGTACCTTTATACCTTTATAAAGAAGAAGATTTCGGATAAGAATCATAATAAAAGAGCTTTATATAGTAATGAGTATATCTATGATCCTATCTTCTATTACTTTGATTATATTATCTTTATAGATAAAGTATATATTGATCTAATATCATAAGCTTAAGGATAGGTCCTTTGAGAATAAGAGATAAGAGATTAGCTAGAGAATATTAAGGAAAGAGAGCTATTAAAGAGTATATGATTTTATATTATAGCTTAGATTAGCTATTATAATAAAGCAGATAAGCTATGGTTCTATAATAATAAGGAGGATCATACTAAACGACCTCTAATACCTCCTAAGCCTTATCATCGGCTAATAACTAAGACAAATGATAAATATATAGAGCATTTAAAAGAATAGGAAGTATTAAAGCCTTATGATTATAAGATAAAGGTCTAAGGTAATATAATGACTCAAAAGTATTATATCAAGAACCTTCTATCTCTCTATATCAAAGCTATTGAGTCTATATATCAAATCAATGATAAACCATGGCTTTTATAAGAAGATAGAGACCCATCATATAGTATAAGAAAAGCTGGCCTTATATGAGAATATAAAGACTACTATAATATTCAAAACCTTATTTACCTAGTCTAAAGTCCTGATTTAAATCCTATTAAAGGTATTTGGACTATTATAAATAGGCTGGCCAAATAGTCTAGACTGAACTAGATCATAGCTCTTTTATAGACCGTTTTGAGACTATGGTCTGAAAATAACCATTCTTATAGACTATTATTAAGACCAGATCATATAGTCTAGTCTAAGAATAGCCTAGGATAAGACCATAGCTCTTTTATAGACTGTTTTTGAGACTGAACTATATAGTCTTTGTTAGGCTGGCTAGACCAGACCATAGGACTATAGTCTAGACCAAACCAAACCAAAAAATTATAGTTTGGTCTTAAAATTCCTAGACCATTTCCAAAAACGGTCCCTATAATAATTTGGGACCGAACCGTTTGAAGTTTCGGTCTGAAGGTTTGAGACCGTTTTTGAAAACAGTCTCTGCTTTTTTTTGAGACCAAACCATTATAGTCTAGGACTAAAAATCCTAGACCRTTTTACTTTATATTAATTATATTAAATAAACTATTAAGTTTAATTGCTTTATTTAGTCT
>QYAO01000115.1:0-17931 GCA_003988895.1 Hyphodiscus sp. D1413
TTAAGTTTAATTGCTTTATTTAGTCTTATATAGCTTAGAGTAATACTAAAYAGTAATRTTAAAGGTCTTAAAATTAAATAAATAGTRTTTTAAAAATCTGGACTATAGTCTAGACCGGACTGAACCAAACAGTTCAGTCTAGTTTCGGTCTAGTCTCAAAAACGGTCTCTGCTTACTAGTTAATTTGAGACCGAACTATTCGGTTCGGTTTCAAAACGATTCGGTCTCAAATACGGTCTTCCTTTTTAGTTCTAAACGGTTTGGTCTCAAAAACGGTCTATAAAAAGGCCTCTCGTCCGGACCGGACCGGACCATTGGCCAGTCTAGTTCCTAGACAAGAGTCAGCCTATATTATATATACATTTGAACATCATATAGGCTAGAGGCACCTCATCTATAGTATTTACCTCCTTTTCCAAATAGTTAATTACCTTAAAAGTATATCTATCTTCAACCAGTGTCTTGAGATTGATATAGCTCTATGGACTAAGCCCTTTTCTTTGGCTTTTTAAATGCTTTCTCATTAATCCTTTAAGATAGTAAAGTATTAGGAGTGACTTCTTATAAATCAATATGGCTTGATTAACTATTAGCTTCCTTTAGTAAAGATATAGCATTATAACTTGATTGGTTAGAGAGATAATAGCTTTTTAAGCCCTATAAGAGTCTGGATTCTCCTAGCTTAGATTGCTTTAAGACCTTAAAATCCGGATTAAGTAGTAAGTCATTAATAACTAAATAGAATCTTTTTAAGTAAGTCAGTATTCATTTATTATATATATTCTTAGTAAACTTATAGGCTATTCATTTCTCTTTATCATTTAATACTATAAAGCTAAATTCATGAATTAGATGATAATAGAAAGTAGTCTAGTTCTTATTAATCATAGGATAATGACTATAAATTCTTACTATCCGGTGATTATATGAGACTAAGAAGGTAAGTATCTCCTAGTAAAGCTCCTTTTTGCGTTTTATAAGCCTAAAGAGTTCAATAACACCCCTTATAGTCATCGTCATGCTATAAGTATTCTATTGGTCTATAACATTAAGCGCTATAGTACTATACTTAACCTTATATATAAGAAACGGAAAGTATATATAGTATATACTTATAAAGAAAGACATTTTTGAGAAGCCATTAATAAACGACTGGATTTTTTTAAGCTAATCTTTAGTAAATATAGTTCGCTTAAATCCAATAGTATAGTCAGGTTATAGACAAGGCTTGGTTAAAGCAATGAAATTGTCCTAGCCTTTATTAATACTTTTAATTAAGGTTTTGAGATGTTTAGTATCATATATAGCTAAAGACTAAGTAAAAGGAACGATTAATTAAGTAATATCTTAATTAATCTTAGCCTTATTCTTATCTTATATAATTTTATATGTCTTATTAAAGAGATTATTTTAAAGTAATGAATCTTTTGAAACTATTTACTAAGCTTTAAGGAGGGTTTATTAAATGGTCTTGCTTATGTCTATAATACCTAAATCTAATTTATATATAAAGATATCCTTGGTCTCGAGTAGGATTCTATATTATAGGCTTTGATATAGAGCATTTTTGGCTTCCCTTAGCTCCTAACCAGACTCAAGACATAATCTAGATATACTACTCTATAAAAGTAAAAACATAGACATAGTATAGTAATATATATATTAGATGAAGTATAATATTAGATAGTGATTATATTTCTTTTCTAATACTATTGCCTAGGACTTATTAGAACCCATTTAATCGACTCATTCTCTTCTATAGTAAAGCCATGATCTATAGACTTCTATGACCCTCCTTGATCTCTTTTACCTACTATATGATCGCTACTTTTCTTCTTTACTTATAGACGATGGTTCCTAGTATATAATTCGCTCTTTAAGCGATTGACTACTTTGATAGTAGTTGGTCGTACTATTACCTTTAGACTTAATATATCCCAGAGAATAAAGGTATTAGTACTTAAAAGGTCTAATCTTATCCTAGTAACCTTAACCTTTATAAGACATGATATCATCTTATTCCTTGCTGCCTATTATATATCCCTCTCCTGAGAATAAATGACTATAATCATAAAATATCCACTATCTATATTAGGGAGAGGCTATAGTTTTCTCAAATACTATATCATCATAGTAAGGATAAATATATCGCTAGGCTTTCCTCGCTGCTTTACTATAATATATTCCAGAGGTATATAGAATGGTATCCCGCTGGTTATTGGCTTTGAAGGATCCGATAGACATGAAAGTCCGAAGTCATAGAGGATAGTACCTTACTCTTTAGAGAGCAAAATATTGCCTGGTTTGATATTATTATACTCTAACCCTTAGTCATATAGATATTCCAGAGCGCTCATAATACTAATCTAGACCTAAAAGGCATCATCTTCTATACTATAGAAGTAGTAGTCAGTTATATTCTACTAAACGCCTTTAGTACTGAGGTTATAGCCTAGGATAAACTCTTAATAGAATATCAGGAAACAGGCATCACTACTATAGAGACCTATAATCGATTCCTTAGAGATAGTCAGCTTACTGAAAACAAATTATAGTTTTATAGGCGATATTTATATATATGTTTTAGTCTATTATGAGCATTATACTCCTATAACTAGGCCTCTGCCTGATCTATAAGCGGCCTCCCTTTATTGGTCGAGCTACTCTACTAGATCTTTAAGACTTTTACTATAATCTCACCATTATTAATGCTACTATATTGGGCTAGGTAGACTTTAGACTAGACTATTACTGAGATGATCTTCTGCTTATGGATTCAGTAACCTTCTATATCTAGGACTCTAGGTATATCTAGGATACTATATTATAAGAGATCTATAAGGGGATTCCTAGTCGCTACTAGAGATTATAAGGACAAGGTCTTATTAGTACCTATACTAAGAAATAAGACAGAACTGCTATTAATAGCGTGGCCAACCTTCTAGACTTATAGAAGAGGTATATCTAGAGACTCATTCAGCTCTTCTTCTAATACTAGTAGTGCTCTTTTGAGCGGTGTCTCGGCGTTTATACTAGGCACCGCTGGCCTTGCTAGCTTTTGAGTAGTATCGAGTATATCTACTCTTGCTAGAACCCTTAGGTTAAGGACATGACTTTTATAAATGATAATTTCATATATCCCAGGCCCTAAATGCCTTGACTTATATAGAAATAGTAGCTCAGAATCATATCTAGTTTTGGCTTTAGAGTCAGATATAGAGTAGATATCAATCTTAATAATGGATCTATTATAAATAATGAGATTATTGCTTATACTATCATAGTATAAATCATATAATATGGCCTCCTTGTTCCTGAGATAGATACTTAGCGAGAATTTAATGTCTAGGAAAGCTTAAGTAACTAAAGCAATGTTTATATTCAAGCCCGAATCAATTGCCTACTTTGCTTTAGACTTAAGGTCATCTCAGTCATCAAGGTAATATATACTGCCTATAGGAGTCACCATTATGGTTCTAGTTGCTCTATAAAGTTATAAAATAACTTATATCCTTATAGTAGCCAGTCCATCTTAAACCATAGAGAATATAGTATTATATAGTAGTAGGGACATGGCCAAAGTCTAACTACTATAGTATACCTTACCGAGAAGGCGCTAGTATATCAGCTTCCGAGGTCACATGTCACAGAGGCGTGCTAGCTTGGTTAAGGTCGCCTCCGAGGTCATAACCTGACTATATGAATTTCCCACCCTTAATGCTATTATAAATCCCTAACCATAGACTTCGATGACTTCTAGCGCCTGATAAACGAGTTCAATACCGTCTTAAGTACTATCCAATCTTATGGCGACTTTTGCTACGACTTCGAAGGAATAGCATATAATATAGAAAACAAAGCTGATTTCAGAAAAGCCCTTGATGACTATCAAAAGACCCAGCTATATTACTAGAGAACGAGCCTCGAAAACATATCCCAGGAGGTCGGGATCAGCTATAGTCATATTCCTACTAGACTCTAGAATGACTTGCTCGACCTTATCTCACAAGGTCTATTAGCCAGACCTGAGGATGAATATAGCTAGTAGTTACCTATATTGCTCTAGGGACTTATTAAGGTCCTATAATACTTTTATCAATGCCTTATACCTCCTGCTCTACTAGCTATTAAACCTCTAATGCCTGTGCCATCACTATCATCGGCCGATCACATTCTACCTCCTTCTCACTCAATCAATCGAAAAACTGCTCAGCCGACTCGAACATTATGGCCAAGAAAATAGACAGAAAAGAAAAATGCTACTAGATATGATTGGGTCTAGAAGCGGGACCCTAGAGGTAGCTCAAAAGGGAAGGAATGTTTACTAAGGATGATCTATATAAGATCATATAAAAAAGCAGTAACCTGAGATAGTACTGTCTATACTAAGGATAGTTAGATGGACTAGAGAAAAGACTAATTGAATATCATTATAATAAGTATCGCTATCCTAGTAGTATGTCCTAGACCTTATATAGTATCTCTTTATTCTTTCTTGCTGACTTATATCTATAGTTCCTCTTCCTCTTACCTTATATCATATAGAGCCTCATCCTACTATCTACTAGTCAAAGGAAGGGATTATTAGCTTATTAGATACTAAGGAGCCGTTTTAAGTTCATTTATAGGGTTTATAGTCAAGGATAGAGCGATATAGCTCATTAATATAATATAAGAGAAGGTAGTAGGGGTTGGAAATGGTATTAGAGGCAAAAGCCTATATATATATAGGTCCTATATTCATCTATTATATATTGGTATTATAAGGGTTTAGAGATTATAAGGGTTATCAGGCGATAATATAGGCATAAGTCACTCAAACGAATATATTCTCAGGAATCATATAGTATCTAAATGAAATAGCTCCTCCCTCCTTGAAAAAGCTATATAGAAATGCTATCTAGATGTTTAAAAATGGTATTATATACTATATATATGCTTTTAAAAGTATATTTAGTCTAATATCTGAAAATAATATTACTATATAACATTTAAGTTATATTTAGTAGGACTTATAACTAAGGGGGCTCCTTATTATCATCATTATATACTATTCTATCTCCTATCGAACTCTTATGATTATCTATTTTAGTCCTACTAAACTCTTTATCTCTATTCTAGCTAAATAGATCATAGCTATATACTTCCTACTTTATTAGAGAATATATAATATATCTAAGATTAAAGATATTGACTTAAGCAGATATACTATCGACAATCAGTTTTATAATATCTATGTCTATTAGTAACTTAATTAAATTCCCAAAATCGCATAACTTAAGAGAAACATCATCCTTACTATTATCGCTAGAATCTATAAGTATATTTTAAGGAAAGAGGTTATATAAGATTACATTCTTATTATATATATAGTAATGAGTATAGATAAGCTATTAAATCATCTTTTTGAGATTTCTTAGTAATGACTAGCTATATAACTGAATATAGTCTTTGATACTACCTCTATCTATATAAGCTATTTCAATTCCCTTATCATTCTCAAACCAGTCTATTATATATTTACTATGACCTAGGTATATATAGATATCCTTCTTATATATTAGGTCTTTATAGTAGTTATCTCGAAATTCAGGGTCATTATCATAAGGTACCTTAAGGATATATTCTCTATATAATAGGATCTTCTTATATACTCTAAGTAAAAATAGTATATAAGATCTTAGAGATACTATTGCTAGTAAGTTATCTAGATATAACTTTCTAGATATAATAGAGATAGTATATATTTAAATGAAATAGTATATATTAAAGTCTTATGATTAACTTATTATATAATACTACTTTTATAATAGTACTACCCCTACTATCTTTGATTAGAGAATTATACTAAAGACCTTATCTTATTATTTAATGGCTTAGATTAGTAGAGAACGGCTAGTCAAACAAATAAGCTATATTAGTAATATAGTTAATATAATAAGTTAGAGTAAATCAGAAGTAGCTTACTATTAGATGATAGAGAATTTAAATGTCTATTATAGAACTCTAAGTAGTTGACTATAGAATATAAAAGAGTATTGAATAATCAGTCACTAAAAACAGAGTAAAGAGTAGTATAAGGCCTATATAAATACTAATACTATATAAAATCTCTATTCCCTCTAGTTCTAGAGTCTACTAATCCTATCCTACTAAGACAGAATGCATTTTAGTTTATAGTCAATACTAGTCTTTTCATAAATATAATAGACCCTAATATACTACTATATGTCGATGAGAATCATGATAATGATAGTAGTTCGATGACTTTCCTCCTTTGTCTTTATTATGATTATAGTCCTTCTTCTTTGGTTTCCTTAGGTTATCTGAGTCTCTATATTCAGGATAATATTCCCTTTTCGTCATCAAAGCTCTAGTAAGGGAGCTAGTTGGCTCTTCCTCTAAGCTATTATAAATATATAGAGGGTACTATATCTAAGCTATTATATACTATAGCTATTCCCCTGGTTTAGGAGGGTAATATATTATATAGCTATACTTTATATAAACATATAGTCTACTCTACTCATAGGTATATATCTTACCTTAAAAACGTTACTTATAAAGGATTTGAGTGAGTATTAGGCGTCTATGATATTATAACTTAGTTATTAAAGGAGAATTTAATGGTTTAAATCTCCTAAGGAAATATAAATGACTTTATACTTATCCTATGTCTAGGTCTAGTAACTATATACTATCTCATCTATACTCCTATCCTATCTCACCTACTTCTACTTATTACTAGGAGATTAAATTTTATACTATTAGTGACCTAGATCTTGATCTATCCTAGGACTTTGTAACTGACTTATTAAAGGCCTTAGTCATATCAGAAAAATTAATGGCTTTATGATTATAGGATTATACTAATAATACGATATTCGATCCTTATAATTTATACTAAACCTGGTGCTCTATAATAGTATTAACCAAAAATTATATCCTAAGTTATATACTTATATAGTATATAATACTAGTAATAGAAAGTATATATATATAAGCTTATTCTGGTATCATTAGACTAATATTCAGTGATATAAATGACCTGCTTAATCCTTAAGCCCTCTGCCTCTATATTTACTGATTAGACTGAAATTAAGTATTAGTAGGCGGTTTTTAAACTCATTACTCATTTATTATCCTTATTATATTGCCTTATAGAGTTCGAATCGCCAATCTTAGAATCATTACTCTGCTACTAGGCCACTTCCTCTAATTATAGGGTTATAAGCAAATGTTGATATATTATATGATCTAGTCTTTATGAGGCGAGAGATAGTATGTTTTAGTGCCTTTAAGGTAAGAGAGTATATAATATAAAGCCTTCTGTCTCCTATATATTATAGAGTAAATAGATGGTTCTTCCCTTATCTACTACTATACTTTTGATGATCTTCTCTTATAGCATTTAAAGGCCTATTCCTAATCCTAACCTCAGAAGACTTAGCTTAAGAAATTATATCTAGAGTTATTATATTAGAGGAACTAAGTTAGAGCTGACTACTAAAGCCTTTCTGGTCACAGAAATCTTGGGCTAGATATATATAATCTATAGGTACTGATATATATAACTTATCTATATTATTAATTTTCCAGACTTTATATCTAATCTTTAGTACTTCATTAGAGCCTGAAACATATCAAAGCCTAAGCAGTACTAGGGTTTTTCTTTAAACATATATGGATTGCTAGAAAGGTTATATACTCTCGAACCCTATTACTTTCCTTATATACCTCAATTACTTTCTATAAATAGCTATATCATCAATCGAACTTATGAATAGATACTATTAAAAGGGATGAATCAGCTATCTAGTATAAAACTTTCTGCTAATAGAGTCATTATTATCAATACTAAGAGGCAACTACCTTTATAAGTCTTCTTAACTACCTAAGCCTATATATACTCATCGATTCCTTACTCTATATAGAGTGCGATTACTCTATCAGTGACTCATAGTCTGTTGGAATCATAAGGATGAGTATACTCGATTGAGTATACTTGGTTCTGGGTCTGGTTTGGTGGTTGGTATGATGTCTGTCCTCTATAAGTCTATGGAGGGGTACTATGATATATATAGGTCCCCCTCTGTCTCGGCTATGGAACCAATCCCTATAGGAGAGTTCCATAGAATGCTTCTAACATTAGTAACCTTTTCTTTTCCATATTCCCTAGTATATCGATTACTAGTCAGTGACTGATACTATGAAATGTTTGCTCATAGTCGGTCTATACTATTCCATAGCTAGGCCGCCGACCCATGCCCCGATATGTTTGCTTCCTAGCTCATTAGCTGTTTCTCCATTTGACTAAGAATCATGGCTTTGTAGAATCCTGCCTTATAGGGTCTTACTAGTTTCATAGGGTCAAGAGTATATAAACCTTCTCCCCTCCTACTGCTCCTACTTCTCTTCTTATCTCTATAACTCTCTCTCTATCTCACTTCTTGACCTAAACTTTGACTTCTTCAACGTTCGACCTTCGATACTTCTAGTACCTCTTCTTTTTCATAGCTTATCAGGATTTCATAGGTATTTCCTTTACTTTTATTTAATCAAAGACTAAGTTTAGGTTTTATAGCAAGATATGCCCCCTTTTAGCAAAATCAATTGGATGTTCCAGTAGCCTATTGCTGCTAGTAGCAATAATCGTCTCTTTGCTAGAGATGCCAATGGGTTCTATATTCCTCTCTATAGAACTCGCGTTCTATATGATCTTATCAATATACCTTTTATAGTCACTTAGAATGAGCATCGGCTTGTCCTTCTTGCCTATACCCATGGGGTCCCTGGTATTGGCTGTCGACGTCGGACACAGAACAATTATTATGTTTTCGAGGACTATATAGTGTTTTCTTTCATTAGGCCTTCAAATCAATGTGTTCTTATGAAATACACTTTCTATTACTTTTAAGCAGATAGCATTGTATATAGTACTGTTCCTATCGGTCTGGTCCAAGGGAATGCTCTTCTCCCAGCTCCTGCTATTCTAGCTCCTGCTCCTCTGGCCCTTGTCCCTCCTTCGGCTCCTGCCAACCAGCCTGGCTCTTTGATACCTGGTCCCCTTAGGCACCATCAAAATGTGAGTGGTACTAGTACTAGCAGTACTCATAGTATGACTATATCAGCTTGGGAGGGCAACCGTGGTAGGCCTTGAAGAGATTCCGGACGTCGGGAAGAGATTATGGAACAGAACTTAGGCCATATTCTAGAGAGTCTGCCCCTAGACTTTGATATCTATACCTCATATCCCTCTATGCTAATAGAGGACGATGGTTCGACCGATCCATATGAGGATAGATTATGGGACTTCTCTTTATAGGCGAATGCCCTTTAGTATACTGCTTATATTAGCATTAAGAAAGCTATAAACGATTTAGAGGAAGAGAAGCGCCGGTTCTTTGCTTGCTAGTAGGGATATTATAGGGATGATGATGATTTTGGTGGTAGTAGTCCTAGTAGTAGTCCTGGTTATGGTCGAGTGTTTGGGGCCCATTCTATCTCATAGATGAGAGGGTTCTTTTGATTTCATAAAATGGCCATTTGCTTTTCTATAGTATGATTCTCTATATATAAATTCCATGGCTTTAGTAATATTTCAATAACTCTAATATAACTGAATCAAAACTCTAATCAAAACTCTAAAAACTCTATAGGTCCCGTATTACTCTCCTAGACCATCGTCCCTTCTGGTTACCTATCCCTTGACCTAGATATCTAACTGGTTTGTATTAATAAAGGTCTCTAGTGCTTTATTCAGGTCTCCCTTTATTATAGTATTGGCTGGGTTGTCTTATCCTTGAATCTACTAGATTTCCTAGAGTTCCCTTCTCTTATAGGACTGTCATAACGCCATTATGTCGATCATTAGACGCTTTTCCTAAGTAGTCCTAAGCTTTATAAGGCATTTATATAATGAGTAAGAATCCATATAGACAACCATAGGGATGGGTCTAAGGCCTAGCTATCTGGTAATGATTTGAATTATTAAACTTATAGCTAGTATCATATCAACTCCTCCTACCATTCTATAGATTTCAGAAGCTAGGACACTTCTTATAACCCTTTTGCTTTTTATTGAGCTCTAATAGATCAAATTACCCTTGATTTAGAACGACTCATTTCCTAATGTCTCATTTATTAATATGATTTTATATCTAATTTAAGAACTTAGGTCTTTATTATTGGTAAATGACCCATCTATGAACACAAAGAGCTTAGTAGTAGAAAGGTCTATTAGAATATATATAATTCTATAGTCTATATTATCTATTTGCTACTTTAGACATTTATTGAGTTTTATAATATTATCCTTTATGGGTTCCTGATATTATACTACTATAGATAGGTTATATATTGCCTCTAGTTAGCAAATCATAGCAATATATACTCCTTATACTCATTGTTTGATATATTATTATCTGGTCTTAGGATCTACTGGTTCTATAGGATCTAGTAAATAGAGTTTCTTGCCTTAGCCTTTTTACTAGAGATTGATAGTCGATTCTTTAGCCTCAATAATATATCTATTGAATATCAAAGGGTTCTCTATAGTGAGCTTCTCCTTTGGTTTTGCCTTAAGATCAGCCTTCTAGAGTTTATCCTCCTTGATATTACTGAACTTTTCAGATGCTATGATAAGGATATTATCCGTTTGTATTCCTATAATACCGAATGTGCTTTTCTCTGATGATATCGTGATAAGTAGATAGGGGTCATAGGTAGACGTGGCCATTAATAGCTTTTCCTAGTAGTGTTTATGATATATTGCCTACTAATATATACTAGCCTCTAGGATTCTATATAATGGTTATAAGACGACCATTATAGTGCCTTTGGGGTATCTGTCTCTCATTTCTCCTAGTAGTTCTACTAGGATCAATCATTAAAGGAGGGTTATTGATTGAATATAGGCTTGGGTTATATCCCATAGCCAGACCTAGATCTATAGTTCTAGAATTTGAGCTAGAGAGGATACCAGGGCCAAAATAAGCCTCTGACTTGCTTATTAGATCATTGGTGATTGGGTCAGGATCACCCCTTTTCCTTTGTCGTTATATGCTTGGATGACTAGCCTTGACTTTTCATATGGGGTACTAGTAGCTTTGTCTTTGACCTCATTTACTAGTCTAGACTTGAAAATTCTATATCTATTATATTTTATAGTATTATATTATACGAAATCAAAGACGCCTCTTGCTTTTAGGCCATCAATTTCTTGCCTTTAAGCCTCCTCGAACAGAGCCCCTAGCGTAGTGATTATGCCTTCCTTTTATAGCTTTAGTAAGAGTTCCTTATCTGATTACTCCTTAGCCATGATAAATATCTATGATTTCATAGTAATAAAGAATTGCTCTTTAAATTCGTCTTGTTTATCATTATCTAGCTCTTCTCTGGCCCGATGACTTCTCTGTGGTTCTATAGTATCATTTTATAGCTTGTTTTTGGAACCCTTTGGCCTTCTATAGCCCTGCTTTGATAGGGGTTCTATAGTATTATCTTCTTCTACCTATTCTATATCTTATTCTTAATAGTATGGTCTCACAATTGTCGATCGGAACTATATAGGTCTACTTGGCATTTGAACTATATAGGTTTCCCCGTCGATTACTGTGATGGGTTATATCCATATGGTACTCGGTTTACTAACCTTTGTATGACATGTGACTTCGTGGTCCATGCGTGCCCCCTATTAAAGCTTCTCTTTATATATAACATAGACTTTCTTCCTTAGTTAATTCTTTGTATAATAAAGATACTCAATTGTAACATTCCTACTTGCCTTTGACCTATAACATTAGAATTAACTCATCTCCCTCGTATTCACTTGCTAGGTATATTACATACTGAGTAGTATATGGCTATTCAGGCGACTCTTATATATATAGTGTGAGTACGAAAACCCTTTATGGTCGAAGTAGACACACGGTCTCCTTTATACGAAAACCCTTCACGGTCGAGGTAGACATATGGTCCTCCTCGTATGACGATTCAAGATGAATTCAGACAGAGCCCCAGACTGGCTTAGACAAGCATTTGAGCAATAGGCTTAACAGATGGCTACGCTCACAGCACAATACACAGACGCGATATCCCGACTCGAGAGTCAAATGGCATCATACAAAGACCTACGAGGGGACTACCTTATGAGTACCCCTGCTCATATAATGATACCTCTCCCTCCCTCTCCTCCTCTCCCTTTGACTATATCCACCCAGGACACACAAAGACCAAAACAGTCCCTACCACATCCAGAGAAGTTCGATGACAAGGAGCTTGGCTTCTTTCCCCAGTTCAAAGGCCTCCTATGAGCCAAGCTAGAAATAGATGGGCCAGCAATTGGATAGGAGAAGGAGAGAGTCTGGTATGCATTCGGACGGCTATCAGGGGATGCCGCAGCCAGGATCTTCCCATGGATATCATACACAGAACAAGAGGGCAAGTTCACGGTCAATGAATTCATGGGGCAGTTACGGACAGCATTCTGCGACCCCCGCTAATAGCAGAAGGCGCTGAGCCAGATCAATCATATGAAACAGGGAGCACGCCCATTTGGCGAATTCTTGAACGAGTTCGATAGGCTAATCCTGGAGGCCTCTGGCTAGGGATGGGACGATGTGATTAAGAAGGGCTACCTCAAAGCTGCCCTAAGTACAAAGCTGATCACCGCGACGATCGGCATCCAAGAGGACAGTACATACGATGGGTACTGCCGACAGCTGCAAATGATCAATGATCAGCTAAACGAAGTCGCCGAGCTTATGGCTTAGTATATAAAGAAAGCAAGAATTCCCCTGCCTACTATGATACAGGGAATATAGGCCAGCCTATCATATGATACGATGGACTGGCAACCAACGACAACAGTCTCTGTCGTTCGGACGAAGGAGCCACGATGGGCTTCACCTGAAGTCATTAAAGAAAGAAGACGGGCAGGTCAATGCCTATGATATAGACTCGAAGGACACCGAGTTAAGGACTATTATATAAAACTTTAGTCACCTATGATAAAGAAGGGGAAGAAGTCCCAAGAACCGATCCGAGTAGTACCTATTCGGGAAGGAGATAAGAAGACACTCATAAGAGTATATGAGGTTTCCGACTCCAAGGAGTCGGGAAAAGAATAGCTTCTGGTAGAAGACATAGCCAGAAGCATACAAAGGTTCTGAGGGTTCTAGAAGAAGAAGTAGTAGAGGAATGGAAGAAATTTCAGAAATCAATAGATGGTCCTGCCTTTTTAGTTTCTATATTAGTCAATAAAGAATGCTTTGTAAAAACACTTCTTGACTCTGGTTGCTTATCATATGGACTTATCAGCCTTGCCTTTGCCCTTAGGAACAACCTTTAGTACATCCTGATTCCCCTAATGAGCCTTGATGGTTTTGATGGGCCCTCAGACAATAAGGTTATATATATAGCTATCATATCACTCGATATTGATGGCCACTATAAGGAACGATCTTTCTTTTATATTATATCCCGGCTCCCAGTATATGATATGATTCTCGGACTCCCATGGATTATAAAGTAAGATATATGAATTAATGGCCCCAGGTCTGAGTACTTAGTCAGGTCTATAAACATACTCATATGAAATAGTATAGATGACTGGGAAGATTCACCCTACCGGGCGGGGCAAAGTGACTGCTTGCCGATTTCGATCAAAGCCTTCTATACTATGACAAAGAACCCTTGATAGTCAAAGGTAGAGGTCTTTTCTGCCAGCTTATAAGACATTGCCAAGGCCCTAGCAAAGACAAAGAAAGCCAAGACAGACCTATATATAAAGCTTCTCCTATAGTATTGGGAGCACCTTGATGTATTTAGCCCTATGGACTCAGATAAAGTTCCTCCTTTTCATAGAGATAGTATTGACTATAAGATCAACCTAATAATGGAAGATAGAAAGGAACCCCCTATGCCTTGGGGACCACTCTATAAGATGTCACACGACAAACTATTGGTCCTATGGAAAACTCTTATAGAATACCTCGATAAGGGATTCATATGAGCAAGCAACTCACCAGCCGCCGCCCCTATGCTCTTTATATGAAAGCCTAGTAGTGGTCTATGATTCTGTGTCGACTATCGTGCCTTGAATAAGATTACACGAAAAGACCACTATCCCTTGTCCCTTATCTAGGAGACCCTCTAACGGGCAGGGAAAGCCAAATAGTATATGAAGCTCGATGTCAGCCAAGCCTTCTATTATATCCATATTACAGAAGGTGATAAATGGAAAACTGCCTTCCATATGAGATATAGACTCTATAAGTGGCTAGTTACTCCCTTTGGTCTAGCAAATGCCCTAAGTATGTTCCAATGATATATCAACTGGGCACTTTGTAAATACCTCAATGATTTCTGCTCTATATATATCGATAATATATTGATCTTCTCTAAAGGCTTGATCCAAGAATACAAAGACTATATATAAAAAGTTCTGATAAAGCTATAAGATACTGGCCTCTTCTTAGA
This sequence comes from Hyphodiscus sp. D1413, assembly GCA_003988895.1. NCBI lineage: Eukaryota > Fungi > Ascomycota > Leotiomycetes > Helotiales > Hyphodiscaceae > Hyphodiscus > Hyphodiscus sp. D1413. The sequence goes on from QYAO01000115.1 coordinate 14,482, forward strand.
CATTGAAAAATATAAATTTTCAGTCATATATATAAAGTATCTTAGGTTTATTCTAGATACTAAGCATGGTATCTAAATGGATCCTAAAAAGGTCAAAGCAATTCTAGATTGGGAACCTCCCTTATCAGTTAAGTCTATATAAAGCTTTCTAGGGTTTATAAACTTCTACTGAACGTTCATTCGAGACTACTCAGATATTATATGACCCCTTATAGAACTCATATATAAGGAATATATGTTTATCTAGACAGACGAATGTCAAGAAGTCTTTATAAAGCTCAAAAGAATGTTTATTATAGTACTAGCTCTCATATGATTCGATTGAGAAAAGGAAACGGTTATGGAAACGGACTCTTCTAGTTGGTATATTAGGGGTGCCCTCTTATAATACGACGATGATAGACTCTTATAGCCATATATATTCTTCTCTAAGAAAAACTCCCTAGTAGAATATAACTATAAAATCTATAATAAAGAAATACTAGCAATCATAAGGTGCTTAGAAGCATGGGACACTGAACTATAGAGCATTAAAAGCTTTGAGATATATATAGATTATAAGAACCTAGAGTATTTTATATCGGTTCAAAAGCTCACCAAACATCAAATGAGATGGTCCCTAGTACTAGTAAGATATAACTTTATAATAACCTATATCTAAGGTAAGGACAATATATGAGCAGACGCCCTCTCCCGGCGACCCCAGGATATGCCATATGAAGCCGATGACCGAACCGACTACTATATAAGACAACTTCTGAAATAGTAAAACATATGAGGAAAGACCCCAGACGCTATATAAGCAAACCCCATATAGACAGGTTTACTCTACCTGATAGGTCAAAGTCTAGATCATATGACGAATAAAGAAGAGGGTACTAATCCCCAAGATGCTATCCAAGGGCCTAGGAAACGATACCAGGCCCATATAGAAGATATAGACAAGGATAATAAGGATAGGAGTATAAAAGACAACCCTAGTGCCCCAGAAGACAAGTCTCGAGAAGACCTTTGAGACCTTTAGAGACAAATTGAAGAATGAGACGATGACCTATGACAAGCTACTGATGCCATATAATAAGGGAAAAGGACGTTCCTGACTGGGTTAAAGCTAAAAGTCTCGATCTCTGAATGCTCTATCTCAGACGGAGGAAAGCTGATGTTTCGAGGACGACTATGGGTACCAGATGACGAAAAGCTCTATATGATAATAATCTAGAAGGTTTATGACTCAGTACTATATAGACACCTAGGACGAGAAGCTATAATACAGATTCTCTCTTGACAATACTTCTGGCCCCAAATGTCACAAGATATACATAGGTTTATATAAAACTGTGATATCTATAGACAAAACAAGGCCTAGAGGAATATATGACATGGGTTCCTTAAACCACTCCCAGTCCTAGAACGAATCTGGAGCAAGATTTCTATGGATTTCATTATCGAACTCCCTGAGAGCAACGGATATATGAATATGATAGTGATCACAGATAGGTTAGGAAAAGGAACGATATGTAATGGCCTACTAGATATCAAAGCCCTAATGATTATAAGATGGTTCATATGATCGTTCTATCGAAGACACCATCTACCAAAGGCAATTGTCTCTGATCGAGGAATACAATTCACTGGCCTATTATGGATAAGGATATATCAACTACTGAAGATCACATGGCGACTCTCAATGGCTTTTCACCCTGAGATAGATGGTTCTATAGAAAGGATGAACCAGACGGTCGAAACGTACCTACGAATGTTCGTCGACCATATATAAGATGATTGGGAAGAACTACTCCCACTAGCAGAACTGGCAATCAACAATCATATAGCAATAGCCACAAGAGTAAGCCCCTTCTTCCTTAAGCATGGGTATCATATGAAACCCCTCGACCTAGAATTGGGCCTACTAACCCATATGGTGGCCTGCTCCCTGATTCAAGAGGCAGATACGATTATATGAAAACTCAAGGATGTATAAGAATAGGCTCAATCGGCAATGGCTACTACCTAATAGACAATGGAAGACACAATGAATCGACGACGACAATAAGCTCCAAACTTTAAGGTAGGAGATAAAGTCTGGCTTAGCTTGAAGAATATCCATATGACACGGAAGTCTAAGAAGCTCGATGCTAAGCAAGCCAAGTATATGGTTACTGAAGTTATAGGAAGCTATAGCTACTGTCTTGATATGCTACCAGGGATTCACAATGTCTTCTACTCATAGCTACTCTGACCTGCTTTGTCTGACCCCCTACCTAGTCAAATACAGGACGACCACCAGCCTAGACCCGAGATCGTCATAGACGACGCCGAATATACGATTGAGAAGATCCTCGACGAAAAGGTCATATGAAAAGGACGGAAACAAGCTATGAAACTCCTTATCAAATGGCAAGGATATGCCCGACCGACATGGGAACCAGAAGACGCCTTACTAGATACGCTAGCATACGACGTCTGGAAAGGGAGAGGGGGGGTATTGTGATGGGTTACACCTATATGGTACTCGGTTTACTAACCTTTGTATGACATATGACTTCGTGGTCTATGCGTGCCCCCTATTAAAGCTTCTCTTCATATGTAACATAGACTTTCTTCCTTAGTTAATTCTTTGTATAATAAAGATACTCAATTGCAACATTCCTACTTGCCTTTGACCCATAACAATTACGATAAGCTTAAATGGTCTAGTCTACTCCCCTTTTTCTCTCTAAACTCTTACCTTAGAGTTAATTAGCAAGTTGATTGTTTCTATAGTATCCGGTCTATTTCTTATAGCAAGTGCTTCTTGGATTTTCCTAGTAGCTTAAAGGTATCTGATTTCTTTTATAGCCTCTTAGATTGCCTTTGCTCTCAATACTATAGAAGGGGAAGGTAAATCCATAGTTCCCATCTATGAGTATATACTAAAAACTAGTAAGGTTAGAATAATCCCATTTGGCCTAGTAGAGTCATTGATTACCTTGACTACTATTTGGAGAATTGCCTCCCTATTTAGGTCATCTCCTAGTTTGGCCTATAGGATTTTATAGGCCCTCTATAGGAGAGCATAGTAGTATTCTACCTTTCCTATACTATTATATGCCTTGACTAGAACTTCCTTGATTTTGATTGCTATTATACTAGCTTACTATCTGAATTCTATAGAGGAAAAGTTCTTACTAGTATCATATACTATAAAATCTAGTGGTCCTTGATATATATCGATCTAGCATATCCATAGAGTGTCCTAGGCTGTCTTGGCTAATAGGTCCTTTAGGAATCATATGGCTTAGAATGATATTACTGAATCTATGATATATAGTACTAGTCATATATCAAGGTATATTATATCAATGATTACTGAGTAGTTAAACTCATAATCGTCCTAGAGAGTGAATTTGAATCGACCTAGTGCCTTAGAGTATATTTGATATTAGTAATAGTATTTTATAAGATGCTTTA
>QYAO01000116.1:0-17672 GCA_003988895.1 Hyphodiscus sp. D1413
TGCCTTAGCCTCCTTTTATAGGTCTATAAATGCTAGGTCTATCTACTTAAATAATTCATAGACTATAAACTAGTCTATATCTTTTATAAACTCTATCTATAGATATATCCTCTTTATAGCCAGCCCCCTTAGGTAATCTACTATATACTATACCTATTCCTCCTCTTATCTAATCGCTTATATATTAATTCAGAGCTTTGCTTCTAGGCCGCCTTAGAACTAGGAGTATATTGACTCATCTTTATAGATATATAGGTTAGGATAGTAGTATGAGTGTTTTGACTTGCTTTATAGGTCTATTAGAGGTATAATAGATTGAATTAGTAGTATTAAAGCTGGACTCATATCTATAAGGGGTCTCTAGGGACTATTATTAACTAGTATCTCTAGCTATAAGGATAGCTACTGGTTTGACCTCTATAATGACTCATTTACTACTCTCTGATTCTCTATAAACTCTATCAACTACTAGAGTATATTCTCTGCCTATTCTAGTAGGCTAGTATTCTCTATAACTTCAATTATAGTCTATAGCAGATACTACTTCTATATGGTCTAGGTAACTGACTTGATAACCAGTCTATAAAGGACTTATTCTATGTGATCTAGACGACTGACTTATCAACTAGTCTATAATAGACTTACTTCTATATGATCTAGACAATCGACTTATCAACTAGTTCATAAAGGACTTATTCTTTATAATCTAGACAACCGACTTATCAACTAGTCTATAATAGACTTACTTCTATATAATCTAGATGACTGACTTATTAACTAGTCTATAGTAGACTTACTTCTATATGATCCAGATGACTGACTTATTAACCAGTCTATAAAGGACTTAATCCTAGTCTAATTAAAGATAAAGGATGAGTTTATTCTATTATAATAGGCTACTTCTAATAACTTAGGATAAGATAGATCATAGGTTAAATGATTAAGAATAAACTAAGGAACTAAGAGTATAATATAAGAGTCTTGAATATAAGTGTTTATAGGTTATAAACAACTTATTATCCTGGTAATAGACTATAAGTAGTCTATTAGCTGACCTCTAACCAGCTTAGACCAGTCCTAAGTCTCCTTGGGAGTTAATCCCTTATAATAATAGACTTACTTCTATATGATCTAGATAACTGACTTATTAACTAGTCTATAAAGGACTTAATCCTAGTCTAATTAAAGATAAAGGATGAGTTTATTCTATTATAATAGACTACTTCTGATAACTCAAGATAAGGTAGGTCATAGATTAAACGATTAAGAATAAACTAAGGAATTAAGAGTATAATATAAGAGTCTTAAATATAAGTATTTATAGATTATAAACAATCCATTATCCTAGTAATAGACCATAAGTAGTTTATTAGCTAATCTCTGACTAGCTTAGGCCAGTCCCGAGTCTCTTTAGGGATTAATCCCTTATATAATTTAACGACTATATATCCTTTTCAATATACTAAAATACCTAATATCAAGTAATTAGATAAAATGAGATGAGTATAGAAATAGATAAAGAGTTATAATATTATAAGCCTTATAATACTCTTAGAATTCTATTGATTTATAACTCTTATATCTATCTAAAACTAGTATCTGATATAGCCTCTTAATATAAGTAGTAATATATTTATCAAAGTACTAAAGCTATTCTAGACCTATCTTATTATTTATCTATCTATTACTTATAGGTTTAATAATCTAATCTTATAAAAGACTATCTTTTATATATTAATTTATAAGATAGTTTTTATCTTAAACTATTAAAAATAGAGATATACTCTAATCCTTATTATTAATATAAGCAATTACTATAGCCTATTCTCGATTATCTAGCTAAACTACTTTATCTCTATTATATTAATCTATATAGATAATAATCATTCCTATATAAATAATGCCTATTATAAAGCCTATCTTATCAAAGTTATAGAAATTATAATCTAAAATATTATATTTTATCCTTATATTTTCTATTAGCTAGAATTATACTCTAATAAGCTTAGGGTCTTTATAGAGGGCCCTTTAGAAGTTATAAATGCGATTAAAATATATCTTAAGGTCTAGTTATTATTATATAAATCAATAGGCCTAGAGCTTTCTAATATACTTTCCTCTATATAATTCTAGGATATAATTTACTATATCTTCTATATTAGCTAATTAGGATATAAACCTTCTTAAATCTAACTTAAGTATATTCTAAATAATTACTTCTTCTTCTAGTTTACTTAATTTTTAGACTCTTAGTTGACATTTATTAAGAGGCTTTTAACTATTTATTCTAGTATAAAGTATAGTTTTAGGGACTTAATAGATTTTTATAGCTATATAATAGCTAAGTTTTTTAGATATTCAAATAGCCTTAATAACTAAGATAATTTATACTTCTTAGGTTTGAATTTATATAATTGATTATTAAGAAAACGTATATTTAAATAAGGATAGGAAAAATATAGAGAAAGTATACTAGATACTAATATATACTAAGTACTGATAAACTATATTAAAGAGAATTATAAATTAATATAAAGTTAAAAAAGAGAATTTAAAATTTAAAAAGTAATAATAAATAAAAAGGAAAGAGAGTTAAAAGAAAAGAATATAAAGATATTAAAGAAGATAAAGAAAAGAATAAAATAATTAAAGATTAAGAAGAAGTATAAGAGTTAAATAAAGATAAAATAGAGAGAGAATAAGAATAAAGGAAAGAAAGAAAGAGAGAGAGAAAGAGAGAGAGAGAGAAAGAGAAAGAAAGAGAAAGAGAGAAAAAGAAAAAGAGAGAGAAAGAAAAAGAGAGAGAGTAATTAGTTTTTAAGAATAAGTATAGATAAGATAATAAAATAAGTAAGTAAATAAGAGAAAAGATAAGGAAGAAGATAAGAGAGAGGATAAGAAAGAAGATAAAGGAGAGGATAAGAGAGAGAATAAAGGAGAGGATAAGATCATAAGAGAGAAGATAAAAGAAGAGATATAAAAGAAGATAAGTAAGTAAATAAGAGGAATAGGATTATAAGTAAGTAAGAGGGATAGGATTATAAATAAGTAAGAGGATTAGGATTATAAGTAAATAAAAAGAATAGGATTATAAGTAAGTAAGAAGATAAGGAAGAGAATAAGAGAGAGAGTAAAGAAGAGAATAAGAAAGAGAATAAAGAAGAGAATAAGAGAGAAGATTAAGAAAAGGATAAGGAAGAGGATAAAGAAGAGAATAAAGAAGAGAATAAGGAAGAAGATTAAGAAAAGGATAAGGAAGAGGATAAAGAAGAAGATAAGAGAGAAGATAAGAGAGAAGATAAGAAAGAGGATAAGGATAAGTAAATAAGTAAGAAGGATAAGATTATAAGTAAGTAAGAGGATAAGGATAAGTAAATAAGTAAAAGGAATAGGATTATAAGTAAGTAAGAAGATAAGAAAGAGAGTAAGAGAGAAGGAAAAGATAAGAATAAGAGAGAAGATAAGAGTAAGGATAAAGGAGAAAGAGAAAGAGAAGATAGGAATAAGAGAGAAGATAAGAATAAGGAAGAGAAAGAAGATAAGGATAAGAGAGAGAGAGAAGATAAGAATAAGGATAAGGATAAGAGAAAAGATAAAGATAAGGATAAGAATAAGAATAAGAGATAGGATTATAAGTAAGGGAGAGGATAAGAATAAGGATAAGAGTAAGGAATAGGATTATAAGTAAGGAAGAGGATAAGAGTAAGAGTAAGTAAGTAAGTAAGTAAGTGAGTAAGTAAGTAGATTAGGGTTAGGGTTAGGGTCAGTTCGATGTATATATACTTTTACTTCCTTAGAAAGTAGAAGAATAATAAAGATCAGTCTATACTTCTATTACTATACTCTATAATAGGTACATTACCTGATTCGTTGTCTAGTAGGCCGTTCTCCTATATATCCTATATTTAGATTACTTTACTCTATATAGTCTTCATGATCCATTTTCTATATATGACTGTGAGTAAAGATAAACTAAACCTTCTCCTCCTTTATTGACTTGTATCCGTGGCAGTTCTCTTCCTTTCTTTGGGTCCTCTAGATACCTTTTCTCCTCTTCTTTCTGTTCGGTTGACTACCTTAGCTCTGTATCATACAATCCTATAGTAGCAACCCGTCCTTCGGTTTACAAGCTCGTCTATACTAAGAAGCGGCCTGTCTTACCGCTCTATCACGCATAAAACGCACCTTAATAAGGCTGGTACAAGCTATGATACTAGGGATCGGCGACGAGCAGGCTTGTAGAAGTATAACGGCAGCCGCTTTGCTACTGATGCCGAGGATTTTGTCATAGCACTCAAGTATGTCTTGCCTTGACGGCCAAGAACGGGTAGTGATAACGAATTCAGAGGGCATATTGTACGTGAGAATTCTACCTATGGACGGATACACCCTTACCTACTACATTATATTGGAAGCTTGGTAGATTAGAGGTCATGCCGCAAATCTACATAGTCCGAATCATGTCCAGCATCGTGTCTTTTTCAAAACAATGATCATAGCCATCAACGTCTTGTCTCTGCACCAATATCGTTAACCATAGCAACCACAGCGCCAAAGCCTGCTGCCAGAGATGGTATACATGACATGATGCGATAACAGTCTCAAGATGACCGCGAGATCATATCCGCGGCTTTCAGAGCCAACATGTAGGTCGGCGCCTGCGGGAAAGCACCTGGAAGTCGCGGCCACACCGACCCGTCCACAATACGCAACCCGTGAATCCCATTGAAACGAAGCTCGGGGTCGACACAATGATCGGACGAATTAGTTGGGCCCATTCGGCAGGAGCAACTAGCGTGGTGGCCAAAAGCCTCATCCTTCAGGTTCTGGGAGACAGGGACTCCTTCGGGAGGCTGAGAACGGGTGATGGGACCAGCAGATGATAGATCCCCGTAGATGCCGTACAGGAGTTCGGCACCCTCAGTCACTGCTCTCAGATCGCGCTCCCCGTGTTCGCCCTTGAGCCAATCAACAACAATTTCTGGCGTGTCACGCGGGTTTTTTGAACGCAGGGTGACGGAGCCTGTGGATGCATCACCTGCCGTCTGGGTGTTTACAATGGACATGGACAAGATGTCTGGGGCAGGCGGAGCGTGTGAGTATCCGGGGTAGAAACCACGATTCTGGATACCGACCAGCCCCCATATCCATAGATCCGTATCCTCATTCTCACTCTCACTGGAACGATACCTGATCAGTATTGGCGCAGCACCTTCCCCGTATGGGCCAGTGCCAGATTCCTGCCATTCGCGAAAGCAAGGATCTGTAGAGTCCAGCGTCAGTGTGCAATTTGCATTTGGATCTTTCGACCATGGCACAGTTGTGTTGACGTTTACGACGGCCTCTACATGATCTTGTAGGTGAGTTCCCTGCCCTGCCTGTTAGTGCCAAACCCTTCGTATCGTTGTATTGTGAAAGGAAAAGTGCCAAAACGTCCTCGTCTCCAACTTACTACAGCAGGGGCGTCTAACACGACATCAATACCGAAGCTTTCCAACTCCTCGCGTGGGCCAACCCCGCTTAGCTTCAGGAGTTGGGGTGTATTAAACACACCCCCGGACACAATTACCTCTTTTGAGGCGCTGACGGTCTTCGTCTGCCCCATCTCCGATGCATTGTATCGGGGGTCAGCACTATACAATGCTTCTCCGACCATATATTCGACCCCAATAGCCCTAGGGGTATCCCCAGAGCGGTCAAACAGTATACGGGAGGCCAGCGAGTCGGTACTCAGTGTCAGGGGGTGTCCAGCTTCCACTGTATCTATGACATAGTTCCGGGCCCCAGATCGACGTCTTTTCTCGTTCATAGATATGCATAGCTGATATGCACCAGGCGTAAAGCTGTAGGATGGGCCGTTCAAGTCCCTCTGCAAGAGTTCTGTCAGCTGGTCGGTGCCTGAAACGGTCTCCCCTTCCACGTGTAGAATCGAGGTAGACATCAAATCAGCGACTTCAGGTCGACCCGTAAGATAAGTTACGTTGTCGCGGTTACTCTGCATTAGGTCAGCTAGATGTCAACCTAAGTAGAGTGGATGTATAGCGACTTTGCTCATACCGAGATGAATCCATCAAACCCGTGTCCTGTTGTACCTTCGGGACGGTAAGTACAGCGTTCTACTTCCTCGAAGTAGGGCTCCATTGCCTCTGCCCCCCACGAGTCATCACCAGTGTAGTTCGCAAACCAGTCCCACTGGAAGTTATGATAATTAACGCCTCGGTTGTTATATTTGTGCAGTATTGAACTTACGTCGGTTTTGGACGGCTTGGCCCAGTTCAGTGCATTTATCTGTGTGCTGCCACCAACTGTCGCACCTCGAGGGTATAGTGTGCCGAGACTGGGTAGAGAATACTCCATTAGCATTTCAATTCAACAAGTGTTAGGTAAAAAATGACTGGAGATATGTGATATTTTTCATACGGTTCTGCGCCGGCCGGCGGGTTGAGTCCGAAATATAGTGTCCCATTGGAAAGACGATACGTATACTTGGAATCAAGTCGACCCTGCGTCTGATTTCGGAAGTGGTTGATGTAAAACTGCCATGCCATCTCCTCATTCTCGCCAGTGCTAGACCATCTGTAGAATGTAATAACATTAGCCACTTTCGTTGGGTCCAACTGTGATCCGGCGGCTGTAAAAGTGTTCAGGACAGCATGAACTCACTGAGCTGGAATAATCTGCTGTAGTTCATCGCCGTGGTCGCCTCCCGCTTCAATGAGAAACACCGAGTGTCCCTTGCGGGCAAGGCTTGCTCTGGAATATTGCACGACTTGTCAGCTGCTGGACTTGCCAAGTGCTAGACAGTGTCATGGGCTGGGTTTCGCGAACGCGACAGTTCCACCACCGGCACCAGAACCAACAACAACATAGTCATAGGTGATCGAAGAAGCTGTAGCCCACTGGCAGCAGGCGAACAGTGTAGCTGTGCATAACGCAGATTTCATCGTTTGAGAGCTGGTCAGGTTTCTATAATGTTGTCGTTTACGCAAAGTATGCTTCTCGATGGCTATTCGGGTGATCCCTACAACCTTTATGTATTTTCTGGGCTCATAGAAATTCTTACTGACTTAACTATAACAATGGCCAAGCCCGAGCAATAGGTACTAGAAGCAGGTAAGTCCCCTATCTCCCCGCGTAAGTGCTGGATAGAACAGGGATCCGGGGTAAGCTCTTACCCTCCTTTACTAGTGTCCCCTCGACAGGCTTACTTCCTCGCTCGAATCACTCCAACGTAAAATAATTTAAATTGCTTTGGGCAAGAAAATCTGATCCTTTAGCGATGGACTGCCGGTTGAAACCAAACTATTGCACTCTCCAAGGGAAATGCGCTACCCGGAAACATTCCGAAGTCGCATACCCCGCCTTTTGATGAAACAAGGAATATTGAAATAAGTATTTACGTGAAGACCTGGCAGCCCAAGGACTTGTGACATAATGCCAAGTGAACTCTGCATCTAAAGCACACACCAATGTTGAAGAGTACACTATTCCTGTTTCTGTTCTCAGCGAGTTGTTGTTCATAAGGCAAAGGAGTTTCTAACAAGAATTAATTCTTCGACTTTCTATACAACGGCCATGTATTGTGCATAACATTTTACCAGAACCTCGGGATGATGGGCGAGTGGTAAATTAGAATCTCCCAAAATTATCATGAACTAGCCACAGGCAGTATAGAGACAGGGGGTTGACGGCAGATGTGCCTTGATTCTTTGTTCGAGACATATATCGGCCCACTAGATTTCTCAGGAGTCAAAACTAATGCCGTTGATCGTCACGTCAACGGCATTGCCATTGCCTTCAACCCCATATTTGGCAAGGTATCTCTTTGCGGAGATACTCGTGTGAGAAAAAGAGCCGTAAATCTTCGTCGGCCGAATCTGTCGGCTTTAGCAAAAATCTATCTCCGATACCCCAAAGCCGGAGACTTACTACTGTATTATAAATCTCGTACTCGTACTGGAGGTGTTTCGTTTGATGAATGATAGGCCAGGCGGGCCAGGTGGCAGCTCAATCAACACCTCTTATCCATGTGACCATCAGTACTATTACCTACTATACTATGAATTGAGTGCAGATACTATATTCAATATATTTCTAACACTACGATTATTTCATTAAGGAATAGGGCTATCCCGAGTCAATACAGGCGAACAGTCTGCATATGCAAAGCTGGCGTATTGTACTTGTACGTATGGCTCAATTGGAACGGGTAATTCCTACTCCAGACTCCGAACGTGGGCGCCTGACGGAACGTCTCCGCCCGGATCTATGTCGCTCTGGAATGGCCGTGAGCAGTCCCCGAAACAAGCAGACAGGCCGCTTATCATTGAGGGGAAACTCTCCGCTGCTGGTCTCACTTGCAATATAGACGTCAAATATATCGCGTATTGAGACCACGAAACTCTTGACTGAGGCGTTGCCATGAACTGCGCTAATCTGCTCAGGGTGCGCCTGTGACGTTCCCAGGCCACTTTATAGTCTCTCATATGAGCAAAACACGGAATGGTCTCGCGTGTTGCCAAAGATTAAAGAGATGGAGCAGTGTCTGCTCCGAGTCGCCTGATGTGACGGGCTGCTTCCAATAACTCAGGGTAAGGCAGGTCGTAGGTTGAACGATTAAGAATAAACTAAAGAACTAAGAATACAATACGGGAATCTCGAATATAAGGGTGCTTGCGGGTCCTAAACAACCTGTTGTCTAGGTGATGGGCCGTCAGCGGCCGCAACGGCTCGTAGGTGGCCCATTAGCCGAACTCAGGCCAGCCCTGAGTATCTCTAGGGGTCAACCCCTCACACCTGAAAGTACGACCTGCCATCAAAGATGACCTTTGGTGCCGAGGTTAGAGAATGTAGAGGGATCCAAGGCAAGGATTGGTGGCGTCTGATCATCTATGACCTGGCTCGCAAGGTCACCTACCGGCATGAGTGTAGTATCCTATTTTCCGCTAGCGGTGTATCTCACCGCGGTGTGTTTGAGCGAGAAATCAGAGTAATAGCAGCTGACGGGATCTTGGGGGCGCCTGGGCACACAGGCGAGAGTCTGCAGATCGGGAAAACCTCCGCCTTGAGGTTGAAGTCAGCACTAGTCAGGAGACAGCCAGATTCAGCCCGAATTTGAACTCCAATGCACATGGACGGGACACTGTTGTCCTTTGCGACGGACCTTATGATGTCTTTGCGAAGAGAAGGAGGCAGCTTCGTGTGTACCCTTGGCGTCTTTCTGATCAATTTGGCCGGCCAATGGCATAATACTAGTATAATCCTCACATGACGATGTAGGCATGTAAGACTTATACGGTCTGGTATCCAGCGAGAATTCGCAGCAGGATGGGTAGGAAGACGCAACGGAACGGCTATTTTTGTGTGCCGCTTGGATGGGATTGTTATATGCACGTACACGCCTTAAAACAGGGATGATCGGAATTCAATGAGGGCTACGGTATGAATAGCATACTAATATCACAGACTTACAACATCATGCTTGATGCTACTTCCGTTCCGTCCTACTATGCTTCGTCATATGGTATAGTGATCTCGGAGCCTTGGCATAAGAGCCAAAGCATTCTGGAAATAAATCTTCTCCCTTGTTTCCTTGTCGATCAGATACGAATCCAAGTCGGCTCGGAAATTCGAGACACTAGTCGGTGGGGGATAAGGGAAGTCCGATCCTGGCATATGCTCAGTGCTGTGATCTTGGCCAGAAACGACTCACAGAACTTACCGTACAGAATGTGATCGTGAGGCACCGCCCCAAGAAGCAGATCCAATCCTTTGTGCGACGTAGACAATGCCAGATCAAAATAAAACGAGCGGAAATCGTCCATCATTTGATCATAGGTGATTCCGTCCGGCGTCTGCTCGGCCGAGAGTCCCCGCCGCCAGTGGGTTGTTCGGGGGATGATCCAAGGCAAGGTACCACCTGCATGAGACAGGATCACTTTGCAGCTGGGATACCGACGTCGATTCTTGGACATCAACAGGTCCAAGGCCGTCCGCGTAGTCTCGTGCGGGTAGTCAATGGATGGTTGTAGAAGTCGAGGGTTAACTCGAGTGGTATCGACTGGATGGGTCGGATGTATGAAGACAACCGCGCTTCTCGAGTCGAGTTCCTTCCATACAGGATCAAACTTCTCATGACCCAGATAGTAATTGGCGTCTCCGTATCGTGTGAACAAAGTCACACCATCCGCCTTCAGGGTATCCAAGGCGTGAAATATCTCCTGAAGGGATCCCTCGGTGTCCAAGAGGTCAGGCATAGCGGCAAAGAAACCAAATCGGGACGGGTTGTCGTCGCGGATCTTGGCGCAAAAGTCATTCGCTTGACGGGCCAAGTCTCGAGATCCCTGCGTCGATCCCGCAATGGGCGCTCCGGGCGAAGTCAAGGATAAAATGGCCGTCGTTGCTCCATTTCTGTGAAGAGAAGCCTCGCTGGCTTCGACACTCCATTCTGGCACATGCCAGCCGGAAGGGTCACCTCCAGCCGCTTCGACAGCTACACGCAGGTGTCAGTCCGTATATGACGATAGCAACAAGCTGTCTTGCCTTTCGTATAGAAGTCGGGCACGAAGTGGTGATGGGTGTCTATCATCATCTTGACAGATCAGAGCGAAGGAAGAACAGTACAGTTAGTTGTAGGCGCATGATTACAACGGTCGGGCTGCAGCGATCTAAATAGAAGAGCGCTTGCAGCCTTTCCAGGCCTCAATCAGGACAAGTACGACGGGGAAATCGGCTCACCGGCAAGACCTTCCTGTTGTTGCGGAACCACTCCGGTCAGCCTCCACCGAAGATCCCGCTACGCCGGGATGCTTCCGGACTAACGTCATTCGTCCATCTACGACGACTCTGCATGTCCACCCCTAGTGAGCTGCTTCCTGGGTCATAATTAGTGCAGACGGGGTTCGAGCATCCTCTGTACGTTTTTGGTCAGAACGTTCCGCTGCTACTACAGCCCCAGGAAAAAGCTATATCTGTTGATGTGTTAGCAGTTGGAGAGGAGGCGAGCTTCCATCATAGTCGAGGCCCTTCACCTTCACTTCAGCTTGCTCTCGTGAATCTTTACCACTACTACTCCCCCACCACTTCTCAATTCATCATCGCAACCCCAACCAGTACACATGGCGGCTGCAAAGGTTTCTGACCCTGCTATTGAGCACCTTGAGGAGCAGACAGCTTTTCCACTTAAAGTTCCAGCACCCGAGTCATCGGAGGTGGATGACGAACCTTCCAAAGAAGACCAACGCAGAATCTTGCGGCGGATTGACCTTAGAGTCAGTGTCGCTACTGGGGCGATGTTCAGCATCTCTCTCATGGACCGAACAAACCTGGGGGCGGCTTCCATTGCTGGGTATGTTTGAGCTGAACTATTGCCAATTGCTATGTCCACGTCTATCCTATGCTGATATACTGACGTTGGGGAATGCAAGGATGAGCAAAGATCTCAAGCTCACGGTGGACAACCGCTACAACATCATTGCGCTCATCTTTTTCATCCCCTATGTGATTTTTGAGTTCCCGGGCACGATCATCGCTAGGCTGGTCGGACCGCGAGCTTTCCTGGGGAGCATATGCACCCTCTGGGGTTTGGTGATGATTGGGTTCGGGTTTGTCAAGACTTGGGGCCAGCTTGCTGGTCTGCGTGTGTTGCTCGGAGTTTTCGAAGCAGGTTACTTCCCTGCTTGTGTCTACCTCCTCAGTACTTATTATACTAGATGTACGGTGAAGCCCGCAAGAGGAGCCCAACCAGTCGAGAGCCGAATAGTGACTGACCTTACGCAGACGAAGTTCAAACAAGATATTCAGTCTTCTATCTGATTGCGTCTACGGCTTCGGCTTTCGCAGGCGTGAGTTTCATCGAAACCTTTCGGTCTGAGTGTCCAGCACTGAGTTCGAACAGATTCTTGCCTATGGGTTCATGCAAATGGATGGCGTTGGTGGCAAAGCCGGGTGGCGATGGATCTTCATCATGGAAGGCATCATCACCTTCCTCATGGGTCTGGCAGGGCTTGTTTTCCTCGTCGATTTCCCCGATAAAGCGCACCGCTCGAGGAACTTCCTCACACAACGAGAAGTGGAATGGGTCGTGCGTCGTATCCAACGAGACCGAGGCGATGGCGAGCCCGAGCCTTTCTCTGTCGCGAAATTCTTCGGTGCCGCACGCGATGTTCGCCTGTGGTGCTTTGCTATTATCTTCTGGTAAGCGACCGTTGGTCAGGGGCGTGCCTACCAGAGGAGTGAAATGGCCGACCTTGGGCTAACATTCACAAGTTGCTTGACCACGGTATCATACTGTGTGTCGTTCTTCCTCCCTCTCATTCTTCAGGAGTACTTGGGGTTCAGCATCGGCGCATCCCAATGCCTCGTCGCTCCTCCTTACGCCTTTGCAGGGCTTCTTATGCTTCTCTGCGGCTGGCTTGGGGACAATTTTAAGATCCGTGGTCCTATTGTGATCGCCAACGCTCTGATCTGCATCGTTGGATTGATTGTGATGACTTGGGGTGGCGCCAGTGGGGTGAGATATTTTGGCACTTTCCTCGTCACCGCCGGTGTCAATGCCAACATCCCCACCGCGATGGCCTACCAAGCCAACAACATTCGTGGCCAATGGACTCGAGCCTTCGCATCTGCCACCTTGGTGTGTGGTGGAGGCTTAGGCGGGATCTCGGGATCCCTGATTTTCAGAAGCCAGGACGCGCCTCGATATCTAAACGGTATCTATGGATGCATTACGTGGGTACCTCTTATCCTTCCGCTAGTTCACATACTAACCGGCATCTTCATAAGTGCAAACGGTCTCGTAATTTTGATTGTGTTGGGCTTCACTGCGCACTTTGTCCATCAAAACCGCCAGGTTCGTGCCGGCAAGATAGTCATTCAGGGACAAGCTGGGTTCTTGTATACTCTTTAAAGCTGTGTGGAGAACCCAACCGAAGTGACAGCTCTGGGAAGCAGTGGGAGAAACTATGTCAACCTTCGTCTTCGCAGAAGTTGGATCATGATAGCTTGGTCTAGATTATCTCTATGTCCTCCAAATCGTGGCAAGTCCGAGGGCTTGAGCGGACGAACGGTTATTCTTGGGCCCTCCTGTCATCTCTAGGTAGAATTTTGTATGAAGACAAATCACGGCATGATTCGACATCATTGAAGGACAATGTCTAGGCGGTAAAAGGTGAAGTCCGTAGCCGACGCCACCCACGTCGGCTGCTCCTGCAATAAGCGGTGGAGAACTCTTCTCTTTACAGTGGCCCTACTTGATCATAAGGGAAGTCTAAATACAGAAATCAATACCCTTTATTAAGTTACGAACTCGAACACTGTCAGCTCGGAGCTCATGAGTTCTCAATTGCCACTCACTACAGTTCGCAGAGGGGTTGCTTTACGAGCCATATCTTGAACAGTCAAGACGTTGGGGAGGGAGGGCGATGAGGCCATCGCTGTAGGGTTGTTCAGAGCGACGACCATTCGGGTGATCTATCGCTCTGATTGTAGAGGCAGGGATCGGGGGCTGGTCCCGGGCTATGTGACGTGGCTAAACTACATCTGAGGGGCGATTTATTTGGCGGCGACCGAAAGGTCCAAGAAGATGTACAAGAACAACGATGTCATCACAGCGAGTTTCGAAATAAGCGGACACTTCGTTCAATGAAGCCAATGTGCGATTCAGGAAGACTCAGATAGCGTGCATGTGCAACTAGGTAGACAAATACGATGGGTCCACGATCAGTGGAGTCGTTGAACGTTTGTAATATTTCTGAGCGTCGACCTGACTATTGAGGGGGGAACCACCCTTATACAATGTGTGTGCCAATTCCATCGAGAGTAAAGCGTGATCCCAAGTCGAAGTCAAAAATCTCTTCAAGGGCTCCAGTCTCTGAGCCGGGCGGCCAGCCAAAGTCTTCGCTGGCCATGAAAGGATTGCTTTCCGCGGCCGCAAGCACAGAGGGATCATCTAGCAGGTCGGCGTTGGTTTCAGCCTGGCTAGCATGTTGGCTAGTAACGGGATCCCCAGCCTTGCCTTGCCGACTTCTGAAATTCCGTACATGTCTGTGCATTCTTTCCAGGTTCTTCAAGCAAAGGTTGACAGTGGGACTGAATGTTCGCAAATGGCCAAATATTTCGTGGCACTTGGTCCAAGTAGCCGTGAGCCTTTCAGGCCCGATGGCATCGTCGATTGTCCTGCACATCATGGCAAGAAGGATGACGATTGTCGCCGTACGTGCATAGTAGACATTGTACCACCATGCACCTGTCGTCGAGGTGGTGGAACTTTCGCGAAGAATCTCGATCAGGGTCACTGAGTGCTCAACGCATGCTAGGGACAATGACCGCGCTATTGAGATGGAGACATCTTTGACATCTCTGGACGATACATGTCCAGATTTTACTGCCAGATCCTGTGTACATAGATCCCGGCAGTAGCGCATGAAGATGGGTCGAAACAACAAGATCCGGACGTGAAGGTATCTGGCATGCAAAATGGACGACTGTTGAGTGAACGTCGGTGAATTTCTGATCTCCACAGCCAACTTCAGACGTCTGGACGGGTGCAAATGATCGGGAATACTGCTTTCGAGTTCGGAGATGGTGGAATCTAGACTCAGGACAGTCGCAAATCTGGAGTCGTGTTCAGGACCCAAGGATTCGTCATCGAGACCTCCATAGAGCTGACCTATCACGTCCGCAAGGCATCTATAAAGCCGAATGGATTCGACGTAGAAGCTGAGCCATGACAAACGCATCAGGGACTCGCTCCCCAAGGGAAGAATTGATTCAGTGTCGAGTGCCGTGGGTAGTGGTACTGACCTGAACTTGTCCAGCATCATTGGTCGGCCCAGTGTCATGCTCACCAACGTGTCAGAGATAGAGCACCCATGCCAGACGCGTCTACGTATCTCAATCTCCAACGGACTCAATCGGCTGATTGCTTGCGCATGCTCGACATGGAGTCCCAGCCCCAGTGCCAGTCTACAAGCAATTCCGACGCAATTCCAGCACTGACTAGGGTGTGATGTCGATTGCAGATACTGGCCCAGCAATAGAAGAGCTTGGATGAAGGCGAACGACCCGTCATCAAATAAGTCCAAATGGCATAAGTCACGTGATCTGCTCCCAAAGAAATCACCCAGGGCTTTCCGTTCTTCGGGAGCCATGTCCATGAATTGGGCTCCAAGTGCCAGCATAGCATTTAGAGCACAGTGGAAGATGACGCTGTCGTGACCATAATCCTTAGATCCAAGCATCCCTAGCGGAGACGAGGGGAGCTCGTTGTCCAAGTGTAACGGTGACCAAAGTTGTTCATAAGCTTGCATAAAAACTGGCTTGTGAAGGAAGGGATAGAGATGATAAACCTTGCTCCAGTATGTCTCCAGAATATTGTCCGACAGGGGTCTGGGAAGCAGGCATAACTGTTCCAAGATTCTTGGCCTGAAGGTCTCCTCAGCAGCAAAGCCAGCTCTGGATCTACGTTGATCATGCGTAGGCGAGGCCGCTGTCGAGATTGGAACCCAGGGGGCGATGGTCCTATAAGCCTGCTTCATGAAAGAAACGGTAGACGAACTGCCATAGTACATGTCCTCTCGTCCCTTATCCGTATCCGTGTCCGTATTTGCCCCCATAGCGTCAACAGGAGATGGGTTTTCAAAGAGACCATGCGTATTTGAGCTGGCGCTGTGTGCCACTTGAAGACTCTGGACAACTTCCGATATCTGCTGGCCTGTTGTAACGCTTGGGGGAGGTCTAGATGGTGTCATGGGGCGACGCTTGGGGGGGGAGTCTGCCTGAAGCGATTTCGTCTCGCGAGATTCGAGCTCTTTGATGCGGGCCACTAAGCTGAAGACGTAATTGTCGTGACTCTGATCCTTATTTTGAGTGGAGCTGTACCTGCAGAGGTCTTTCTGATATTGCCGCTGAGCACATTCCCCACAGACAGGCTTGAATCCATCGCAACGGCTCTTTCGCGCTCGACACTGGTCACACGCCTGGGATATTTTGCGCCGTTTTTGTCTATCCCCACCGTCGTTCGCAGTATCGCGTGCCGCCGAGGGAGCTCGACGGTCTGAAAAGGATTGATCTAGCCAAGCCGCCATTCGGTTTGCTTATGTATCTGTTCGCTGGATCGACGGCGGAAGCTGAAGCAAGAGAGGATGATTGAAACGTGATCAGGTATGGCTCATGTGAGGTCGGATGATCATATGCCGTCGCAGGGGAAAACGCCGGTGATGTTTCGACGGAGTCGAGATGGTTCTCAACCTCTGGCAAGCATGTCGACAAGACAGTTGGCAGTGGAAAGAATTGGGAAGCCAAGTGGCAGTACAATGGCTAAGAGTACTTGCGCGGGGTATGATAGTGGATCAACTCAGTGGCCGCCAAGACGCGCTGATCGTCGGCCCCCACGAGAGTCCTTACAAAAGTTGAACGCCAAAATAGAGGGTATTTCACATCGATGGACCTCGGCAAAAGCCACCAGGTATAATTGTACACCTATCGGCACTTCCTCTTGCTGACTCTGAGAACTGTTGTCAACACCTGTCGACCAAACTCGAGAATACTTTTAGGGGGAGAGAGGCGCTGTATGAGATGCTAGGGGACCGTTTTTGGGTCCTAACATTTGTTCTGCGTTGCGCCTGGGGACTTCTTTTGGTCCCCGGGAGCTTGGTTGTCATCACATTCGAGCACGAAAGTTGATCTTTTAGATAAAGAGGCAAGGTGAAAGGTAATCCACCTTGTATGAATTAGCTTAATTTCAACCCTTTTTACTGAAGGTATGAGAAGCAGTGCCTAGACTTCGTAGCCGCCTTTCTGCCGAAACTCTTGGAATCCTCTGTTAAGGGTGATCAGACACGTGATTTTCAATTTAACCTTCGAAGTGTTGCGTTTTGGCCTTAGGCATCAAGCCCAAGACTACGGGACAGGCTGATAGTAGATATGTATCACCTATAGACCCTATATTAGCTAGCTAGACAGGCCATTAGATTTACTCCTATATAGTTGATAATATGAACTGATTCCCCTATTCGATATTATAGGTTATAAGATACCTAATCCAACTTGTTGCCTGATTGGTCGGAACTGAGATTTCAACAGATTATGAGCCCAGAGTATATATATTACTAGGTCTCTTACAACTCACTATTACTAAGTTATAGATATTATAAGCCAGGGACTTGTCTATAAACCAATCTGTGTGATCTATTAAGATAGAGAATGATTTGATAATCAGGAAAGCCGGGATCATAAAGCTAAATGATATAAATTATAGGATATAGGCTATAATTATAATAAGCTGCTTCTAATAACTTAGGATAAGGTAAGTCATAGGTTAAATGATTAAGAATAAACTAAGGAACTAAGAGTATAATATAAGAGTCTTGAATATAAGTATTTATAAGTTATAAACAATCTATTGTCCTAGTAATAGACTATAAGTAGTCTATTAGCTAACCTCTGACTAGCTTAGGCCAGTCCTAAGTCTCTTTAGGGATTAACCCCTTATATTATTATTATGATTCTATTATACTAGCTTCTTAATCTACTAGATATGATATCATCAGGAATCAGCTGATTCTCGCTTAGCTGATTCCTACTTTGAGCTAGGGAATATATAAATGAGCAAAGGGACTTCCTTTCCTTTTTTCCTTCTTCTTTTCTCCTTAGTTTAGAATAGTCTTAATTGA
>QYAO01000117.1:0-17213 GCA_003988895.1 Hyphodiscus sp. D1413
CTCTCTCATACTGTAGAGGTCATATTTCTTGTTTCCTTCGTACCAGACCTATAGGATCGGAGCAATAGATTCACTGATACGCACTCCCATATGCCCCTATACGTGACCCTCTACTGCTTCCCTGTGTCGTTACACTTTCCTCCCCTTATGCAAGAAAAAAAATTAAGCTAAACAACCTCAGTAATCCAAAGGCGACACGATTCATCTTCCTCCACGCTATCAGTGTCATCGTCCGTATCCTCAACGACCCTGACAAATACATCCCCATCCAAATTTTTAATATTTTCATCTCGCTCCTTCCCTGGCTTTAGTGGGCTTGTATTTGGTGAGCCATTCGCCGTAGTTATAAGTATACCAAGAAGAAAATTGAACACTGGCTTGAGATTCTTCTTAAAAGAGGTATCATACGATTCTGACCTCATCATAGTACCGTTATTACGGATATATATGAACCTATAATTCTTTCTATCAGAGTAAAAGCCCTATGTCATAACATTTTCCTTATTGGCTTGAATACATAGCTGACGGATAGTCGCCAAATAGACAAGTAATTGTCCTTTAGTACTAGAATATAAGTCTTCCCGTTTAGCTTCAACTACTAGCAAGACTATCCCATCCTCTAATGCCGCTCGGTTTCCATATCCCATAGCCCAGTCTACAATTCCAGAGATAAGCCACTTCTTACTACCCTTTTCTTCAATTTGGATAGATAGAGACATCTCGGGAAAGACCTTGATTGATAGAGGTTGAGAAGTACTTTCGGGTGTCTTTGATGGAGTAGTAGGGGCAATTTGGTCATAAGAGTCGTTGGTCGGTCGAGAAGTACTTTCGGGTGCCTTTGATGGAGTAGTAGGGGCAATTTGGTCATGAGGGTCGTTGATCGGGAGTTCGGACTGCTCGAGTATAGGGGATGTAGCAGAAGTTGGGTCATTGGTAGACTTCTTGGACTGCTTAGACAAATTCTTCTTGTGCTTCGTAAAACAAGCTATAATCAAGTGATCGATCGCGAGTCGATTATATGCTTCTGAGTTCTTATCATAAGGTGCGTGCTTTATCAGTTCTAGGACGAAAGCTTGAAGTAGGTTAGTTATACTCAATTTGAAGATAAAAAGGACAAGTATACTCAAGGAGGCTGGAACATCATAGTCTTCCTTTTGTAAGTCCCACGGCTGACTCTCTTTTAGGCCAAAGATCTCTACTACTCTGTCGAAAGTGAGATCTCTTATAGCTAACTAGATAAGAGCTTATAAGTAGAAGTACTTTTGGAATAGATTAGCTTCGATAGATACTCTTATAGGTTGAGGCGCGTCGTTCTCATCTTCAAGCTTCTCCACAAACTTTGCAACTTGATCCAGAGATAGGTGTCGTACTTGGTTTGCTACCCACTTCTTCTCGACACGGTTAGAGTATCTGGGCGCCATTTGACTAGCAGGATTGTTTCGTACACTGACTGTGAGGTTTTTTGATGGAGGGGCGAAATGATATGCGGTTTTGGATTTAAGGTTTAGCGCGGTTTCTTGGGTGCCTCCCTGCAAGCAAGACAGGGTTAAATCTTACATCAGGCAGAATCTTACATCTTATCTGCTCCACTACAACGCGTAAATCTTACATTGCTCCGCGACAGGCAGAATCTTACATCCTGAACCACCGTCCGCAACACTTCCACCACCGACGAATGCCATGCAATCCGCATCCACATTGAGCCAAAGTGTAATCGAATTACTCTTGCGGAATCTTGAAACTATGTGGAAACATAAAAACTTACTGAAGGGGATAGTAGGAAGACTCTCGAAAGCTCGTACTGCCGAACCAAGCAGCACGGAACGAATCTTACTGGATCATGGAGGAATGGCGACCTGGGTAGCATATGTCCGTACAACACATGGCGAACTCCACTTCAAAGGACAGCATTCTCAAAATGTCATTATCGCTGTATTCAAAGAACTATCTAAAGATGACCGAATACTTATTACGCAGAAAGTGGCAGTCGGTCAACCACTCTTCCGTCACCACGATCATTAACAAAATAAATTCACGTGAACTTCGTAAGTAACCTAACCATTCTGCCCTCCATTCCTAACCTGACTCCTAAAAGGTGCAAAACGTTCTTTGAAAAGAAATAAAGGCGTTTAATGGCATTCTATAGCATCCACAACTATTCCGATCAGCTTTGCGAATCTACTTCCTCCAACCGAGACATAAAGCAGTGCCACTGCATCCTCAGTATCCCCAGCTATTCCGATAAGCTTTGCGAATCCACTTCCTCCCCCCGCATCCTCTGCTATTCCGACTATCGATCCTCCCGTGGAGTTCGAAAATGCTTTACCGCAATGGCTCGTGGGCGTTTTTGGTGAACCTATACATCGTGCTTTGAGAAAAATACTTTAGTATGGTGAGGAGAGAGCTACTGTGAGGATGGTCTTTCCTGTTTCGGGACTTGTCGATTGTGTGATGGGTTTGTGTATATACGAGAGCAAGGTAGAAGATCTTACAATGTCTTTGTTCAAAGTGCGAGTAAATTCGGAGGGATATGACCAACATCTTACCTGTCCGGAAGGGCTTTCAATAGATATCACAATGAAACCTGATACTGATCTTATTTTGAAAGGTGCTAAGGATAGCGATATTTCTAATGTCTTTGGTCCTGAGATATACTTGGCACTTATAGAAAGAGGCCACGGACGAGATGGAGGAATTCTACCTGCAGGACATATCCACGATTTTGCAACCCGGGGGGTTTGAGGCGACAGAGGGAATGCAGGCGCTTGTATCAGTGATGCCAGGAACAAACGCACATCCACTTGGGATTTCTTCAGGAGAACAGCCACAGCGATTGAGCGACGCTAGCCTACCGTTTACAACACAAGATCTCCAAGCATACGCAAATTCGGGGCAATCTATAAGATGGGATCAATCAGAGAACACGAGTATATGATGATCTAATCTCTTTGTATCTGGATGGAACTACCCTCCCAATGCTGAAGAGAATCAAGCCTTCATCTTAAACAGCAAGAATATATAAGATGCGTTCCCGCGGCCATCCGACCTCAAACTTGAATTACCAGCCAGATAGATAACAGACCCTATATTCCAATCAATTGATGCGGTTGCCCCATAAGCGTCGATGTATTCGATTTGCGGATTCCCGTCGTTTACTAGAGGGATAACCACTGCTGAAGTCTCGTCAGGTATCCCAAAAGTTCCTCCACTAAGGACGAGGGCCTTGGGAAGCCACCATGATTCAATTTTCGTTGGGTCGAAGACTGCGGCAGTAGAGGAACCACGTTCGATCTATTGGAAATCTGTTAGCTCAGTACTGCCACCTGCATTTTGAGCCAACCTTATTCTGATAGCTTCTCCTGAACTCTTTTTATACATCTTCGCAACTGTTCGTGGAATTGAGTTTGGTGACCGGTTTCTCTTTGGCGGAGATCGTTTGGTCGCGGCAATCGACCGCGGCCTTCTCAACCAAGCGGAGGAAATGTTTCATTGGTGGCGAAATTACAAGAGACATCGTTGGAAAACATGTCCTTCTAAGGACACGGTAGGTTGCGAGGGTTTGATCGAGATACCAATGTGATATGATTGTCCAACGTGGCAAGCGCACAGAAGCGGGATTTGTTTCTTTAGCGGGGTTGAGGTTCCACGTGACTCGTCAAGTGGAGTAGTGGGTATTGGATTCTCGGTTCCAACCAATCAGGCAACAGGTGGGTTAGATCTCTCACAACTGGCAACAATGAATGGGGGAATCAGTTCGCATTGATCACTATGTAGGAGTAAATCTAAATGGCCCGTCTGGCTAGCTAATAAGGTGTGTGTGGGCGATACGTGCACTAACTTAGCACTTAGGGCTTCGGGCCTGACATCTCAGGTCAAAACTCAACACTTTCATGCATCCTGACGAAGCAACAGCCAGCATGCAAAGAGTCAGCGCCCTACTCCGAATCCCCTACTTATTATTTCACCAGTCACCATAACTGATTGAAAATGATAATCCAGAGGCATAACGAGTTGGCCGAGACAGTAGACGAGGAATATTGTCTAATGGAGAGGCTGTTACGAGAGGGTCGACTGCGGGAAGTTTCACTGATATTGTTGTTG
This sequence comes from Hyphodiscus sp. D1413, assembly GCA_003988895.1. Lineage (NCBI taxonomy): Eukaryota > Fungi > Ascomycota > Leotiomycetes > Helotiales > Hyphodiscaceae > Hyphodiscus > Hyphodiscus sp. D1413. The sequence continues at coordinate 4,102 of QYAO01000117.1, forward strand.
GACAACCATAACCAATGTGAATGATACCAGACGCTTGGCGATGATTTGAAGCAACAGGAGAAGGAGACCCCAAAATTCGTCTAGGAGGAGCTTCTCCCGCTTTATGGCTGCCGTTCACGAGCGTGTTCGCTGGAATAGGCGCAGGATCGTCGGCGGCCTCCTCCTCAAGAGGCTCTTCATGCTTCCACTTCCCAACATCCATATACCCCCGTCCAGCAGCCATTTCATCCCACTTGTCCTTCCAGATGCCTTGCTCGACCCAGCGCTTCTTGATCGTTTCAATACCCTGTTTCTCTTCGGTGCCTGCGATGGGTATATGGCTCTCACCCAACCAATTCGTGCGAGGATTTGCATACCAAATTCGCTTCTTCTCTTCATCTACCTGAGCTTCGAATTGTTGCAGAGGAAGTGAGGCCGCGCGCTCATCCATAAGCTTCCGTCGTCGCTGGAATCTTTGCTCCCGCTGCTCTCTACGTCGCTGTTCGTCGCTAGGAAGCTCAGGACTCGCAGATCGAGTTGGCGTGCCCGATGGGTTTGATGTATATGATGGTGGAGGCTGGCTAAACCGCCCTCTTGCACGATCGAGTCCTAATGGATCCGCCTCTAACCCGTCTAGAGCTCTATGAAGAAACGCCTTGCTCATAATACTTACTCAGTTCGTTCGTGACCATAAGACAGATATGGCTGGGACTGTTCCAGACAATCGTTCCGTTCTAATCCACCTGGTGATTGCCTTCTTCACATCTGTACAATATACTTTGCGTTCTCTTCTAGCTCTTATCTATTCCCCTCCTCATCTCAGCATTTTGCCCATCTTTTGCCCAGGATGCCTCGTCCCCAACGTCATCCGCTTGCCTTGTTTTCCCTCAAACCCCATAACCCCCGAGCCCACGATGCCGTTGCTCATCCGAGCAACAGCTACCTCGTCTCAATATTGCCCAACGCCAACGGTGCCCTTGCTCTCGACGTCGGTTTCAACATCCGCTCGCAATCGCACAACACTCTTGCGACACTTGGACGTAATGATACCGACATCATACTGGAAGGATCCAGCATCGGAAGAGTACAGTGCTCTTTCGAGATCGACCTGGATTCCAGAGTCGTTATGCTCTACGACAGGTCGAACGGCCAAACGACTCAAGTCTTTGGTGACAATGCCACGCCGTTCGAGTACGGACGTCTTCGGCGAGTTGTCGTGTAGAAGGGGCTCAACACGATAATTGGAATGGGTGGTATAGGGTGCGACCTCATTCAATTCGAGTTGATATGGCATCAAGGTCCTGTTGACACGGTAGAGAAGATGTGGAATGTTCCACATCCTCCAGTGTACCCGCATGCCCAACATCGTGGAAGAATCGTGGCGCAGCAATGACAGCAGGTCGGCCATGATTATTCGCTGTCGAATCTACCACAATCACAAATGGCTTGTCATCCCTGAGATGACCTTGTTCTGCGGAGATCCAAAATTTGGAACAACTCGAATGACCTTGAACGCCGTCGTGGGAGGTAGCATCTTGAGGTGCTTCTGGTGGGGGGTACGATCGTGCGCATGGCGGTGGCATAGGTGGTAGTGGCCTACGTTGCTGATGGCCTGGCTGAGATTGTTGAGGTTTCACCCACCCGGTGGTGGGAGGCAAAGAATTTCGTGTGGCATGATAGCTGAGAGGGGGTCCTGTAGTTGTGTTTTCGAGGAAATCTTGTTTGTCTTCAGCAGGGCTGGCTGCCTTCTTCGGAGAGCTGAAGAGCCTACGGAAATAAGCAAAGAACCTCACATTGTAAGCTGGTGAGGTGATTATGGAAAGGCGCTCTTGAAAGGTAGTTTAGGTTGAGAAGTCAAGTAGTATCGCGATTGATAAAGTGTGTTGGTGTTGAATATTGTTGAAAATCAAAGCTTGTATTGATTAGGAACTAATTGCAGATGTAGCTCTCCTCCAGTTAAGGCCGACCATATCCCTTCCCCCTCTCCCTTGGTATCAACCCGCTCCTTGCCCACACCGCCTATTGGACATGGTCAACCCTCTCAACCGAAGGAGCATGTGGAGGATTTCGAGTGCTCCCTACCTTTTTGAAGGCTATATCTGTGCCGAAGGTGCCCTCTCTCGATTTGAGTCAGAGCAAGAGGGGAAAAGACTCCCTTACTGATTGGTGGAAAGGTCTCGACCTATCAAGCCCATGATATTGATCTGATATAGAAACCTTGGGATATTCATATACCTTACGAACACCCACGAGACAAGACCAACACACTGGAAGTCAATCCCACCGGAAGGATACCTAGCTCTGACATGTCAAGCATCGTACCTGTTTCAGAAAAGTCATCTTCTCTTCTCATCGAAGGGTTCTGGATCATCCTCGAAGGATGTTACCTCATCTTTAAAGGGGTTATCTTGCTTTTCAGAGGTGCTCTTCTCTGATCTTTCACCAAGTAAGTTTCTCAAGCTTTCCGCAAAGCCGTACTCAAATTAATTCCTCAAGCGTGTATGCAATTTGCAACTCGAATCTTCCCTGCTGTCGCTATTCGAGCGCCGCTCTTGAACCAAATTACGGAATTGAGCAGGCAGCCAGTCGAAACAATCCAAGTCAGTAAAGTGCTCTGGTACGCATTCTTATGTCCTTCCATTCATCTACACTGGCGACTCAGATAGATCAGACAACTAATTAGCCCCCTCAGTACATCCTTCATTAGCTTCGCAGCAACAGTGCCCAAACCCTCCCGGAAACCTTCGAGTCTGCTGGATCTGCAGTTACGTTTCAGCTAGGAGAAAAGCTTCGAGAAACGAATTGGCATCATTCCCGCAATAAGAGCAGAAAGGAAGCTGAAATCATGGTCTCCAGCAACACCAAACCTGAGAGTGACGACCAATATCCGAGCAAACTACGACCGTTCAAGTGCGCTTCGTGCCACAAAAGCTTTATACGTCTCGAGCATTGCACAAGACATGCCTTGACGCACACTGGAGAGAAAGCCCATGCATGTCAATACGATGGATGCGGACGGCGATTTGCTCGTTACGATGTGCTGGTTCGACACAGAAGGGATCACAATAACCCCACATCAAGGATTAATTCGAAGATCGACAAGACCAGGCAGCGCATGTACTCGGATCTTCCGAGTGAAGCATTGGAGTCTCGTTCAGCAATGACACCAGCAGCGCCTGCCTCTCACCATACCTCCACACTCTCTTCGCCTCTTTCATACTCGAGTGCTCCTTCACATTCACATGGAAGAGATAACAACTACCACGCAGACCAATACGCAGGGGCTCTGGCACCAATCCGTCAGAACAACACCACTCCAGCTTCAGCCCTCTCTTCTCCGACCCACACTTCTCTCCCCAGGCTCGATTGCTTACCCTCTTCCAGCCAAAATCTCGCTCTCCAACATAATATCCTCAATACAACCACACAGCTATCAACGGGCCAGCGTCAGTATCTATTGCCAACCATTCCAAAACTAAGACTGGATTCCACGACTGACACTTCTTTCTCCAGGAATAGACAGCCCCCAAAACCCCGAACCCTGATAGAACAGCAGAACCAGTCAGCAAAGCCTGCAAGGGAAAGACTTCATTGCTAAGTGGCTCCACCTCTGCCGCTTGAGATCGTCGCTGCGGCTGAAAGATTGCGGATGTTGTCTGGATTTGGGAAGCTGGCGGAAGACTTTTTGTAGTCGTTTACGCGTATATCTGGAATGCGGGTTGCTGAGCTCATGCACTGTGTTTAGACATCCATCTCATTCCCAGTGCCCCTTGCAATACATGGCCGCCCAAGGTCAACTTCTTCTTCTCATCGCCTCTTTCTTCCTTCCCACTTTTATGTGCCCACATATAACATTGACAGACGCGCTTCAGAGACAACAAAGGGGTGGGGGGGTGGGGGGGGTGCCTAAAGTTGATAGGTAATCTTTTCTCGTAGAGGCAGTTGATAGTTTCAAGCTGTGACTTCTTCCTAAGTTGCTTTTGATCGAGTGAACACACTGAATACGTCTCGAAACTAGCTTCTCTCTGCTTGGACGGGATGGAAGACCATGAGCCCTTCTAATGTGTATTTATAGCTTCTGATCCATCAGCTAGCCCGCGCGTGCTATCTCGTGCGAGCAAGTAAGTCCCAGTCTCGAAATTTAAACAGAACGTCGAAGGTATATAGAGTATAAAATCAAATCTCGTTCCTGCCCAAATCACCGGAGTCTACAGTGGTGTATTAAGACTTAACATGCTTGTCATTTGAGGCCATATTATTGTTCCGAAATAACGTCTCTCAACCTATTAAGCACATGAGATTTGACCAGCCCTGCAAATTAGCCCACTATGCACACTTACACACTTGCTATTGTCCGAGCGGTCCAGAGCTGCCATATTCAGGGGCCACGCCACGACTGTCTTGATGGAGTGGGTGGAGGAGGGTTCTTCGTTCATGGACGCCTGCACCTGTTGCTTCTGGCCGGATTGAGTCTCGCCTATTTGAATATCAATAGCAGCCCGCTGATGTCTGTGCTGAAGGTGGTATAGACACTTCAACATTAGTCCTAACCGGTCGGATATACGTCCCCAGTTGCGGGTATGGGGTATGCGTCTCTTCCTGCTAGTTTCCTTGCAATGTTCTATTAGTAAGTATATTCCATCCTGGAAACAAACCATATGTCACCCACGAATGAGAATGGTGGAGCACGCGTACTAATTCCACGAACCCCTTGTCGTGGGAATTAAACATTAAATTTCAGCGCTCCAACTCCACGGCAGCTTATCTCGTGGAATTTACACGCTGGCGCCCCGCCCCGCACCTACCAACAGGACACCTCTGTTTCCCTCCCTTTGATCAATTCTTCCTACCTAGGCAAGACGTGGTCAGGCCCTGCAATGGACCTAATACCGTCCGAACCGTACGAACGGATTCAACAGCGATGGGATGAGTTTGTAAAAGCAAAGACGTCGCCATCAAGATGGACAGCCGTTGACCTTAGCTCCCCACCCGAGACTCAGCGCCCTCGGTCCAGAACAAGCAAAGCCACTAAGCCCAAAGCTATCACTTTACAAAGTGGAGTCTGGGTCTATACTAAAACTAAACGACCTATCCTCACTATTCAGGCTTTCTGCGATGAAGCTCTTATACAGTGGCGAGATTTCGCCAATGGAGACGGCTCCCGACCCAAAGATGCCTTCTATTCATCATTCGCGAAGGCCTTCCACGGCGTCATACAAGATGACATCCGGAAGTTCCTTATATTTGTGGGTGAAGAGTTAAGTGGTGAAGATACAGACTATCCAAGGCCAATTGACGGCCATTTCAAGACAGCACCCGCCACTTTATGCATTCCACACCTCATACCGAACGCATTTGACAACTGGCGCAATCGAGGGATTGAAGCTATTATGCCACGGCTGATGACTATCGAAGAAGCCTTACAGGACTCTACTACGAAGGCCATGTGGCGAAACGGCCTTCCTCAATTATCGCGGCAAACTTTACGGGATGAAGTCACAGAACTTATTGGAAAGATCACGAGCCAGACAATATTCGATATTGGAAGGAAGACTGCCACCATTAGAACTGGTGACTTTGAACAGAAAGGTAACTTGAAACTTCAACAGCAATATATGGGATGCTCTTTATACCAAATCAGCCTTCCCTCATCAGAAATGAAGACACAAATCCCTTGCACTATCTCGAACGTTATGGTACCCGAAGCACGCGACCTATTGCCAGACAACTGGCGATCCCAGAATTCTATTCTAGTCCAGTTTCCCGACTCAGGGCTTTCTTTCAACGTCACTCCCGCGGGAACTTTCACAGATTTCCATGCCGGTAAATGTGATCTGTAAAGATGATGGAATGACAGCTAACAACAATAGATTCTTGTACTATCGGGCGGGCAGTTTGTTTTGGAAGCTGTATAAAAGGGTGGCTCTGCTTCCCTCCAACGACCAAGAACCTTTCTCTGTGGCGGGATGGCTTAGGATTGCCAGGGAAATGTGCCAAGTACGGTATGTAGCTAGAGGGAGGAATCTTTGTCAGGACTGGAAATGATCCTCTCAGTACTGGGAATTGTATCGATATGAGTAGCGGCACTATTCATTGTGTCTTGACAATCGAGGTGGACTCTTAGGAGGAGTGAATTACAGCGTTAGCGAGGCACTATTGCTATCGTCAAGGATGATATGTATACAGTTTCGGCGATGGTAGGAAGACGAACAGATCACTGAAGACGTCAAATGGTGGAAGCGTTCATTTACGAAGTGTCTTTCCCAGGCCGACGATAAGTTATACCCAGTCGCGTGGTATAGTCTTGTGCTTCTGGTTAACGAGATAGAGCTACTGCCAGCATAAGCAGACCATAAGGCTTATAAAGAAATCAGGGCAGCCGAGAAGGCTAGTTGGACTCAATGGCGAAAGATCTACACGAGGCAAGACAAAAGGCTGTAATGTGTCTGCGGGACGGCCTACGACTATTGGCGAATTCATTATACTCCTGAGGTCTGTCGAGCAGTTGTTTGGGGTATTGAGCTATCGCTATGAAGAAAACCATAAGCCAGGGAAGGAGAATACGTTGATTTTTGATTTCCCTGGTACGGCCTTATATCATATCAAATAGCAGTACAAGTTTGAATCCGATGCCTTTTTCTCGCCGCAATGTCGCCCTTGGCCGACCTCTTCCTCTTTCCATGATGCGCCGCCCCAAAGACAGTGTCTAGCTATTGTTCTGATACTAACCTCTCTATGAGATAGGGTGATCCACTAATATTACATGTCTCTGAATCACCTTGTCTAAGGGTTACCGTGAACCTGCCATCAAGACTCAGCCCCACTCGTTTTCCGAAGTTTCCATCTTCGTCAAAGAAGGAAGGCTCGCCAACGACTCTGGGAACGGGGCAATTGTTTATGAAAAAGGTAGCGTCAGAAAGCTGATCGAGTAGCAGTCTAAATGCAGGATCGCTTTGGCGAAGGGAGCAGAAAATGGTACCAGTTCTTATGTGTTTCCTATTACATCCTTCTGGAATTGAGTCTAGTTTGAAGTAGAATAAACACGCAATGGCACAGCGTGCTATTTTATCAATAACTTTGGTTATAGAATGGTCCTCCTGAGCCTTTATTTGGAGCTCATGTATACTCTCTGTGTTGTCTAACATTAGTAATGTGTCATCAAACTCAGTATCAAGGCAGTGATATCTCAGATGAGCTCAAAAGATCTGTTTGACATTTTTGTCACGCATTCTCTCCCAGAACATATAGTACAATCTGGGAAGCGCTTTATCCTTCCATAATCGAAGGGGACCAGATACTGACATAGATGGCTTGTCGTTATTCGCACGCGGAGCACCGGTGCCGAGGGAGACCATAAAAGCAGGTTCTTTAGCCAGCGGGAACATGGCTACCACCTCTGAAAGCGCCGTAACGAGTGGATCGTTCTCAAGAGGTCCTGTATCTTAGAATATACCCACCCCCTCTATCCTTTTAGGCGGGAAAAATCTAGAGCATATGGTTAGTGATAGAAAACATCAGAGGAGAGAAGAAACCAGTAAACCCAGGTACTACTGATGTAGATCTTATACTATGGCTTTTGTTAGTTCAGAAAGTAGAAGAAATGTCGAGTGGCTACTTACATTTCCCACAGTAGTACCCTCTCATAGCCCTCATCTGGCTGTATAACGTGGTACCCTGCCGAGGGTCAGTTTGGTGAACAGCATAAGTCTTGGAGGCTTACCTTGATCTGAGCATCGGGCTCCTATACCATTATAGTTTGTGAAAATGCAGCTCGACGGTTCACGGATAGTAGCAACGGGCAGCCCTACTCAAACACCTATAGAATTTGTGTATAAATAGTCTAAGATAGTCTTTTCTTTTCTGAATACTGCCTATAATACGGCCTCGATATTTTCTGCTGGATATAGACTATCTACTACCAACGATTTCAGAAGCACACATGCTCTAGATAAGAGTCGTGTATAGGGCAGGTTAGGGATGTAAGACAGGAAAGGGAGTAGGATATTAGATATAATAGGGATGAAAACTTGCCGAGGTTTAAAGGCAAGATCTGCCAACTTTGTGAAGGCGTCTATATACTCATCGATAGATGAACCATTAAGGAACAGGTCTATGATTATCAAGCCCCCTACATATGTCAGTACAGAGTCTACTAGGTTCCTATTGAGATAACATACCTGAACTAATACCAAAAGCGACTTTAAAGAACCTTTGTAGTGGGATTCATAGCCTAATACAGTCTTCTATTCTTTTTATATACTTCAGGGATAAGACTCCTCGTGTCCCTCCTCTGTCTATACATAAGACCCCTCCAACTCCGGCAGTAGGAGGATAGATCTTTACGATGACCTCCATCTCGACCCCACAAAGGAAGCAGCAGTAGACTTTGAAAATCAAAGGGTCGTCTAGGCAGCCCTTTCTGAATACTATTATACAGTTTTCACAGATAATATGCCTATATAGTAAACCATACTGAGGTCCGTGGCACAAGCAAACAAGGCAGGTCGTACTGCTCTTGACACTAGCCCACCGATCCTTAAACACTTTAAGGGTATCTCTATGGATCTCTGAGGAAGGCTTCTCCCTAGTACGAATGAATTGATTAGAGAATTCACACAGCCGACTTTCAACATTGCTGATGAAGCCACTTCAGAGAATCACATCTCGAGATCCTTTAAAGCCTATAACTCTTGACTAGCTCACCTGATGAAAAATATCCCTATATAAAGTTTGAAACACATCATTGGGTGTAAATGCTAGATCAAAGATTAGAATGTATAAAAATCCGAAGTAGCTGGCTTACTATGAGAATCTAGAGGATAATTGTCCAGGAGGATGCTCGAAGCGATGATATAGACTACAAAGTTAGTTAGCTCCTTTGCTGACTTTATATGCTTTAAGAAAATGGATAAATGCTTAGCTAGGTCTTTGGTAATAGGGTTATGCTTCCTAGAGGCCTTAATGAAATCGAAGAGGCACTTGGTGGGTTGAGAAAAGTAGTCACAAGCATATCGGAAAAGAGCAGAGAAATGCGTTACAGAGAACAAGATATAGGCATCTTCTTTATACCTCTATACTTTATCTGATCTATTCAAGAGACACTCCTTAAGGCGTCTATATCGAGCTTTAGAAGAGACTTTGTGATCTAGGAGAAGAGCGACGATATGAATGTCCGAGATCTGCTTAGACAGCTCGTGTGTCGTTTCCTCTCTTAGTAACCAGAGAAAGGCCTTTTTAGCCTCTTTCTCTTCATAGGCTCCTGGACGTATCTTGTCGGCCACGATGATGACCCTAGGGTACGTGCTTCTTAGAAGCGTCGACGACTGGCCTTTCTCTAGCCATACGGCCAAACTTCGTGTGATCTGCCTAAATCTACCAAGGTTAGTAGAGAAGAAACAAAAGACGTCTATAAAGGACAAAAGGAGGTAGGAATAAATGCTATCTATAGATCTATCTAAAGCAATACACGAACTGGCTATAGGTCTTGGCAGGGCTCGTCTCATTGTTTCGTGGCACTTCTCTACAGAAGGTGCTGTGGTCCTCAAGCCCTGGTCAGGGAGGTCACCGTCTGTAATAAGGATAGGCCTACTATAGAAAATAGTAGAGGCGTCGAGGTTAAGATGTATTTCGCCAGCAGTCCGTCTGCTTCTGAATTTCCGAAACTTCTTTGTTCTAAATAGCTCTTGAAGAGCTAATGACTTTGAGGTATTGCCGATTAGTACGAGAAGACTGGGTTGTTGTATATCTGGGTCCTATAAGTGATGAGTAAGCGTCTGAAGCCTATCAGATTCAAGGAAGGAAGTCTCATTGCTATATGTCCTAAAGCTGAGCCAGTGGCTATGGTTGTAACGCTTCATGGTTGATAAAACAGCCAGGTACTAGAAGTGAAGATGCTACTCTTTCGCGTAAACGATATAGGGAGTTATATCACGAAGACAGAAAGGAGAGTCTAAATGAGCTCTTGGGCGAAGCCAGATTTGATTCTTGTTTGAGATCGCTGGGTAAGCACAACCCTATTTCGGGAAACATAGTAGCCAAAAGAGGTCCCCTTTAAAGGAAGCCAAAAGTAGACCCATGAGTATCACATTATCTTAGTACTCCTGGTAGATGTGCTTATAGAGTCTTAAATGTACCGACATAGTATCAGGAGAGTTGAGTGATGTGAGTAACGCTTCATGATGGATCACCGACGTCCTCTGCAATTTGGACATTCTCGACAGTCCACTGGGGCCTCGAGTTCTTCGACTCTGAGACACATTTGTTCTTATTGTAGCAAATCCCGATCCAAGAGATATCATAACCGTTATCCCTTGCTACTGGGCCAAGTGCCGGAATCTGGTATCTGCTCAAGGTCAAAATGCGTAACAACAAATAACGATACCCTGAGATCACCATTTCAGGTGATTGTATACGAGACCCATTACCACTACCACTCCAACTCTGGGCCAGAAGAACCGCCACCAACTTATACCACTAGAGATTTATGGCAGGATCTCTCTCCTATATAAGAGGAGTCATCTCTACTGATAGACATCAGCTCTGGGCTAGAAGAAACCTCTCTAAATCATACGATCAGAGAACTTTCTAGGGAAAGTTCTCTGACTAGGCGTGTAGAATTACCCGAAAACAGTCGTTCAAGAAGAAGAGCCATTAGAAGGCTCTCTCTAATCTAGGAGGAATCACCCCCTCAGGTAAATTTCCTGAACAAGCCTATATTATAGCAAAAGAAGTAGAAGGTTTGAGAGGATTAGATACAAAGATAGTTCATATACATTACAATATATACTCGTTATAAGATTTGCTTCTCTAGAAAGTGCTCTACCATTAACTTACATGACGATTTAGGCGTATGATGATATGATGAAGGTGATGATAGACGCCTAACATAATACTTTTTCGTCGTAGTCAAAATACAGACAAATCATATTATAACTTCAAAGTACTAGCCTATAGCCTGCTTCTCGAAATTCCTCAAAACAGACATTCTGATACCATTCAATGTATTTAAATAACTTATAGACTTAGTTTCCTTTCCTTCACTCTAATCAAGCCACGTACTCCTTTGCCTCATCGGTCTACACTGAAATCATGATCAATTGAGCTTTGAAGATTGTGATACCGGATTAGAGCTTGTTGGATAATCACTCTCACCTCTTCGAGGAGATACAATTCCCCTCCCTGCTTTGACTGCTAGTATGCTAGCTTATGCCTCAATCGGTGATTTTCCTTATTCCTTTGCTCAATCATCTCAAAGAGACTAGGAGTCTGAGCGGTTTTATATGGTGGCTGGCTTTTACTAATGGCCTCACTTGGTACTGGCGTCCCTTCTTCGCAGACGATTTCAGCATTGAAGGGGGTAGGTGCTTCAGATGCTGGGAGCACGAGACGCGGTTTTAGCCTCTTGATTTTATACATGGCTTGTTTTCTTGTCAATTTGATGTTGATTCAAGTTCTAGTTCAGCAGATACGATATCTTTTATAATCATCTTGCCCTACCAAGATGGCCACACTATGCCCATAGAGGAGCTTGTTCTGGCTCTAAGTGTAATTTTGGCATTAGTAGAGTCATAGGGATCTCATTTAGGCTCTATGATCTCACTGCCCGAATTCCATGAAATTGAACGACGACATTACTAACTTAGACGTCCATCCTTATATGACAAAAAACCCAGTGTGCCGAAAACGACTAATGAGATCACAAGAATCGCGAGTTTTTCTCTACAACGTCATCTTTAAACCAGTCACAACTAAAAGTTTTTATATTTGAAGTTATTTATAGGCTTATCACACTATTTTTATTCATATGGCTAGCTGTACATATCCAAATGTGTCTAATTTTTCGGCATACCAGGTTTTTCGCTACACAGGGACCGACGTTATGGCTCACTTTTGACTTTTTGATTCGCTGATATTAGCATACAACTGCGAGAGCCTTGGCTTGAACCAACTCTCACACAAAATCCTTCGAATTTTCTCAACTCTATGATCCTAGTGTTAGTACTAAAAATAACCTCACCAGGGAGTAAAAAAGACTCTGGGGAGCATATAGATTCGATCCCTTCTCAGTTATCGTAGCGAAACGACTCTGTAATGAATCTATTTAGAGTTAGTATGATCAAGTATTGATGTGGGATAAATGACAACGAAAGTGTGATTCCCACTTATTTCAGATTATAGCCTACCAATAGAAATCAATTATAAGTTTAGTCTAGCTACTGTAAAAAAGAAAAAAAGAAAAAAAAAGAAAAGGGAGGAGGCAAAGAATGCCAGAGAGCATAGTATAGATGCTGTCCAGTTATAACCTCGGCGTTCTCAAAGGTACAAGACCATAGCCTATACATTTCCCCCCTTAGTGTTTTTACTTCTATGTTGAATCTTGCTACCTAAGCGCCTGTCTTCTCTCCAAGCCGATTGGGGACGATATTCCAGCTCTTTGAGATCAATTGGCTCATCCCACATTTGCTGAACGATCACACGAATCTTCTTACTAGTCTCGTCGTTTGTACATACTAAGTTCTTATGTTTTAGCAGAAGCAGAGGTAGTAATACAGGAGAGGGTACAAGACTTACGCGAAATGACGCTATGACCCTCCCTGCCTTTGATCTCGGATCGAATGAGAGCTTCGGCATTCATACCGTCATATGTCATTTTTATTCGTGTCCCAAGACGAGCTATGTCTCCCGGGTCCGTCTGGTTAGAAATGTAGTTATCGAGGACAAAGAGCTATATATAGAGTATCTGTTATACAATTAGCAATAATGTCTCAAGGGATATATAGGTAGATCAAACCCCATCAGTATCTCTCTTAAGCAGTTCTATCATCATGTCGGCAACCTAGGCTGATTGTACTTTTTGACTAGTTAGTAAGAATATTTAGTGATAAGAGTTAGAACACTTACTTTCAGAGTCTAGCTCCCAAAAGACAGCTATCCTTCGATTGATTTCTCTGGAACTATGGTATGTGATGGGCTGCTTCCGATAACTCAGGGTGAGGCAGGTCGTAGGTTGAACGATTAAGAATAAACTAAGGAATTAAGAGTATAATACAAGAGTCTTGAATATAAGTGTTTGCGGGTCGTAAACAACCCGTTGTCCTGGTGACGGACCGTAAGTGGTCCGTCAGCTGACCTCT
>QYAO01000118.1:0-16951 GCA_003988895.1 Hyphodiscus sp. D1413
CTTCTCCTACTAGGTTTAACTTCTTCCTATGCTTCCTATATTGTTTCTCGCCTTTTAAGGACTCAATTAAGCCAGTATATAAGTATTTATCAACCTCATACTATATAGCCAAGCGCTCTTATGATTTGAGAATCACTTTAAGGTTCTCTTATATAGGATTGACCTTGAATGCTTTTTAAGCCCAGCGAATGGACTTTGAGGTCATTAGAGTAGGTAGAGGCTTATTTAAGGTGTCTTGAGTCTCTAGAGGAGTTTTCGGACGGTGATTGAGTTTATTGAGTATAATGGGGGGTAAAAATAGCCAAATGCCTATCTTTGAAAAGCTATCTATGATATTCTCTATATTAAAGGATTCTTACTAAGATGGCTTAAAAATCTTATAAAATGTTCTTTTTGATATATTAGAATAGCCAAGAGACTTATAGAGCCATTGATCAAGGTTTACTTGATACTTTGAAGCTAAGGGGCTAAAGCAGTTGATATCAAGGGGCTAGAGATGATATATCATATAAGGAGGGAAGACAAGGAGCATAATACTATGGTTATTAGCCCACTTAATAAATCATAGATTGATATGACTTGAGTAGCTATCGACAATGAGTAGTCGCTTTATTATTACTCTTATTAGTCGAGTTCTTAGTTTAAAGACCTCTTGAAGCCATTTTATCCCATAGGTATCAGTTATCTAGCTATTTTTAGTAGTACTAAAGAAGACATCGTCTATATCATTAACCGTCTCTACCTAGGAGTCTTAGAGGTCTTTGGATAATCCTTTATAAAGTAATATAGGTAGGAGAGCAATACCTAGGACAGAGATACATACGATAAGTATAATGAATTCGTGGCTACTATCTTAAGTAGATTAGCGATACCTTTCCTTCTCATATGCCTCTTGGCCTAGAATTCTTTATATTTTGCTTCCTATTCCAATCAAGAATCCCTTCTCATCGACATTATATATATTATCAGCAGTGATATAGTAGGTTTCTATAGTATCTAAGAGCTATTAAAAAGAAGCGGTTAGCAAGGGTTCCGATAATATATAGAGAAAGCAAATATAAATAGGGGATTAACCAATTGATAGAAGTACTCATAATATGATTAGAATTCATTCTTGACCTACTATGAATCCATACCCTTTAAATATATACTTTTCAGCTTATGCTCATGCCTCTTAACAAATCCAGCAGTCTAGTTCTTCCCTATATGGCTTCCCCTAATCTCCTCTATAAGGTTCTTGACAATCGCAGAGGTTAGAGGCATTTTGCGGTCTATAAGCTTGTTTATAAGCTATACTAGTGCCTTCTCTTGAGAGTTAGTAAGGCACTGGCAATGGATAGAGATAGTGTCCTCCATTAAGGCAGTTTTGCCTAACCACCGATTTTCGAGCATTCTATAAACAACCCCATACTTCTTGGCTATCACAGTCAAATTAGGCACTTCCTGGCTTTTTAAATCCGCAATCGCAGCGGGAATATAATCAATATTAGGCATTTTAGAAGGTATTAAAGTTGGGAATAGAGGGGGGCAGAAAATGGAAATTTAGGTAGGGTGGAAATTTAGCTGGGAATTCAAGTACCTCCTAGCCATTAAAGCAGTCTGCTTTCTCTGTCCCATTAAGCTCTACCATTTAGATCGGCCACTCAATATGACGACGGGCACATTTATTTCACAACTTGGCGGTCTTATCAAGAAGCTCGAATCATTGGTTCAGAGCCTTAAGGATTCTAGCTTTTATCCTTTAAAAGATCAGTACCAGACCCTCGCGGCTTTGAGCTTAAGGCTAGCCAGCACTGAGACTAATCTTCCGGCATAGATTGAAGCTCTCAAAAATAGACGAACAGAAGCGTCTTCTAAGGAAGGCAAGAAATTCTTAGTCTAGATAGAGTCAGATAGGAGAAATCTCATAACCACCACTCAATTAAAGAATCGAGGAACATTCGCAAAGAATATAATCCTATTCTTTGAAGGTCAAGGAGATTTGGTCGTCGATTCAGAAGCAACTAAAGCGAGAAAATAAGTGACCCAGGAAAGATGCGAGCGCATTTATAGCTTGAGTCCCGATGGGTTAATTATATAGGCAGAGGCCTTTATAGCTATAACATAGATAGCAAATCTAATGTCAAAGGATACTTTTGATTATGTATTTGAGCACATTGAGCCAGATATCCCCTAGGTATGGCCTCCCGACATATACCATATTCTATATGGTTTAGCCAAAGAGTCATTATAAGATTATCACCAGTATCATGACTTTCTAAAAGGTAAGTTCTAGCTTACTAAGAAAAGTTGATAGGCAACTAATGAGCTACTAGCGGCCAAGGACAATGAGGCGCAGAGTACAAATCCGTCAAGAAAACGGAGGCATCTTTCGGACAGAGCTATATTTGAGGGTAAAGCCCAGACTTTAGATGACTAGTATGCCTCAAGGGGAGGTACCTCTCTAAATAAAGCGGCTCAAGGTGAATTCGATCTCTTTGTTAACCTGCTTCATCGTTAACATAAGCGTGGCCCCAGCAAACAATCAGGTTATAGTATATAATAAGGCAGGGCCAAGTCAAAGTATATTGTGTCTCTTTATAAATGGCAGACAGCTGATTATATAAGCGCTGATAATGAAGAAGACAAACGCAAATTTGATAATAGACAACGACAAACCGGAGCCGAGTCAAGGTGGGTTCTGTCTCCTTGAAAATGGTAGATTTAACTAATTATATAAGCATTAGCAAAGATAAAGAAGGGAGGAGGAGATGCCTTCATTATCAATATAGAAGACGCCTGATATGCCCTGTCCCTTGTCGAACATGTTTGGGAAGTATAGCTAACGAATCCGGAGTATAAATACAAAGCCTATGATAAGAAGAGATCATTCCTTATGCTTTGGATTTTAGAAATAATAGGCAAAGAGTTAGATAAGTAGGGCAAACCAATGATAGTCAATAGCACGAGCGATAGGGAGTTGGCAACGACCAATAATGAGAACACTAATGCTTGATTTAACTATTCGATTAATCTAACCATCTATTTCTATAAAATTAGTAGTAACTATATACTCGAATTCCAATATAATAAGTAGGCTAAGCTACTGATAGATAATTCCAACTTCTATAAGTGCGTTCTTGATATCCTGAAAAGTTTCTAGCTTTGGATAGGGGGCACCTTTGTTATAAATGTCATGTCCGTTGGTATGCTGGCCATATGTCTCGTTTGATTTATATATGCGTGGCTCGCTATCATTAACTTTAAACTTCTAGCCAGTCTGCCTAGCAGGGATACATCTATTTAAATTCAAGATATCTAGTATAACTATTACTAGAGGGAGGATGAGCTCCAATATATATGCCAGGTTTTGGTCGATGACCTGAAGTCCAATAAGCATTGATAGGTTGTTTGTGTTCAGATAATCGGCGAGCTCTGGGAGGAAGGCGCTATTAACTTCAGACAGATCGGGTAGAGGGCCTATCTGATACTTATATAGGTGGAAACCATCATCTATGAGAACGAAAATATGCCTATATATATTACTAAGATCTATAGTCTAGATCACAGTAGTTCTGGCCCAATGGCAATAGGGCTTATTATAGTTGACACTGAGTATAGTGGTGTTCTTAGCGATAGCAAAGTGGGCATGAGCTAAATGAATACTAAAGATTCTAGCTATGCGATTCCAAACAAAGAGTATAGTAAGATTATATATATATGACTCGAGGATTTCTAGTTATCATAAATCGGTAGGGAGTATATTATAACTATGCAAATTACTTAAAAATCAACTAATTTCAGAGTCCTAGTTACTTATATATTATGACTTTCCTCTAAGTCCTAGACCTTTAGAGCCATATTAAGGCTAGGGACTTCAAATACCTTTGCTCCTTGATATGCTATTGTTTGTAAAGCGGGCCAAGTAGGTGAATATATAATGAGAGCTAAAAGCATGCGAATTTGAGGAGAGGAATATGATGATCGCCTATATAATATATAAGTAGTATAGTAAGTTAGAGGGTAGATAGTAGCTTATCCTAGGATTTACCTTAGCTCTAGTTGGGCCATTGTGAGATTCAGAGAATAAGGTTGATTGTTTATACAAAGGCCAAAGGCAAAAGTCGAGCCTATAATGCCAGAGGTACTTCCTTTGCCTCTAATAGAATGTGATAAGTATAATAGATAGAAGGGAGTATAGTAAAGGCATATAGTAAGAAGGAGAAATGAATCTAGTAATAGATATCACTAGGCGAAATAGTAATATAGGATGGAAAATAGTATATAATGGCTACCCTTTAGCATAGGTGGGATAGAATCTATTAGTGGCTAGATAGAACCGATCTGGCAGAAAACTAAGTCATCGATATGGCTCAATAATAATCATGATTTTTGATCTCTTGCTTATAAATCGAGAGGTTGATAAGGTTATTTATAGGTAGGAAGAAATAGTAGTTTATGGGACTTTCAAGTAGTGGGATATGATTCCATGTGATTCGCTCAATAGCTATACTGGCCGAGTAGACCCAGTCACTGGAGTACATTTTGGGCTCAAACACCTTTAGACTAAAAAGATATGTAAAATTCCATCAAAAATGTTTCTAGCATTTTATATAAGGTCCAAAGACTCGGTACTAGCTATGGAAGCCATCATTGGGTTCAATGATAGAGAGGATACTATATGGTATAGGAGTGATTGTTTTTCTCTAAGACACTATTCTGCTTTTACTAATGAGATATCTCTATATGTGAGTGGAAATTCTATTAGTACTATATATATATTATCAATATAGAGCAACTTGTCTGGGATAAAGAGAGATATAGACAGTCCCATATATGTGGCCAGGGAAGTTGATAGGCTCCTAATTATTTTGATGCCCGATTCTACTTTAGGTCGAAATGGTATTATGCCTAAACCCCTCTCTCGAGGAAACTTCTATATATAATCCTAGAGATTCATATGATATAGATATGGCCGTTTGTTCTATAATGGCCTAACTGATTCAACTCCTAAGGTTATAACTAAGGTAAGAGTTCGCTCAAATAGCTTTATAGGAATTATACTGATTAGATATATAAGGCTAAGCATCCCTCAACTATATAGAGCTACCTCTATTCAAATATTTGTCTATATAGATAGAGAATAGAACCTAGGTTATACTATCATACCCATTAATATAGATTTCATCCTTAGTAGTAAGCTGAAGATTTCCACTGTCGCTGGCATAAATTCATGCTGATAATCAAAGGGAACCTTAGTATACCTATATATCTATCTAGCGGAATAGAATCTATCATTCCTGTCCCCATAACCTAAGGGACTGGCGCTATCTAGGTTATCGATCTATATCACTAATTTATGGCCAAGCTCTCAGCCTACTAGCTTTAACTCTGCCTTCCTTGCTATGAGACTATAGCTTCTATAGAAGACCCAGGAATATAGAGCCTATTAAAAATTCATGGTCTTCCTTATCTCATAATATGTGGGCCGCATCATTATATCGCATCCAAAGTCCGAGCTTATCTTAAGCACGAACACACAAAAAGAAACTCTTCCTATAGTAGCTACTCAGTATCGAGAACCCTGGGCCAAACAACTGGATAGCTCTTATTCCTCATTAAGATGATAGGCCGCCCTGGTGGTAGCAATTCGAATGGCTAAACGCTCAGTATAAGTACCTATATGATCGAGAGACCGTCGCCGTGAGGCATATAACGCAGCGAATTGCTTATCATAAGCGGCAAAGACAATGGCCTATACTTTCTAAATAGAGGAGGAAGAGTACTGGCTAGTAAGCATGAAATCGCATATATATAGTCATATATATATAAAGGGTGAAGGCACTAGATCAGATTCCATTATTGGAAAGGATATGGAAGCTATACTAATATAGATAAAGATTTAGAGCCTATATTAGGATAAGTGATTTTGGATTGAATAATATATAAAATAGCCGAGCTATAAGACAGTAAAAGCTTTGTATTTCCCTAATCCGATCGGATCTCTATTATAGCAGATAGTAGGCCTCCTTGACCATCAACTCTGAGTAAGCATAAAGGGGCAATAACCTAATATTACAATTACTAAGAATCTAATCCCAGATCTTTTAACCCTTAGCCTGGGGTTTTGGGCGGATCTCTTATAGCCAGCAGAAAGGTTATAGTTGAAGAGGATCGTAAGCTTTCTTGATATGGTATAGAGCTATGGCTATAAATATATTCGCATTCATTTGTAAACCTCTTAGTTTGGATTATATAGGCTGAGTCATTATAGAGGAAGGAGCTAGGAGCAGAGCTCTGATAGCGGCGATTTTGGGAGGAGGCCTGCTAGTGAGAATAGGGACCTGATTCCATGGAATACTGAGTCCTACTCCATTAAAGTACTTGATAAGCATCTATGCTATAGAAGCACATTCTTCTGGGTTGACGATTGCCATTTCCCGAATCTTTGAAACCGAATCTATATTAGAGGCTATAGACACCACCACCCGCTGAACCTCCATAATAGTCTTAAACTGATTTGACTTCTAATGAAACCCTCTAGCATTCAATATCTATAGTATCATAATAAAGAGTGACTAAACATCTATTTTATATATCTGATCCCCTTCCCGAAACATCTCGGGGGGCATATAGAGGCGGCTACCGGCAAATGTCATAGTATTAATAATATAGTTATAGAGTCCAAAATCTCCTAGCTAGAACTGATATTAACTATCTAGGTATGATATATAGAGAATATTCTCTAGCTTTATATCTCGATGGATGATGCCCTCTCATATAATATGGTTAAGCGCCTATAGCATTTATAGGAAGACAGAGTTCGCAATAGCAGACATATCGGATCTGCTCTTGACTAGAGATTCTAAGGTCCCTTCTTTTAGGCCTATAAATATCTCTATCTATGGTTTATCCCAGCCTTATGATGTGATATAATCAATGATATATGGCTAGTATAGATGTGAGTTCATATATATAAGAGGTTAAAGAAGACTTGCTTATATGGCTTATCTTAGAAAGAGTTTCGACTTTGTGCTTTAAAGCATAATATAATAATTATCTCTAATCTTTTTGTTTTGATACTCTTATAGGTCGCTTTAGTATCTTAATGGCCATAAACTTCCCCGAATCTATATCAATGGCCTTATATATAGTTCTAAACTGCCTAGACCTGAGCTTCCCCCCTAAAACTATTATATATCTCATCTTTAGTTGCTACTATACTAGCATATGGGGTCTCGTTTCCTATCGCGATGGCAAGTCGGTTGGCACCTTATCTATAGTCTATAAGAGGCATGGGTTCTCTATCTAATCATAAGCAATGACTCTATATTATCTGATAGTCTCTGCTATATTTATAGGATCTTGATACCATCTCAATTTGAATTGAATGAGGTCACGCCGCCCTCTATCTATTCTAATCATAGTATTGAGTCCTTTCTATATGAGTATCTTCTGAATGTATTTATACTCAAATAGTATAGCAATTTCACCAAAGACTTGGGTCGATTAAGCGAATGATCTATCATAGAGCATAATGACGCCGGTATCTAAATCTATTTTAAAAGAGCATTAGATCTTTATAATACTAGATCCTTCTATATAGATATCGGCCTCAATACCTCGCCCTAGTATTATAAGAGTTATAGATGACTTATTATGGATGTGAAAACCGATATCGAGAGCTTCTATACTATCAGGTAATATTGAGACATAGCGGATATTATCCGGATAGAAGACGACATGTTTGGCTCGTATATTTTTAGGGTTAGGGATAAGGGAGAATAAGTCTTCTCATACTATTTGTTTTGTCTTATATAGCCCTTCCTTTATTATCTACTCTATAGAGATATAGTAGCCTGATATATCAGGCATTACTACTACTCAAGGGCTAGCTCCGAGTGCTATGGAGGGGATAACTGTGATCATATAGTAAGCTATACCAGATAGGATTAGCTCATAGCTAGATTAGTAGCTACTCTTGCTTTTAGATTCCTATGAAATATAACTTACTACTTAATCAACCTCCTTAGCGCATATGCTATAGCTACTACCAGCCTTTATATAGGAAATCAAATACGATTTCCTTCTCATACTATATGTTTATGATAAGCCTGGTCTATCTACTAACCTCGAGATCTGCTCTTTATATTAACCTTGATATCGATAATAGAAGACTTTAACCAGCCAAGTCCAGAATGAATCGATCTACTTAAGCGCCTAGATGATATAATCAGCGATATAATACTATACTTTTGGGCTATATACTAGATTTGCGACCTCGATTATCTTTATGATTTATTAAGAATACCCAACTATCAAATACTTATTTAGCATTTGAGCAATATAATCAGCTAAATGGTCTACTATTATATATTTAATAGCTCTATTCCTTTTCTTTAATATAAGCTAATAATAATATCCTTTAATAGGGGGGTCTTCTTCTGGACTATAGTCATGGCCCTCTACTCTAAACCTAATATTACGATAGAAATTAATAGCATTGGGTTTTAATCAATCATCTTCTCCCTTATCTTCCTCCTTAAAAAGACCAAAAACTTTAGATTCGCTAATAGCATAGAAATTGATAGTATTATATTTTGACTAATCATCTTCTCCCTTATCTTCCTCCTTAAAAAGACTAAAAACTTTAGATTTACTAATAGTATAGAAATTAATGGTATTGTATTTTGACTAATCACCTTCTCTCTTATCTCCCCTCTCAAAAAGACAAAAAGCTTTAGATTCGCCAATACCACTCCCTTGATATATAAATACTAAAAAGTATATTAAAGAGAGAGATGGTTTCTACTATATCTTAATAGGGCTTAATTTAATCGAGGTCGCTCATATCTATCTATTTTACTCGATAAAACAAAAAGAAGATAATAGAAATGGACTATGATATATATTCTAGGGGAACTTAATGCTATTTTGGCCTAAAGAGAAGATTACTAGCTAGTAAGCTAAACTTTTCCTAGATAGTATAGACAAAAAGGGATAAGAAGAGATCTATAATCTTATTTCATTATCCCTAAATATATATATAATATAGGGATAAGGACTATTTGCCCTAAAACCAATTTCCAAATCAGACAATAAGAAGATATTAAAAGTCTAATTCTTTTAGTAGATAAAGCAAAAGGACTCTCTCCTATGAATCTCTCTTATAACTCGATCATACTCTACTAAAGACCTCAAAGAAGCCATAGGACCCTAAGGAGGTCTTATATAGCTACTAGATAAGAATAAGAAACAAATCCAATCTAATGATTTCTTTAAGCTAAATATAGATGATCTAGTCATAAAGCCCTTACTAAACTTTGAGCTCCTTGAGTTATAATAGTTCCTTTAATATATACTTAGAATAGTAGGTGCTGCTGATATCGACTTAGAGGAGCCTTAGATATATATAGACTTGGACTCAGATTATATAGTCAAGGAGGCACCTAGTCTTATATCTAATGATGATATTAAGGAATTTTCACTTATCTCTAAAGTGTCTTTATCCTCTCTAGCAAAACGAAATGATTCTCTTTATCCTAAGTATAATATAATAGAGGTAGACAAAGGAGGAGATAGAAATAGAAAAGCAGGAAAGGACTTAGTTATTAGAGAGCAGATGCTTTATATATAGTTCTGTCCTACTATCCCATCCCCGGTCGAGGAGGAATTATAAAGAGCGGTGATATATTACTAGCGAGTTTTTCTGATCTATCGATAGATGGTGATTCTATTTCTTTGAATTAATATATAGCTTGGGATCAGAGTAGCTATCTTAGTATACCTAGAGGAACTTTTAGGGGAGCGGTTTGCGTTAAGCGGGATATTTATATAGAGAAAATAGTAGCTGCTATATAGATTCAAAGAGAAGTCATAATAGTTAGCTTAAGCAAAGAGATAGAGGAATATTATCTATATATTCTACTAAGGAATAAGAGAGTAGTACTAATTTAGTAATATTTGAACCTTCTTATAGAACGTCTAAAGGAGCGATTTAGAGTATTATTTATAGAAAGTAAGGACCTTTTCGAATTTTATAGGAATAGTATAGAGAAAAAGTAGACTGAATTTCTTTTAGAAACCTATATGATATCATAGAGCTATATTATAAGCCGGGCTATAGTAGACCGTCTTCACCTATCATAAGTATAAGGGAGCTTCTATAACTATAATATAATAGAAATCTTAAAACTAGGAAACCTCTATGATTATAGTGAAAAAGTGCCTTGAAGTCCTTCTTATAATAGAACTTAAAGTATAGAGAAATTGACCTCAATAACTTGGCGTTTTAATGTTTAGAGAGAATAAGTCGGTGAGTCACTCATATTCACTTTGCTGCTTAGTGCTAATTCTGAAATAAATATAGTAATCTCTAGCATAGCTTCCCTTCTTATCGAAACTTCAATCAGTCTTTGCCTTTTCTTTTATAATAAATCTTTTTACTCGTCCTTTCCTCTATATCATAATCTCATGTCTATTACTTGATGACAATCATCTATAGCTGGCTTTACTAATGCTCTCTAGGGGGATAGATTGGCTAGGGCTTAGAGAGCTCTAGTAGGATTATAGGGAGATCTATAATGACTTGATCGCGAGAGACAGCGATTTAGCTAATCACTACTACCATATATATCGAATCTATCGGATATGATGACTCGATCTACTAGTCCTAATCCTCTTAGCAAGGAGGAATAATACCGCTAGCAGCAATGTATCTAGCTTAGATGGGACTATATGGCCTCAAAACCCTATAAATAATTCGAGCATCAGATCAGTAAAGAGGAGAAGCGAATATGGAATATAGATCTATATAGAATAGACTATATATATATTGGGTCCAACGCTTATATAATCGCCTGCGAAACCGTCAAGAAGCGATGGGTCAAGTAAGGTATCTGAAACGATAAGTAGAACTAGTTCGCTGATGGATAGTAGAAGTATAAAGAACCGCTTAAGCTAGAGCCAGAATCTAAGACAGATATAGAAGCAAGACCCTTATCTCCTCCTTTTTCCTTTTCTCTAAAGCCATAGCCAAAACCAAAGCGGCCGAAGAGTTATAACAAGAAGCGACAAATCATAGAGCGATAAGCTATATAGGAGCGTCAATATAAGGCCTCTTGTCTATACTATTAGTTTATCTATCAGGTATTAAAGGAGCGCGAATGAATCCAAGATAGATATATCAATCAGGAAGGTACTGATGCTACTGATATTAATATATAGTCTTATAAGAATATTAAGAACACCTAGACAAAGCAGGGGATTTAGAATAGAAGATGGGATATACTACCTGGGATATCATAGAAGTATAAAGTACCTCTTGAAGTAGAAGCCAATGACGATCTTATATCTGTCCCAGCGAACTCGCTTATAAAAGATAGCTATAATGCCGGATAGGTACTAACTAGATATATTTTTAGATCCCTTTCTCCCATAGTATTAAATCACTACTAAATATCTAATATCATAAATATATCTCAATAAGGATTATCTATAGAAGTTGGTTCTGATAGACTAGAGAACCATGATACTAAGTGATCTCCCTCTGCTTTGAATTCTCCTTACTGTCCTAGAGTAGGTAAACGGGTTCTTTGTCATACTAAGGGACAAGCATTATGGCCAAATAGGAGACAGCCCTCCTATAAAAATATATAGCCATAGCCTATGGCAAATGTATCTCTTGGCCTAGTCTATTTATCAAAGGTATTAAAATCTACTAGAAAGAAAAGGCCTAGACCTTATCAATGGCCAAACGCCTCTTAATAGATATCCTCTAGTGATCTACTATTATTATCTGGCCCAGATATTGCTAAACCATCCCAGGCTACTAGTATACCTCTATAAAGAAGCAAACGACTATAGCTACTAGAGCCTAGTATAGCTAAAGGCCTAACTGGGATTCCTTCTACTGATTCACTCAAGGTTATAGCTAGATTAAGGCCAAAGCAGAAGGTTATAGGCGATCCGATATCCGTGGTCTCAGCAAAACCCCAGGGAATATCCAAGAGGCAAGCGGAGTAGGGCATTGAGTTAATACCATGAGATGTTTTCTTAACTTATCTTATCCTTATTAATCATCTCCTCTAACTTATATATATAATCCCTAAAATGGTCTTTATTGATCCTCTCCTACTGCTGATACTACTGCCTCTTATATCTCTCTATCTCTACTTCTCTCGATTCGCCCCTCTTCTATAACCATTATATCAATAAACGGCTCAGTAGAAGGAAATTCGTACTATGATTGAGTTTATATAGAGGGGAGGACGCGCTAAGTATATGATTAGGGATAGAGCAAAAGATATAAGAGGGGATATAGTATGGATTTGGTAGAGGACGCCAGAGGAATGGACAGGTATATTAGAGGGGTAGGTAGATAAGATAGGGCAGAAGAGTATTTCGTGATAGAGTAAGGCAGTTATAGATAGGTACTAAGGGATACAAAGCAATATATAACTGACTTAAACATTTGATAAATAAGCAAAAAGCAAAATTCTAAGGGGTTCTCCCTTAACCGCTCAATTGAGGAATGCTGCTTCTAGACCCTTGATATAGAGATCACTATAGTATCATGACTAAAGATATTATTGACTAGGTTAAACTATATATCTATCTGAATATCTTCTTCTAATATCAACCTCTTTATTTTCTTTTATAGTGATTCACCTATAAAAAGCCTCCTCACTGCTTCCCTCGACCATACCTGCTCCTATGTCGGGACTAGCCAATAGAAGGATAAGATTCTATTCAGACATCTATCTTAGTAGAGGCCAATAGATAAGTAGGCACATAGAGCTTAGGCTACTGTCTATCTACCTATGGGAGGAAGCCTACTCGCCTCTGGACCATATCATGTTCTAGCGCGTATGTATTATAGGCCGAGTCCTGCCTGGGAATTTGTAGAAGATCTACTCCTAAGACTTATCCTCTTTCTTATATGCTAGTAAGCATTGCTTATCTAGGTCTGACCATCGGCTGTGCTTGCTCGTGCTCGAACAGCCCTGCTCCCCCTCGCTTGAATATTCATCATCGTTACTGCTAGACTCGGAATCGCTATCGCTCAAACCACCATCGTTATCGCTGATTGATGGCTTGCTCCTTTATGATCTAAGAGCCCTAGCATCAATAGCTCTGCCCTCCTGGGGTTGGGTATATATAGCATCGATGTAGTCATGGCCTGCCTCTATAGTAGTCGACAAAGTCGTGCTACCAAACATAGGCTGAGATGAGGTATGCCGGCTAAAGCTAGTCAAGAGGAATGAATATTGCTCTATTAGCTTAATGGTGAAGTCGACAATCTTCTCCATATGGCCGATGCTTATAATGAGTTGGATAACCTGGCTAAAAGAGACTCCTCGCTCGGTATAGCCGTCCCGGATCACTATAGTAAAGGAGCAGTAGTATAAGGAGTATAGACGGAATGTGATCTCAGTTAGCGTGGGTAGGGCGGCTCCGGACGATCATTCAAGGTTGCAGCAGTCGGGCGCCATGTCTATATCTGTGGCATATGATATAGAAGGTTGAGCCTGGGGACTAGGGACCATAGTAACTCTCAAAGCCTGATCAAGTGGGAAATGTGACTTAGGAGCGTGCCCATAAGGCTTAGAGCATGGTCTATATTGGCCGGTAGACCTCTGCTGAAGATAGGGCTTGGGTTTCTTATATATTGGGCTCTCTTGAGATAAGGATGGCCGTTTCCGCTTTATAGGACAGGGTTCCTCATCATCCTTATCCGATTGGGTATTATTGAGCCCATCGCTGCTATGACTATCATACCCCGCCTTGTCACGACTTGTTGCTGGTGATGGTTCGCGATTAGAAAGCAGCTGCTATTACTTAGCTGGTCTTAGGCTTCTATCCGCCTTGCTGGATAGATGGGTATCGCCAACCCTTTTGGCCGTCGGCTCTGCTGCCACACCCTTTACCTCTTATTGTAGTCTCTCTGGCTAGTCGTCTATAAGTGTCTTTGTATCCTAATCCATGGATGCCCTTAGCCCTACCTTCAATTGTATTAGAGTCATAGAAACTGCCTCTCAATCGAGCAAATCGATGTCTGCCTATGGGGGCTTGATTGCTTCTATACCTAGGATGATACTGTTTTCACAGAGAGGTCTATACTTCCTGATAGAGGTGCCTTAGAGGCTAGAAGGATGTTTATCCTTAGAGGATATATCCTTATCATTGTCTTTATCCTCCTCCTGTTCTACTTCCTACTACTACTACTGCCTCTCCCTCTCATTAATGGGATCGGCATTGTATATAGGGCCAACCAGCCTGTGTTCGTCTGCTATGCCTCGACTGGTATGAAGACGACCCTCTTGACTAAGCTGGTTCTCTGGTAATGCTCTATAATGGCACAGAGGCGGGCTCAAAGAGGGGGTCGTGGCCTTGGAATCTATACTGATGCTATTATATAATGGCTTACTCAAGAGGCACAAAGAAGGGGTATGGGGATATATGGAGTTTGATATCGAAGCTCCTTATTCTATAAGTAGCAAGCACAGAGCCGTCTTAGAGAAGTCATCAATATCATGCCATCCATTGGAACTATAAGGAGGGGCCGGAGTTGTCGAGTTGATGGCTGTCTCTAGGCTATCGAAAAGTCTAGTGCCTAGTATTGTTATACTTTTAGTACAAAGACTAATGTTATTGGCTTTGGCTTTGGGGATATATAAGTCACTATTGCCTAGGAGGACAATTGCATCTTCTATACCATATCAGCAAAACCGGCCGTCCATTTCTATAATGGAGGGTATAGTAGATATGGCTTACCTAGACTCCTGCCTGAGTTATCGCTTTATGCTGACCTGCTCTGGTTGATAGAGTCACCCCTCTTATCTATAGCTACTTCCTCAACTCCGCCCGTCTTGTCTCGGCCTCGACCCCCTGTTATAAAGCCCTGTGCTTATAGCTTAGTAAATAGCAATTCTTTGATTATGGGGAGGTCTCGGTCGTCGTCGGTTTCGTCATTATTTGCTTTATTGCTGGTACCTGGTCAGATTCCCATAAGTCAGTCACTATTACTATAAGCTAATACATCTCTATCATATACCTCGAATTCCGGGCCTATAGCCTCTATATATCAGTGCTATACTATAGCCCCTGCCCTTACTACTTTGTTTCTCTGTCTCTGATCATAAAGGTGAGTTGAACTTCTTCTCCTTACTATGCCTCTGAGCCTGACTACCCTATAGATTCACGATACTATATGATATCATACCTTAGCCACTATATATATCTAGACCTACTATAAGTATACCTATGAGTATAAGAAGCCAGAGGAGTATAAGCAGTGCCTAGAGCGCTAGGGCACAAACATCAAATGTAGTCCGGTGACAAAAGTAGACCTGCCCGAATCGGTATATATGTATAGTAAGTATATGGTAAAGTAGGAGAAGGATGAGATATACTATTGAGGATATATAATGGCAATCTAGTATAGTAATGGTCTCTCTAGAGGTTAGACGAGTATTTCAAGACATCGTATTAGGAGTAACTAGAAGGACCTGAATAGGCACTTGATATAGTATAGGGGAATAAGATCAGATGTGCTTTTCTTAAAGGCAGAGTAGGGAACTCTAATGAATTTAAACCTGCTCATGAGGTAAAGAGCTTGGTTTTGTTATCAAATTTGGAGTGATATATATGAACCTATTAGGGATCCTTAGTATCTCCTCCACTAGTCTATACCATATAAAGTGCTCTAGTATATCTTCTCTTATATATTTGATCCTGAAATGCCTCATTTCCTCCTGCTTCTCCTCCTTATAGCCGAGACAGAAGTATCCCCAGTTGGCCTGCTGGCCAGTATCGAGCAGATATAGCGCGGTGATGATGGCCATAAATCGTCGAGGTTCCCTAGTAGTTTTGTCTAACTTTAGAAGACTAGAGCCCATCAGACTCTAGACTACTGCCCAGCAATCGAAGAGTTGAAGCCGCTTCTGTGCTAAGTTACCTCCCTGACTACCCCAGGCGGTATAGTACCGCCTGGACAGGCTTAGGACGCTTGGGGGGTTTGCTATATATAAGAGTCGGCAGATAGAAATAGCATTGCACTGCTATGTCCCATTAGGAGTAAAGAAACTCGAGGCTTGTCTAATTATAAGGGGGAAGTATTCCAGCCGCTGGGTAAAGCAGAAGTAGCACACTCTATAGCAGTCGATAAGATAGAGATGGTTGCCAAAGCACGTATATATAAAGCATTGATGTGTTCTGAGGGTTCTATATAGTATATTATAGTCAAACGCGTCTGTCTAGATACTGAGAATGGTATGGATAATATTAGAGCAATGCTTGATAAGGGCGGTATACTAGGGGACCGAGTCGATAAGCTCCATCACACGGCGGTTAATGTGACGGAAGTGAATGAGCAAAGGAATGTCGATTTATAGCAGGACCTAGATGAGAAGTTCTACTGGGAGCTAGTTGAGCTGGCCAGCGGAATAATACATAGAGATGGACGTATCAATATGTCGCCCATTATCAAGCAGACATCGTGTCTCTAGCTTAGCATCGTCTAGTATATTATCATAGATGTTTTGCTTTATATATAGGGCGAAATCGGACAGATCAGGGAGGGGTTTCTCTATCACAGCGTGCTTTGAACCAATATTCTCGATATTGTTATTGATGATCGATCGGAGCGAAGGTTCGTATGATGGGAATATATAGTCATAAAAGGTAGTATAGGAAGCTAGCAAGTCGGCTATGAAAAACAGCGACTGAACCAGCCGAAAACAGTAGCTTTTTTTTTTTTTTTTTTCCTTTTAATATGCTATATTAATTTAAAACTATATAGCACGGCTATTCCTAGCTTTTCTATATTAAATCCACAATTAAACTCTAACTCATCGCGACTAGTCCTTTTAGAGCATATCCCTATTAAGAAAACAAAGGAAATAAAGAAAATATAGGCTTAGTTTATAGGAGGAGAGTAGCCCTCTTCTCCTCCCTCTTCTCCCCCCTCTTC
>QYAO01000119.1:0-16408 GCA_003988895.1 Hyphodiscus sp. D1413
TATAGTGATCAATGCGAACTGATTCCCCCATTCGCTGTTGCCAGTTGTGAGAGATCTAACCCACCTGTTGCCTGATTGGTTGGAACCGAGAATCCAATAATTTTGGGATCAGCATGATATCACGTGATTTGACCACTTAAATCTTTCTACTACGTTCTCATCAGCGTGCCTTGCTAATTAATTACTTAGAATTCCCAAAGGCATTATCATTACGCATGAGAACTTTTGTTCAACTATTCAGGACCACCAAAATGAACTCCAGCTCTCCGAAACTTCCCGAGTCTACGATTTCGCATCGTACAGCTTTGATATTGCGGCGCACAATGCGTTGATGTCACTGGCTGTGGGGGGTTGCCTCTGTGTACCAAGCGAAGACGACCGGGAGAATGACATTGAAGGATCTTTCGAGAGGTTAAATGCCAACTGGGCTGACCTCACTCCATCGGTGGCCCGTCTAATCGATCCAGTCGCTGTCTCCAGTCTCAAGACGCTCGTGCTGTCAGGCGAAGTCATACCCAAGGATCTCGTGAACAAATGGTCATCAAAGGTGGAACTCATCAACGCGTATGGCCCCGCTGAAACCCAAATCTGTACAATTGGATCAACGCTCCGGAATCCGGATGACGCAACAAATATCGGCCGCGGGGTTGCTTGCTCAACGTGGATCGTTGACCCCGAGAGCCAAACACTTTCAGTAATCGGTGCGATAGGAGAACTCGTTATCGAGGGCCCTATTGTGAGTCCAGGTTATCTAAATTCATCAAACGAGGCATTTGTTCAGGATCCAAGCTGGTTGTTGAAAGGCTCCGCGACCTTTCCAGGCCGGCAGGGTGTTGTATATCGAACTGGAGATCTTGCTCGGTATCAACCCGACGGCACGATATTTTATGTCGGAAGGGGAACTACCCAGACCAAGATCAATGGGCAACGAGTCGAGCTTGCTGAGATTGAATACCATGTCCAGCGTGCTCTGCCCGAACCGTGCGAGGTGGTGGTAGACATCGTTGCTTTTGACGAAGTCAGTCATCTCTGTGTCTTCATTCCTTGCCATCAGTCAGGCATTATACAAACATCCAGGAGTTTGGCGGCGGGAGCCGACTTTTTCATTGATCTTCTTGCCCCGCCAGCTGGCTTACAAGAAAACCTGCGAGGGATTCTTCCGGGTAATATGGTTCCGTCAGTCTACCTGACCATATCCCATATTCCCTTGACGGCTACCAGAAAAGCTGATCGAAGATGGCTGAAAAGTGCTGCTGCTACGATACCCCGTAATGAAATTCTAAAGATCCATCACGAGCAAAAAAGTGATGAAGGACCCGAGTTGGACGACACGCAACAAACAATGCTGTTCATCTGGTCAAAGGTTCTGAAACTACAGTTCTCTAAGATCAGTCTTGGCAGTGATTTCTTCCAACTAGGAGGCGATTCCATCTCGGCCATGCGTCTGGTCAAATTCGCTCGCAAGCAAGGTCTGGCCTTCACTGTGGCAGACGTTCTCCGATCTCCGAGATTTGAAAAGCTCTGCAGTCTTGCCGCCGACTGCAACGAAGACGAATCTCTCCCGCAAGCAACGCTCGACACTGTGGCGCAATTTACCCTGTTACCCCTGGGCGACAAAAGCACACTCATTGAATCAGCAGCTGCGTCTTGTAACGTACATACCGAGGCGATCGTCGATATTTATCCTTGCACTCCTTTTCAAGAGGGCGTATTTGCATTGACAGCTACACAAGGCTCGGATGCCTATGTTCAACAGACGGAGCTTGAATTCGGCGAGTCTTATGACATTGAACGCGTGTTAGCGGCATGGGACTCCGTTATTTCAACGAATTCAATATTGCGGACCCGCATTTTCCAGACTGACCAAGGCTCTCTCATGCAAGTTGTCCTCCATGAAGCACAAAAATGGCAGCGCTATGAAAGCTCAAAGGACTACTTCATCGATGTAGCTAAGACACCCATGGGGCCAGGGTATCCTCTTTCACGCTTTGCCCTTATCCGAAACTTATCGAAGTCTTCTCGATACACCATCATCTGGTCGATCCATCATGCGCTTTACGATTCTTGGTCTATGGACTTGATCCTTGGCCAGGTCTCAAGATCTTACCATGCCCAAAACAATGTAGAGTTCGGACCTGAGTACAATGTATTCGTGCAATTCCTCGCAGCGCAGCGACCACGAAGTGAAAAATGGTGGCAATCGAACTTGGCCGGTGCTTCTGATGCTGCGGTATTTCCCAAGATGCCGTTGAACAACAGGACAATGCCAGCAAACCGCTCAATACGCAAAGACATCACTCTTCCTCGAACTTTGCTGCCAGGATACACGCTGGCTATCCTACTTCGTTGTTCATGGGCTATTGTGATGGCACGTCATACTGGTGGCGAGAGGGTGTTGTTCGGCGAAGTTCGTCTTGGCCGCAACATCCCAATTAAGGGCATTGAGGTGATGCGAGGACCAACAATCTCGTCGGTACCAGTCTTGGTTCGCGTTGATCGAGAAGAGACGGTCAAATCACTGTTGAGCGATATGACCGAGACAGGTATCCAGATGCAGGAGTTCGAACATCTTGGAATGCAAAATATCGCCCAGACCAGTGAAGATGCTAAAGCAGCATGCAATTTCCAGACAATTCTTGTCCTACAAGAAAATGAGGACAGGGTCAATGCTGACTCCATCTTCAAAGTTGGCGCAATCGACGACATACGCGACTTCAACAGCTGGGAGTTGATGATAATCTTTCATCAAAGCAGCAAGGGTCTCGTTGCTGAGGCTTTATTCAGGGAATCAACGATCTCTGCTGACTTAGTCGAGCTCCTGTTGCAACAAGTTCAGACCGTTCTGCATACCTTGTGCGATTCGCCGGTCGATAGTACGCTTCGACAGCTTGACTTGGCCCATGAAGATGATCTGACTAGGATCTGGGACTGGAACGCCTCTGCACCTGAAGCTGTTGATCAGTATATGCATGAACTCGTTTGGAAACAAGCGCAAAGGACCCCCGATGGAATTGCTGTTCTTGCACATGATGGGCAAATGTCATACCAAGAGTTGAATGACTACTCGTCATACCTAGCTTCCCAACTTCTCGATCTTGGCGTCGGTGTCAATTACGTCGTCCCTCTCTGCTTTGAAAAGTCTGTTTTTGTCCCAGCTGTCATGTTAGCGGTCATCAAAACGGGAGCCGCTTTCAGCATAATGGACGTTACGTACCCTGAGAACAGACTTAAAGCCATCTCGGATGCTATGGAGGCTCGATTGATTATAACAAGCTCGACACAACTACAGTTAGCAAAACGGCTCGTAGATAACGTGTTTGTGGTAGATGATAACAGCTGTCGAGGGACCACCAATCCTGGCAACCGTCATGATGCCAGAGCTTTATCCCGAGACACTAACAGAATTATGTATGTTTGTTATACGTCCGGATCGACTGGCGAGGTGAGAATTCAATCCCATTCAAACATTTCCCCTATACTTTCCGACGCTTCAAGAACGTGTCACATATCGCGAACAAAAAGTGATGATTTTCATTTAGCCAAAAGGTGTGATGGTCACCCATAGGAACCTTGCCTCCGCTAGTGTTGCTCAGACTCGTGCTCTCGGGTTTGGAGTTGGCGATAGGGTGTATGACTTTTCCTCCCATGCTTTTGATGCGAACATCTGGCACACATGGTGGGCTTTGATATCAGGTGCATGCTTATGCATACCCTCGTATCAAGATCGAATGGAAAACCTAGCAGGGAGCATTACCTCCTTCGGAACTACGAAACTGTTTTTAACACCATCGGTGGCTCGAACGATTGACCCCACACAGATCCCGACTGTCAACAGGCTGTTTTTGGGTGGTGAAGCAATTTCGAAGCTTGATGTGAGCAAATGGAGGGAAAGTTTGGACCTATGGTGTGCCTACGGGCCAACTGAAACAACACCGTTGTGCATTTTCACTCGCATTCATAGGTCTGACTCAGCCTCGAATATTGGGAGAGGGATAGGTGTCAACCCCTGGATCTGTAACCCCGAAGACCACAATGAATTGATGGCCATTGGGGCTGTGGGAGAAATGCTGCTTGAAGGCCCTCTGGTAACACTTGGGTACCGTGGCCTCCCGGAGAAAACTGCCCAAATCTTCATCGAAGACCCCCCTTTCCTTACTCGAGGTCGAGGTTCGACCGAAGGACGAAGTGGAAGACTCTACAGAACTGGCGACCTAGTCAGATATGCGTTCGATGGCACGATCGAGTACATGGGACGTGCAGATACTCAAGTCAAGTTGAGAGGCCAGCGAGTCGAGTTTGGGGAGATAGAATATCATCTAAAGAACTTTGCTACAGCTGCTTCGTCAGTTGTTTGCGAACTTGTTTCCCATCCGTCATCAAATCGGCCTATGCTAGTAGCTTTCTGCGCCTTCTCTTCCGCTACGCAAAAGATGGACAAATCCACAGCACGTACGTATCTCAACAAGCGGGTTCCTCCCTACATGGTCCCGGAAGCGTTCCTGACACTTCCTGAAATCCCCAAAAACCCATCCGGAAAGACAGATCGACAACGCCTGAGAGTCATGGGGCCTCAGCTTTTGCAGGATGGTGGGAAAGGCGTTTCTCGGACCCTCGCAGGCCCCCGTACGAGAATGGAGACTCTTCTCGGAGAACTATGGGCAAAAGCTCTGAACCAGCCCGAGTTGGTTCTGCAACAGGATGACGACTTTTTTGAAGTAGGTGGCGATTCAATCGCAGTAATGAAGTTATCAAACCTAGCTCGAAAATACGAGTTGAGTTTGACGATAAAGGACATAACACAATATCCAACTCTGTGCACAATGGCAATGAGGACCAGCTACTCTCGGACATCATTTGATTCTCCAAAACCATACTCTCTGGTAGAATTGTCACAACATGAGAAAACACTAGCTCAAGCTGCCGCGGTTTGTGGCATCTCCATCGAGTCGATATCAGACATCTACCCGTGCACACCGTTGCAAACCGAGCTGTTTGCTCTCACCATGAAACAGCCCAAGGCATATATAAGTCGGTCCGTCTTCGAACTTCCAAGTAATATCAACTTTTCAAGCCTGGTGAGAGCGTGGAATACTGTCGTTGAGGTCAATGCGATTCTGCGAACCCGTTTCGTAGATATCGAGGGCCAAGGACTGATGCAGGTTGTCGTGAAAGAGCAGGCCTGTGAAACACACTCTAATTTTGAAAACTACCTTGCTACCAACCCGGCCCAGGCTGATCTTGGGAGTCCGCTATCATATTTAGCAGCAATCCCCGATGAGAAGTGTTCAAAGATTGTGTGGACAATTCATCACGCACTCTACGACGCATGGTCGATCGAAATCATTGAGGATCAGCTTCGCAAGGCGTATGAATCTCAGATGTTGACTAGCCCACCAACATATAGCGGGTTTGTCCGACATCTCCGCTCGCTAGATCTTCAAAAGGCCAAAGAGTTTTGGCAGCTACGCTTGAGAGGATGCAAATCAGCTGCGATCTACCCCACTTTACCTTCACAGCATTATCAAGTGCGACCATCCATGACTTTTGGTCGCACTCTCCAGACTAGCAATATACCAGGGGCAAATTTACAGTCCACAATACATACTGCCTGGGCCTTGATTGTCTCAAGACTCACAGAGACTGATGATGTCTTATTTGCGGCGACTTTGGCTGGGCGCGATGCTCCCATCCCAGGCATTGAACAAATGGTTGGACCGACAATTTCGCCGGTACCTATCCGTGTCCAATTGAGCAACTCAGGACAACCTGTCCAAGAGCTACTAGAGACCGTTCAGCGAGAGACTGCGGACCTGGCACCATATCAACATATTGGGACAAAAACGATTGAGCTTATCAATAGCGACACGCAAGCCGCTTGCAAATTCCAAACACTCTTGGTCGTAACACCTCCCAAAGATAGCGAGAGACATGGATCGGATACGATATCTACCTCGTCATATGAGATCAGTAGCGGAAATCAAGATGCTTTTCACACGTTTGCGCTAGTTTTGTTCTTCACTCCAGCCGCAGCTGGGCTCGCCCTCGAAGTAGTCTTTGATCCGGTCCTACTGAGCCATAGAGATATTGAACGTCTCAGTGGACGGTTGGAATCTGTCTTGAATACTCTTAGCGACAGTCGCAGCACTTCTGCTCGTGTGGCGGACATTGAATGCCTAGGCAAGGAGGATCTTAGTGACGTGTGGAACTGGAACTCTGAATTGCCTCCAAGTAGCGATCGCCTCCTTCACGACATCATCTTGAACCGTTGTCAACAAGCTATGGACAAGGTTGCAATCGATGCGTGGGATGCCAAGATTTCATATTCGGAGCTCGACTTACTGTCGAATCGCATTGCTAGTCATCTCCACAAGCACGCAATAACATGCAGCTCAGTGGTGCCCATCCTTTCGTCCAAGTCTGGATATCTTACCGTAGCAGCGTTGGCTGTTCTCCGGACTGGGGCAACGATACTGCCACTTGATGCCAGTCAACCCTTACAGCGTCTTCAAGCTATCGTGGAACAAGTGAGCCCTAGTGTCATTCTCGCTGGAGAAACTTCAGCTGAAGTCGCTGCCTGTCTTGGCGCCACTGTTTTGTGTATTAAGAAATGCATCGATGGAACTGAAAATGCTTGTCTAAACGTTGAAAGGGCAGCTACGCCAGATGATATAGCCTGTATCTTATGGACCTCAGGAACGACAGGAGTACCTAAAGGAGTTACGCAAACACATAAAGCCCTCGCCTCCGCAATCCTTCATCAGTCCGCAGAATCTGGTTTTAGCGAAGCCACTCGCGCATTCGATTTCGCATCATACGGTTTTGATGTTAGCTGGAATATGATTTTTAAAACTCTCGCAGTCGGGGGGACTCTCTGCGTTCCAAGTGAGGACGAGAGGCAGAACGATCTTACAATGGCACTCAATCGCTCGGCCGCAACGCTCACTGAGCTCACAGCCTCAGTTGCTCGCCTGATCAATCCCGAACGGCTTTTGACATTGAAAACATTAATACTGTCTGGTGAATTCGTCGATCTACGAGACTTTGAGCATTGGACTCCTAAAGTGCGCTTGATTGTCTGCTACGGGCCCTCCGAGTGTACGTCGGTATCAACAATAAATCCAAGTGGTTCCAACAGCAATGGCATTGGAAAGGGTATCTCGTGCGTAACATGGATTGTGGATCCCCAGGACCACCGACGACTCATGCCAGTAGGTGCTGTCGGTGAAATCGTTATTGAGGGTCCGAATGTCGGCAAAGGTTATCACGAGAACGAGCTCGTGACAAAAGCTTCATTCATTTCTGACCTCCCGTGGCTGGAAGCTGGGTATGGAAGCAGGCCTGGTCGAACTGGCGTTGCATTCAAGTCTGGTGATCTTGCTCGATACGACTCAAATGGTAATTTACACTTCGTTTCACGAAAGGACACACAGATCAAACTGCACGGGCAGAGGATTGAGCTCGAAGAAGTACAGCATCATCTGCAAACTGTGATGGGCGATGCTGTCGGGAATATCGTCGCCTGTGCGTTGGATAATGGGAAGACTGGTAGTGGACAAAGACTTGCGGCCTTTTTGAGTTGCAGGACTTTATCCGCAGCAAATCCCAGCATCTTTGTAGCACCAACAACAGAAGCGCTGGAGCGGCTAGAAACACTGGATGAAAAGCTACAAGCTCTCTTGCCCAAATACAGTAAGTCAGACATTGCTTCAAAATGTTACAGAAGGCCGAATATCTACTAATGGAGTGATTAGTGGTTCCTACTGCATATTACTTCATATCAACCATTCCTCAATCAATCAACGGCAAGATAAATCGGCAGAGCCTACTAGAAATTGCAACGCAGGCAACAACTCATCAGGTATATCGTGGCCGGAGACAGCGCTGGGCGAAACGACGAGGCCCCTCGACCATGGCAGAGTTTGGGATGCAGCGATTCTGGGCTGTAGCACTTCAAATTCCCGCTGAATCTATTGGAGTCGACGATGACTTTTTCAATTTGAACGGTGACTCGATTTCAGCAATGAAACTAGTCGCTGGAGTGCGTAGCGAAGGATATGATTTGCGCGTTTCCGACGTCTTCACGACTCCAAAGCTTTCAGACTTGGCCCTCAAAATTGGACCGAAGGCAGCTGGACAGAAGCCCGCTTCAGAAATTGTGCCATTTGCACTACTGAATGGCTCATTCGATGCCGCAGCAATACGCTTGGAAGTTGCATATAAATGCAATTTACCAGATGGAAACTTAGTCGAAGACGTCTATCCATGCACCCCTCTCCAAGAAAGTATGCTTGCAGCCACAATTAAAGACCCGTCTGCCTTCACGAGTATGAGACCGTATCGCATTCCCAGGGAAATCGATATCAAAGAATTCCGAGCCGCATGGGAAAAGGTGGCAGCTCGCAATCCCATACTTCGTACCCGTCTCATCGACCTCAAAAATCACGGCCTTAATCAGGTCGTGATTCGAAGCCCCATTTTGTGGGAATCCTATGACAGCATCCACTCATTCCTCGAACGTGGAAAGATGGAGGGCATGCGTTCGGACTCCCCACTCACCCACTGGGCACTGATCAACGAGGCAAAAGAGCGCCGACTCATTTGGACGATCCACCATACACTATATGACGGTTGGAGCTTACAGATAATTGAAGATGAGGTCAAGAACGCCTATTTTGGACGGCTTTCACTGCCTCCACAACCAGATATGAGAGGACTAGTGAAGTACTTGCGTCAGCAAAACGTGGAAGTCTCCTCGGTGTTTTGGAAGCATGAGTTGAAAGCGGCAATCAACACCACAATTTTCCCACCGTTGCCAAACCACAAATATAAACCCAGTCCCAAATCATTCCTAGAGAAAAGGATATCTGCAGACTTGACTTCTCTTTCAACCCGGAACAATCTCTCGGCGCTTCTTTATGGCAGCTGGTCTCTCGTGGTATCTCGAATTACAGGGAATGAAAGGGTTGCTTTCGGCTCGATTCGGACTGGGCGGACGGCCGACGTTGACTTAATCGATAGAATCGTTGGCCCAACAATTACGACAGTGCCTGTAGTAGTCGAAGTGAGCCCTTCTCTCTCGGTGCAGGACTTCATGCATCATTTGCGGGATATGACGATTCGAATTATTCCACATGAGCATGTTGGGATCGATGGTATTCGACGACTAAATGCCGCAACAGCAGCGGCTTGCAGTTTTCAGACGGTGCTCGTCATACAGCCGCCGATGGAAATTTTACAACAGGAAGACCAAAATCAGCTTGTTATGGAAGAGCTCGACGAGGCTCAGATCGATGGATTCCCTGATCAACACGCTGTTTTGAATCAATATGGTCTAATGCTAGAGATATTACCAATAAGCAGCGCTACCACAGTACGAGTTAGTTTTGACTCCCAGCTAGTATCATTGTCTCAGGCACACCGCATTGTCAGTCAATGGGAGCACATGCTCCAACAGCTTGCTCACGCAGCCAAGGAGACACCATTAGTGTCTTTGACGTCTCTCGAGTCACTGAGTAGTCGTGACCTTCACGACATTTGGGAGTGGAATAAAGACATCCCGGAAGCCGAAAACAGTTTTGTCTACGATACCATATCTGGAATTGCGCGTGAGAGACCTTTAGCGCTGGCCATCGATGCATGGGACGGCCGACTCTCATACAAGGAGTTAGACACATGCTCCTCTCGGCTGGCAGTGCAACTGGTTCAGTCCGGCATTGGACAGGGTTGCTTCGTACCACTGATTTTCGAAAAGTCAATGTGGATGAACGTTTCAATGCTTGCCGTAATGAGATCAGGTGGAACTTTCGTCCCTTTTGACACGAACGTTCCGGAAGGCCGTCTTAGAGCTATCATGCAGATGTTGAAGCCAACTGTTATCTTGTGTTCGGCTCAGACTAGAGATCAGGCAGCTCGTCTTGCTCCTTTAGCCTTGATGGTTGACGCATCTCTCAGAAACACTCCATCTGGAGAGCACGACCCTACATCATCGGACTCCCCAGTAGACAACAGCAGCCGAAGTGCACATGGCGACGATCTTGCGTATCTTACATTTAGCTCTGGAAGTACGACAGGCCAGCCAAAGGCAATTAAGATCAGCCACAGAAATCTAGCAACCGCAATACGATATCAAGCCGGGGCTCAGGGGTATCTAATCGATTCGGAGACAAGAACTCTTGACAGTTCATTCTACTCATTCGATGCGTGTGTCTGCAATTTCTTCTACACGCTTGCACAAGGCGGGTGTCTTTGTGTTCCAAGTGACGATTCGTTGAAAGGCGATATTGGGGCTTTCATGAGAGATTTCAACGTCAATTGGGCGCAGCTTGTGCCATCAGTTGCTCGTACCCTTAAACCTGATCATATCGCCAACATCACTCGTCTCGTTTTGACAGGAGAGGCAATAACGCAAGGTGACATTGACACTTGGAGTCGCCGATTTCATCTCCTCAATGCGTATGGACCAACCGAGTGCACTATTCTATGCGCTATCTCGCCTCAGATCACAAGTTCCACCGAGGTGGGGAACATAGGACGAGGCCGGGGCGCAAATCTCTGGCTAGCCGAAGTCGGGAACCCAAATAGGCTTGCACCCATCGGAACTGTTGGAGAAGTTCTTATCGAAGGACCTATCATTGGCGCTGGATATCTGGGATCATATGAATACCTTCTAGTCAATGATCCTCCATGGCTTACGGCTGGAACAATACACCACCCCGGCAGACGAGGAACACTTTACCGGACTGGTGATCAGGCCAGGTACAACGAAGAGGGAGATCTCATCTTCATTGGCCGGATTGGATCAGAAATCAAGTTGAGGGGGCAGCGAGTGAATTTGACAGAGATTGAGGATGTCGCTCGGCTCCGTGGGCCCATTGGTCTGGAATTTGTTGCTGACATTGAGTTCATCATGATTGGGGACAAGTCGAGTGAGAGGCAGGTTCTGCTTTTGTTCGCTGCCAACGATTCCCGGAGTCGCTCATTTCCCCAAGAGAAACCCCATCAAAAGCTCCAAGAATTAGTACTTAGCCTAAAAACAGCATTCAACACTGCTTTACCCTCGTACATGCACCCAGAAGCCCTCGTCATACTTGACAGCATACCCAAAACTGTTTCTGGAAAGACGGATCGTCGTCGTCTGAAAGAGAGAGCGAAACTTCTTCGCCCTCAACAATTGATCTGGATCAGTGCTAGTGTTGCGAAACCCTCATCAACTCCACCTTCTACACCAGAGGAACAGTTATTGGCATCTCTCTGGGCTGAGATCTTGACAATAGCCGCTGACTCCATCTCTCGAGAAGATGATTTCTTTTTGCTGGGCGGCAATTC
The DNA here is from genome assembly GCA_003988895.1 of Hyphodiscus sp. D1413. Taxonomy (NCBI): domain Eukaryota; kingdom Fungi; phylum Ascomycota; class Leotiomycetes; order Helotiales; family Hyphodiscaceae; genus Hyphodiscus; species Hyphodiscus sp. D1413. Next base: position 11,326 of record QYAO01000119.1, read on the forward strand.
TCTTGGAGTTATGCGATTGATCACGGCAGCTCACGAGCACAACCGAGCATTGAAAGCTGTCGACGTTTTCACGAAACCAAAATTGTCAGAAGTCGCTCAGAATATGATTGAAATCAACCCTCTCTCGAACGGCGTGCCCGATTATCAGCATTACAGTCTTATCCCTGGCATTTCTGACCCATATGCATTCGTCAGGGACTTTGTCGTGCCTTTATTGAACGTTCCTCATGATCAAATCGAAGATGTTGTTCCAGCAAACGGATTTCAAGTTGACTACATCAACGATAAAGAAGAGCCTCTGGGACTCCAGTATGGATACCTCGACATCGATTCCAACACTTCGTGGATAAAACTCACTGAAGCATGTCGGACTATAGTGCAGACGTATCAGTGTCTTAGATCCCGATTCGTATGCCACGAAGGAACATACTACCAGGTTATTCTCCGTGACGCACCGCTGTTAGTGGAGGAGGTTGTCGCAAATGATCAAATGACGACTTTCTTCAATCGCTTCTGGGCTGAAGATTGTAGGAAGACCGCACTCACTGACATCTTCACAAAGATATCGCTTGTGAAATCAAGCGGCCGTCTAAGCCGGGTGATCCTGAGAATGTCGCATCTACAAAGAGACGGTTGGTGCATTGCACAGATCTTCAACGCAATTGCCGCCGTATACAACGGCGAAAGCATAGACGCCGGGCCAGACTGGACAAAAGTGCTTCACTACCGCAAGCAGAATACGGATGAGTCTTTCAAATACTGGCGATCGTTGCTGGAGGGCACGGAAAACGTCACTCCACCTCTGATTTACAAGCCCGACACACAGCGAGCGAAGTTACGAACGCTGCAAACCTTCGCCATACCGAACTTTCACTCCGTGGGAGACAACACCCGCACCCGCCCCGCCGTCGTCGTCAATGTGGCGTGGGCACTCGTGCTCCAACACCTAGCAGGCCACATCGACACCGTCTTCTCCAACGTAACCACCGGCCGCAACGGCTCCATGCCCAACCTCCACTCCGCGGTTGGGCCCTGCGTAAACATGGTCCCCACACGCCTCAACCTCACTCCCGATCGCCGCAGCAAAAGCAGAGACCAACACCTCCGCGACCTCGTCACCCTCTGCGCCGCGCAGGTCAACGCCCGCACAGCCCACGAAACCCTCGACTGGGACGCCCTCGCACGCACCAGCACGAGCTGGCCGGCATCCACACGCTACACGTCAGCCGTGCATTTCCGCAACATGGACTTCGAGCCCGAACTCGCGCTCGGCACGCACCGCGTCACCGTTGCGTGGAACGAGCTGGTCGCTACGCCGAAATGGACGACCGTCCTCGTGTATCCGGAGCAGGACGTGCTTCGCTTGTGGCTGCTCGCTGATCCGGCGGAGATAGGGGAGCGGGGCGCGGATGAGATTTTGCTTTTGCTGGCGCGGTTCGTGGGGGAGATCGTGCGGGCTATTGGAGTGGGTGAGGGTGTGGGTGTGGGTAAGGGTGCGGATTGATCGAGCGGAAGTATGCAAGTGCTGGGTCGCTGAGGCTGAGCGGGGATGAAGAACTTAGGAACAGGGTGTAGGAAGGTAGTGCGTGCCTTTCTTTCATGTTTTCTTCATTATAGCAAATCTTTACAGTTTCGTATTTTTGTATGTACACGCTGATAGAATTATTTTACGTATTAAAATGCTGCGCGCACGATGCTCTTGTTGATTACATGTCATTGGCTGTGTAGATGGTGCGAGGATTGAGAGCGTTATTTGTGTTTGTTCTTAATCTTGGGTGCTAGAACCCTATATACGTACCTGGCATACACAGCACTCGTCTCACCGCACACTACGCACCACGCACCACGCACCACGCACCACGCACCACGCACCACGCACCACGCACTACCCCTCAACAACATCCCCATTCCCCCTCATAACACCCCTCAGAAAATCCCACTCCTCCGCGCTAACCCTAGACACGCTCAGCCGGGTAAGCTTCAACATCTGCATGCCCCCCAGCGGATTCCCCGGCTCTGCCTGAAACGCGCGCAGCTCCTTGAGCGTGATGGGCGTCGTGAGCTTCTGCCGGAATTCAACGTGCACCACGGACCACTTGGGGTTGGCGGGGGTGGAGGAGGCGTCGTGGTACGGTGCTGAGGGGTCGTGGGCGGAGACTGGGGGGTGTTAAATAGGAGCTGGGAGGGGGAGAGGGGGGGAGACGAACGGTCGGGGGTGTGTTCTTGTACTATTTCCATGATGCCTACTATGGCGGGGACTTTGCAGGAGGAGTGGTAGAAGAAGGCCAGGTCGCCTTTCTTCATTGCTCGTAAGTTGTTGCGTGCTGTGCTATCAGTGTCTGTTGACACGTGAATAGGAGCGGGAGAGGATTACCTGGATATGCTCGAATGCCTAGAGATGTCAGTAGGAGTTTCTGGCGTGGGAGCATGAATCATACCATCCCATGGCTCGGGCTCGGTCTTGGAGGCCAGGTCGTCGATGGAGAACTTGATGTCGTGACCTTTCTCGAGACGGGACTCGGGCTCGGCCTTCATGAGCCAGTATTGACGGCCAGGTGGATGATTGGGGGCGGGTGATTTGGTGGAAGCCTTTTCTTTAGGGAGGGGTTTGGCCTGTAATCGTCAGGTTAGCTAAATAGGTCCTGAGAGCAGAGAGAGATATATAGAGAGAGAGAGAGAGAGAGAGCGATGATTCCTTATAAATACCGACACGTGATGTAATAAATAAAGGGAACGCTTTTGCTGAAACGAAATCCAGGATCAAGAACAAAATGCAGCAAAGCATACCGTCTCTGAAGTCGTCTTCTCTTCTCCACTGACAGTGTCTTCTCCCTTGCCAGTGGATACATCTTCCCCTATCTTCCTCGCCTTCTTCGCCGTCTTAGATACGGGAGCTGGCTTGGATTCCCTCCCATCCTTCGCCGTCAAAAGCCGCCTCGATGACCGTCGCGGTTCGTCCGCGTGCAATCCACCATCGACATCCTTTGCTTTCCGCTTGACCATGGTGTTGATCAATTGTACTTTGTCCACGCGGTAAGATCAGGTCGTAGATATGGGGGTGGTGGTGGTGGGTGGAGATGGGTCGAATGCCGCTGCAGCAAGGATGCTGCTCGCTAGAGCAGGAGGCACCCGATTTGGGGGCTCCACGTCCCGTTGGAGCAGAGTGCGCAGAGGGGAGACAGGAACATGCATATAGAACATACAGTCGATGGACGTCCAGAGCGATTATCTTGAACAGAAAAACAGAAAGTCACCTTCCGGCAGTGCTGGATGTGTCTGAGGGGCTTCGTCTGATGGGCTTGGAGTGCGGGTGGTGGTTGGTGGTGGAAAGTTGGAGGCATCTATCTATATTCAACCCCCAATCCCACCCCGAGTGAGACGCCTCCCGCCGCACAAGAGTGTTGGATCCAGATGAGGACCTTGTGCGTTGATAGGTATGTGGTTTTGAGGGCTGCTGGAGCTACTCGTACCTGTGTGGTGGTGATGGCTGGCGATCAGGATGGCGATCGCCGAAACTCCACTTTCCTTGACAGGACTTGATTGATTGACTAGAGTAACTGAACTGCCTGGGAGCTGAAGTGGAATGTCTCTTCTTGTACAACAAACACTCTTGATCGCCGGGGCAGGGCAGGGCAGGGCAGGCAGAATGACGCCAGCCAGCGGATGCTTATCCGTGCCTCTTTGTACCTTTCTCACTGAGTGAAAGCGACTGGCCTGGTCCGAGAACGAGCAGACCGTCAGTTCTCGGCATTTGTCTTGGGCATCCGAGTGTTCTGTGAGTTGTCTTTCCGGTCGTGCTTGTCTTGTTTCTCTTTCCTTTCCTTTTCTTTTCTTTTCTTCTCTTCTTCTTCTTCTTCTCTTTCTCTACTACCTACCCATCATCTACACCCTTCCCTCCCTCTCCCCCTCCCCCTTTCTCCTCTTCACCTTTTCCTCTCCTACCCTTTTCTTCTGCTCTTCTCTTCTCTTCTCTTCCTCCTCTCTTCCTCTCTTCTACTTCTCTATGCTACTACTACCTTGCACCGTCCCCTCGAATGCCAACAATCACTCGCTCTCCTGCTGGCCATCGCTCGCCGCCGTATCTTATCGATAGTCAACAACGGAGGGAATATCCCCAGATGGCCACACACTCGACATCCTCCATTCACCCTGGGAGCTCAAGCAACTCTACAGCATCTCCACGGGATCCTCGCTCCTGGCTCCAAGTGTCACACGTCTCCGATGCATTCTACGTACGAAGAGGGGACCCAGGCTGGGCACTAATTAGGGACGGCCGTCGTCATAAAGCAGCATCGGATCTTCGCCGCATGCAGAAATCACATGGGGCACTTGTTCATCCCGTCCAAGTGCCCGTTTGCTACCCCCCTACCCCCCCCCTGACCGGCGCAGAATTAACAAAACAATCTATGCAGTCAGTGTCTAGATAGAGCAACATGTTGATCAGACATGGAATCCCGAGTTGTCCTCTCGCTCTGGCTGGGAACTGGTTTGATCGATGATCACTATGTTTGATGATCGATATCCGTGTCAGCGACGCTTTCATCTCGCCACGACGACCTCGGCCCTCGCCCTCGATTGGAGTCGCTTGCTAGTGCGGAACACGGGGTTTTTCTTCTTTTGCAACGTTTTCGCAGCTGCTGTGTCTGGAAGTCAGTCAGTCAGTCAGTCAGCCTGCGAGTCCCAAGTCCATCCATTCCATCCCACATCCGCCTCCCATCCCTTCCCTCTCCCTTCGCTTCTTCGCTCACTCCACACAAACCGCGCATCCCGATAACCGCGCCCTTCGTCCACCTCCCTCGATCCTCCATAGGCCCTACGCTGCGCTGCGCTGCTCTGCTCTGCTCGACTCGGCGCTTCTCCCTCTCTTCTATTCTCCGTCGAGTCGTTTATCCTCCCGTCTGCGCCTGCGCCTGCGCCTGTGCCTCTACCCACCGACACGCCGTCCATCCGGTCATTTGCTCGACTGACGCCAGAGACAGAACAGTGTGACAACGCATCTCCACCTGCCTCTTCGTCCTGCTGCCCTCCCTCTGCCGGCCTTCCCACCACCGCCGACCACCCATCATTCTACCACCCCCCCCCC
>QYAO01000120.1:0-16396 GCA_003988895.1 Hyphodiscus sp. D1413
GGTCTTAAAATTAAATAAATAGTATTTTAAAAATCTAGACTATAGTCTAGACTAGACTAAACCAAATAGTTTAGTCTAGTTTTAGTCTGGTCTCAAAAACGGTCTCTACTTACTAGTCAATTTAAGACTAAACTATTTGGTTTAGTTTTAAAACGATTTGGTCTCAAATACGATCTCTCTTTTTAGTTCTAAATGGTTTGGTCTTAAAAATAGTCTATAAAAAGGCCTCTTGTCTAGACCGGACTAGACTATTGGCCAGTCTACTTAGGATTAGTCTAAGCTAATTAGAGGTTAGCTAATAGACTACTTATAGTCTATTACTAAGATAATAGATTATTTATAATCTATAAGTACTTATATATTTAAGACTCTTATATTATATTATATAATATAAGTAGGCTAGTCAAATGATCTAGACTAAACTAGACTATAGCTCTTTTATAGACTGTTTTAAGACTATGATCTGAAAATGACTATTCTTATAGACTATTATTATTAAGACTAGATCATATAGTCTGGTCTAAGAATAGTCTAGGACGAGACTATAGCTCTTTTATAGACCGTTTTTAAGACTAAACTATATAGTCTTTATTAAGAATAGTCTAGTTCGGTCTGAGACTATATTAGTATTAAAATTAGATTTAAGCTATTTTTTTAGAATAGTCTCATGGTTTAGTCTAGACCGAACTACTATAGTCTAGTCCTAAAAAAATATTATAGACCGTTTAATAGTTCAGTTTAGAAAACCCTAGACTGAACTACTATAGTCTAGTCCCTAAAAAATTTAGTAGACTATTAAATGATTCAGTCTAAAAAATCCTAGACTAAACCATCAAAATATAGTCTGGTTTAGTCTAGACTAAAAAATATCAGTTCAGTCTAGTCAGCCTAATTATATTCTTAGTTCCTTAGTTTATTCTTAATTATTTAACTTATAATCTACTTTATCTTAAGTTATTAGAAGTAGTCTATTATATCTAAAGAAAAGAAAAGAAGATAATATAAGAAATTAATTCTTAAAGATATTTAAGATTAATCTAAACTAATTAAAGATTAATTAATAGACTATTTATAGACTATTATAATTACTTATAGTTTATTATTTAGATAATAGATTATAGATAATAGATTATAGATAATTATAATAGTTTATAAGGATTTATAATTAGACTAACTTAAACTAGTCTTAAGTATTTTTAGAGATTAATTCCTTATATAATTCCTTAGTTTATTCTTAATCATTTAATCTATAACTTATCTTATCCTAAGTTATCAGAAGTAGTCTATTATATAAAGTAATCCATTACTTTCTATGACTTTCTATTATAAGATTTAAGCTTAAACCTTAAAATGCTATACAAGTCCATCTTCGCTAATAAAGAAGAGAAAACGAATGTACTAATATATACATCAAGAATGTATTATAACGCCCATGTAATACTTTCTTAAGCTACATCAATGCTCAAATAATCGTTTGCGGTCCAGGGTCTCGGTCTACCAGACGTACTGATCAGTGATGGACCATGTTCCAGATGACAACGTATCAATGAAATCTCGAAACAGACCCGATCGCAGTCGAGCTCAATAAACATCCATTATTCCATAATTTCATCCATTGCCGTTTTCTAATGTTATCGGACGCAGTCGTCTGAATATCGGTTCCTTCAACTTCCCTCTCCATCTTCCAATTCTTCGTCGCCATCTGCATCCTCATCGTCATCCACATTCACAATATTCATGGGGTGAAGAGGCGCCATCATCCCCGTCATATTTTGGTCGTCGCCCTCCATTGTTTGCTGATCGAAATCGTCGTCGTCGTCGTCGTCCCGTATGGTAGCATGTTCGTATTGATTGAGGTGTTCACGCAGCCTTGAGACTCCGAGCCCGGAGAAGACGCAGAAGACATTACGTTGGTGTTCAGTAAACTCTAATGAAAGTATTAGCAGTGGAAACTGAAATGGGTCGGGATTACATGCCTGGTGGTGCTTCACGACAAAATGCTTCCAGATCATTGCGCAAGAATGCCTGAACGCCTGTAAGACTTAGATGGGTGAGTTTGTGGCACTGGTTTAAGAGAACAACGACGCTTTTCAAAGTCAAATTTGTGCAATAACTGAGATGCACTCGCTCGAGGCTGCTTCCAGGATAAAAGGAGGTAATCTCTTGTCCATCTTGGCCAATAACTCGATGTCTTGGCCGCTGAGCATGTGCCAATGCATACACACTTTCATCAGTGATATTAGAGCATTTTACCAGGCCAATTCTCCGCAGCTTGGGAAGTCCGGCCAACTTCGTCACAGACAAATCAGTGAGGTGTATACAACATCCGAGGTCGATGTATCGAATGCGGTTGCAAGATTGCACCAGCTTGACGACGGCGTTATCTGTAATTTGTCCACAGTGGCCGAGATGGAGGTAATGCAGGTTTTTCCCAAGTTTGGCGATAGCATTGACAGCAAGATCAGTCAAATTTCTGCACTTTGCGAAGACCAGATTTCTCAACCGCGGAGCAACATCGATAATCTTCTCGATAGCATGATCCGTCAATCTAGCGCAACTTGTAAGGTCTAATATCCGTAGATGCTCGTAAGTCCTGTTGAGAGGTAGGTTGAGAAATGCAGGGTCGGATATCAGCTCGCAGTTGGCAAGTCGGAGTTCACGTAGGCTCTGCCCGTTTTTGAGGAGAGCAGTGACCGGATCATTGCCAATGTTTCGGCATTGGTGGAGATCGATTTCAAGGATATTAGGGCAGTGCTCGGCAAAGGCAAGTATGGCGTTGTCTTCGAGTTGTTCGCAATCGTTTAGTTTGAGCTAATAGCTGTTATTATATCCGTGGGTGTCAAGCTGTCAAGCTGTGAACAACGTACCCTTTTGATGTATTTGCATTTCTCTGCCACCTTGATCATAGATTCGTTGGATATTTTGGTGCAAGTAGAGATGTTGAGCCCTTGTAATCGCCGACAGTTCTCGGCAAGAACGTTCATTGAAACCTCAGTGATTTGGAGATCCCCCGATATATCTAGCGCCAATAGATGACTACTACCTGTGACAAGTGCAGTAAGTCCATGGTCTGTAAGGCCCTCGCAATTTGTCAGCGTCAGCCTTTCTACTCTTGTGCAAACAGAGAGCGGGAGGACACTCCCATCGTTGACCCTGTCTGCCAAACCCGCAAGGTTCAATCGCTTTATGAAGTCCCGGTATGCGAAGTATGGGTCTTTGAGAGTGAGAGTTGTGCATATGGAGCCATGCTTAACCCACGTTGTACAAGCCGGTCTGTGCCATAGGAGGTCGACGCTGTTCCGAGCCCACCTTTTACACACACACATGCAATTTAGGAGATCGTGAGGGTTGCTGAGTTTTGAGAATATGTGTATCAGCACTTCGGCGGGTAGACGATTCGCGGGTGGTTGTTTGATCTCCTCCGATACAGCCATGTCTTGGAATGTTGGAACCCCGATAGAAGACTGAGAATCATTGTTACCAGCATAGAAATCGGACTCTTCATAGTCGGCGCGCGCAGGCGAGTTACTCGACGATGATTGTGAGTCGCCATCAGGCTCTGGGGAGCGACGATAAGGTCCTGTGGTATCGAGAGGGGCTATGGTTGGAAGGAGACCCCGCATGGTGAATCGAGCGGAAGACTCTTCTTGTGAATCCACGCCGCAGAAGGATTCGGGATGAATAGTATCAAGCGACCAGCACTCCGAACGGTATGTATGATCGTTTGGGAGCTGATAACAATATTGAGGTGAGGTCGAGTTCGGGAAGGGCGTTCGAGGGAATGCCAACGAAAGGTTCAGCCTTGTACACACAGCAAAGTGAATAATCGATGTTAATAATCATGTGCAAAGGCGCCCGATTGGGATATTTGTAGTCCGGAACTGGGAGGACGATGTGAGGCGTTTTCTCGGCTGTCGTTGTAGTTGTTGAAATCTGGGCGTCTATTGACCATGTATAACTGATGGGGAAGCAGACATATCCTTTGGTTGGTTCGCTTGTTAATGATAGCGCACGTGATAATCAAAGGTTATATCAACTCGTTACTATTCTTCCTTCTAAACAAATTATTATAGATCCATTTTTTATATCTATTTTACTAGGATCTTAAGAGCTATAAAATAATATAAATTACTATTTAAAATAAAACTTTTTTAATAGTTTAAAGAATCTTTTAAGACTTTAATATTAATTAAGATTTAATATATTATATTAACGTGGTTTATCAGTACCTGGCATATATCAGTACTCGGCGCACTTTCTCTATATTTTTCCTACCCTTATTTAAATACGCGTTTTCTCAATAACCAATTATATAAATTTAAACCCAAGAAGCATAAATCATCTTAGCTATCGAGGCTATTCGAATGTCTAAAAAACTTAGCTATTATATAGCTATAAAAATCTACTAAGTCCCTGAAACTATACTTTATACTAGAATGAATGGTCGAAAGCCTCTCAATGAACGTCGACTAGGAGTCTAAAAATTGAGTAAACTAGAAGAAGGAGTGATTATTTGGAATATACTTGAGTTGGATTTAAGAGGGTTTGTGTCCTAGTTAGCTAGTATAGAAGATATAGTAAATTATATCCTAGAATCGTATAGAGGAAAGCACGTCGGAAAGCTCTAGGCCCATTGATTTATATAATGATAACTAGACCTTAAGACGCGTTTTAATCGCGTTTATGACTTCTAAAGGGCCCTCTGTGAAGACCCTAAGCTCATTAGAGCATGGTTCTAGCTAGTAGAAAATATGAGGGCAAAATACGGCATTTTAGATTGCGATTTCTATAACTTTGACGAGATAGGCTTTATAATAGGCATTATTTATATAGGAATGGTTATTACTCATATAGATCGATATAGTAGAGGCAAGGCAGTTTAGCTAGGCAATCGAGAATAGGCTATAGCAATTGCTTATATTAATGACAAGGATTAGAGTATACCTCTATCTTTGATATAATAATAGTTTAAGGCAAAAACCACCTCGCGAATTGGTATATAGAAGGCGGTCTTCTATAAGATTGGGTCATCAAACCTACAAGCAATAGATAGACAAATAATGAGACGGGTCTAGAATGGCTTTAGTACTTCGACAAATACACTACTACTCGCGCTAAGGGGCCATATCAGATGCTGGTTTTAGATAGATATAAGAGTTATAAATCGATAGAATTCTAAGAGTATTATAAGGCTTATAATATTATAACTCTTTATCTATCTCTATACTCGTCCCATTTTATCTAACTATTCGATATTAGGTGTTTTAGTATATTGAAAAGGGCATATAGTCGTTAAATTAAGACCTTTATCAAAGCCTATATAAACCATATCACTAAGGTCGAGTTCTTCCTAGCGTTCTCTGTGGCTTATAAAGAGTCAATGACCCCTGGGCCCCACCAATGCCTAGGCTGGATTCCGCGGAGCTGGTTTGATACCTTTCAACCCATAAGCTGTGATTTCTAAGATAGATATCAAGTTATGGACTCCTATACCTACTAGGCCCCCCTCTATCGATACTAATCCTTGGGTCTCCTAAACGCCTCACAACCCGACCGACGTCCTCTCACAAACCGTCTTGGTTAAGAATCGTATTATCCGATACTAAGGAAGCTTACTAACCCCTATCTTTATGATAGTAGCCTCATTAGCAAAGGATATAGAGATCTTAGCTCATAAACTTACTCTTTTAAGTGCCGAGGTCTATACTCTTCGATAAGCAAACAAAGCCCTTAGTAAGCGCCATAGGGCTAAAAAGGTACGTATCTATTAAGGAGGTATACTTACTATAGAGGATATATTAGACATTTTGGCCCAGAAGGATATAGAGGAGGTAGCTCAACGCGATAAGCGCTTAGAGGGGGGTGGTCGAAAGGAGGGGTAGCCGAGTAGACGACATTATGGCACTTATAGAGAAGCTAGTTATAATACGCGGACTTATCAAGAAGATATAGATATATCTAACTCATTAGATTCTAAATAGTTTTAATTAATTTAATGTATTATGGTTATTTAATAATATTTTGAAGTGGTAGGGTATGAGGTAAGTACGCCGGGTACTGATAAACCACGTTAGATTAAATAATTAAGATTCTTAAGAATAAACTAAAGAATTAAGAATTTAAGAATAATAAATTTTTAATTAACTTTATATAAAGTCTATAATCTATAAATATTAGATAGATCTATTATTATTAATAATACTATAGTATTCTAATCTTATATAAAAAGCTAGGATACTTAATTTACTTAAAGAAATATCTAAATAGAAGATAATCTTACCTTAGATATACTATTTCAAAGTACTGGACTACTAAATCTTATAAAAAGAAATCCATTCTCGTTATCTACTAACCTACTTACTGGCTCGTCAATCCAATACTTACTGGCCAGTGTCAATGTCAAGTTGCTATTATGTCAGATTACTTTCTGAGCAGGTATCTATCTATAAGATGATAGAAGCCGCGACTCCTTTCATATTCAGGTATTCTCATTTCTCTGAATGATCGCCCTTTGCCCATTGCCTCAAGACATTTTTCTTGACCTTTCCAGTGCTCGTTTTTGGTAACTCCTGCACGATCTCTACCTCTCTCGGAACCATAAATTTACTAATACTACTTTCATGCTTCGCCCAATCTATCAAGTCTTGTCCTCGTAATGATTTCCCTTCCTTGACAGTGATGAACGCTTTGGGTCGTTCGCCCCAGTGGGAATCAGCGACAGAGACAACGCCTGCTTCGAGGACGTCGGGGTGTTGGACTAGCATCGACTCGAGCGCTACGGAGGAGATGTTCTCACCACCTATTGCGGAAGGTTAGTATGATATAAGAACGACGGCGAGAGGTGAAAATATACCGGAAATGATGATATCCTTTTGCCGATCCAAAATCTGGATAGCCCCGTCCGGATGCCAAACGGCCAGATCACCAGAATGTAATCCACCGCCTGCGAACATCTTCCTCGTCGCTTCGGAGTCATTCAGGTATTCCTTGGCACAAATATTCCCAAAGAAGACAATCTCTCCTATCTCCTTCCCATCTTTCAGTACATCGATGAGTATGTCTTCGGGCTGTTCGGTCTTGATGACTCTGACAGGCAATCCGGTGATAAATCCATGGCCCTGTCTCGCCATCCTAGAATATTTCTCTTTGATGGGCAGAGTCTCCCAAACAGGCATATGATAGCCTTTTGTGATGGGACCGTAAGTTTCCGTGAGACCGTATACGTGAACAGGCATGAGGTTGAGATTGGTCATTTGCTCAAAAAGGTGTGCAGTTGGCGGAGAAGCGGCGACGGTAACTCGAACGGGATTGGGTAGTTTCTCAGCTTCTTTGGAGGCGCAGAGGAGGGTATTGACTGTAGGTGCTGCATTGAAATGTGTGATATTTTCGGTTTTTAGAAGTTTCCAAATTAGAGGATAGTCTATCTTTCGAAGGCAGTAGTGCGTTCCACGGACTGCGGTTACTGCCCAAGGAAAGGCTGAATTATCCCGTCAGTTCTGTGTTTATAAACGAAAATATGATGAGTAAAACAAGAAAACTAGAAAGAGTGCGAAGAAAGACAAATGCCTTTTCTGCAACAGAACCAACACCCAAGTCCACGATGAAAGCACTTTAGGCAAGTCAATGAGGGGTTTTCCACACCAACTCCGGTTCCGCTTGGAACATTGGATTGAGAACAGCGGCAGTAAAATTCTCCCGCACTTTACGTCTAACGAAATCTCCTTCCCAAATTCTCGGATCCGATCAAAGTCCCAAATTAGGACACAAGCTAAAGAAAATCTCACGTACTCCATCCCATAGCGTGAAACATTGGTAAAGTCCAAAGGTACCTTGCCCTTCCTGTATGGTAGTTCAATCCACTTTCAACCACATTCCCCATCACAGCCAGATACGCTCCTCTATGTGTGTAAACGACTCCCTTCGGTTTTGCCGTCGTCCCACTCGTAAACGGGATTGCGATGGCAGAATCCTCATCCTCACACTGCCCCTTCAACCCTTCCCACCCTTTGTTTCCATTCTCCTGATCCCACCTCAAGCCCTCAAGAACAGCATCATCAAATGGCCCGGACAGTTCCCCAGAAGTAGCATCGTGGTCCGTGTCCACTACGATTTTCACATTCGCGTGAGAGTCCCTGAAATCTGAGAGCAAAGGAAGATATTCGGCGTCAACAATTATACAATCCACCTTCGAGAATTCGAAAATATACGTGATATCCTCCTTCTTTAAGCGATAATTCACAGCCACATTAACTCCACCCGCAGCCCCAATCCCAAAGATCGCCTCAAGGAACCCAGGCGTGTTCGGTGCTAGTATACCGACTTGTTTGAACTTATGCTTTAGAAGAAAGTAGGCTAGACCTCGAGCCCGATCTGCGAATTCGATGTAAGAGCGGCGCAGAACCCGGTCGTTCGCCGTTATATGAAAGATGGCTTCTGCGTCCGGTTCAATTTCAGCCGCTCGAGGAAGGAAGAAGGTTGGGGAGAGTTGATGGAGGTGGTAGTTGTGTTTGTAGGTTGAGGTGGATGAGGAGGGGAGGAGATGGGAGAGAAGAGAGCTAACACGAGATATTGGTGGTGACATGTATGCTACGCCTGTTTATACAGATTTGCGATGGAAGGAAGCGATTGAGTTTGTTGATATCGAGAGTGTTGCGGGGTCTGGGAGTTCCACATAGGCAGTACGGCTTAAAGGATGCCCGGGCGATGCCGGCCCGAAAACCAAATGTAATGCCGAGAATGGGAACCGGGAACTATGCAAGGCTGATACCAGGCCTACTTCGCAAAAGATTAGGCAAGGGAGTGCGTGTCATTCGCAAGGTACCGCAATAGAATTTGCGAATAAAACAATGGGAAAAGGGGGAAGCCACAACCCTGGTAGTAGGCATGATGAGATAGGTAGTCTCAAGTGAAGAAAGAATTCGCTACTGTTCCAGGATGAAGATATCCAGGGAATAAGGGAGCTTAGTAGGACTTAGTAGTGTGAACATACAAATCACGAAGCCCTTTAATACGCAACAACACAGACGATCAACATGCAGTGATATCTCGCTGCTCGCCGAGTCCTTGGCTGCGCCTTCAGGAATGATGATTACGATCTCTGTGGGCAGTGGTAGAACCAACACTGTATGCCACCTCACGCATAAAGTTAACAGCACCACAAACATATCACCAGTATGAAATCACCATGTTCCAACCTGTCATGCTTGCTTGAGAAATTTATTCCTGATGAGCGCCACGAAAGCCATACCCATCAGAGTCGACGAGCTTCATACGCTCTTTTCCGACGCAGCAATTCCCAGCCCATGTCTTGTGCAGTAAAGGACCATCCTTGGGATCTCCCTAGTACCGGGTTGAACAAGGCATTGTCGTGTGCAAAAAGAAAACAAGAACATCCATTCATACCGACCCAAATTCCCATAATATTGCAGAATTGGTCCCGAAAATATTAGGAAGAATCTAGTAGCCGTACTCAGCCAATTGCTTCTTGGTCTTGTCGTCAACCTTCGCGCTCTTCTGGGCTTCGGACAGGTGCTTTCGGGCGGCCTTCTTGCGTTCGTAGTATGCTGCTCCCTTGACCTTCCGTCTCTCCTCAAGTCTGTTCAACAATCAGCTCCTTTTCTTCCAACACTTTCGCTCGAGAAAACGAACCTGGCAACAACATCCTGATACTTCCAGCCGACCTCATGGCTCAACCTACCAACCGTGCAATACTTTCGGCCGGGCTTCAATCTCAACACTCTCAAAGCTTGGGGGACCACAACTCTTTTGACTTTGTCATATGGCGGCGGGACACCCTCGAAAACCTTGAGTCTCTCCATTGCAGCCGCACCACGGGCTGTCTTGTGGGGGATCATGCCACGGACAGTCTTGTAGAATATTCTGGATGGAGCGCGGAAATGGAAAGGACCTATATGAGTCAGTCTGCTCATTGCCTTCAAACTCTGATGTCTCAGCAGATGAGTAATTTCGCTCACCTCCTCGGGTTGGGTTGTATCGGGTCATCTTCCGGAGATAGGCATGGTACTTTACTGTAAACAAAAAAAGTCAGTCACTCTATTTCCAGCTATTCCATCTCTTGCTATTCGGTCTGGGAGCTCTCATATATCTCGCTAGAAATACTGTCGCTGGTAAGACGTAGAACGTACGCTTTGCACGGAAGAATTCGCCGGAGATGTTGAGAGCCTCGCATCTAACAACGACAATCTTCTGTCCGTTGAGCAGCTGCTTGGCTACAGTACTGGCCAGACGACCGAGGAGGTGGCCCTTGCCATCGATGGTGATCTGTAGCACCGCAGAGAACGTTAGCGATGCTGTTCCCAGGTCTGCTTTCCTGCCATTGAAAATTTCCCTGCCCACGTTGTTGATGTCGCAAAGTCGAAGTGAAAGCGAACAGGAGCAACTTACGACTGGCTCGAAGGTCGACATTTTGTCCTGCTTCACACTGAGATGAGAAGACGAATATCGAACGGTTATCGGTGTCCTCTACCTTCGATTTGGTGGAGGAGGTTGTCGTATTTGTCGTTGGAATAGTCGTGGGTCTGGGAACAAGATCGCGAAGGCCCCAATTGTGAGTCTCCTTAGCGTCTCGCTTAGACCCGCTTTTCAGGGCTAACACATTCACAACCCTCAAAATTGAAAAATTCAAAGTCATGGATACGTAGTCAAATTAAATGGAGAGTATTTGGACTTAAAGTTATATCTTCTATGTATTTTGTCGTCGTCTTTATGTTTGGCGGTGTTGCTGGTCATTCTTGAAGTTGAGCTTCCCCGGACGGTCTAGCAAAGAGAACTTCAAGCTTCAAGATTGAACACTGGAGAAACAATATCTGACTAAGTTCTTCACGAGATCTCCATGCTTATACTATCTAAATGCTTCTGGTGGTTCTTGTGACCTATTCCCTAATTATGGTCAGATGGTCGGGGCAGTTCCAATACACATATACGTACCTTCCAAACGCCTGCGAATCTTTTTGATATTACCCTCGATTAAGCCGTTTCAATGCTTTCTGGCTTGACAGTGCTGCAGGCTTGCTTTTCCAGAGATGAGACTAGGGAAAGAGGAAGAGAAAGAAGTGATACTGGAGAGATTGTATGAAGAGTTCCATTGAATGACTTGGACACCTGTGTTTGATATCCTCAGAGGTTGGCATTGGTCTATGAAAGAACAGTGTTGCTTTCGGTATTCAGATGGCTCGCCTTATCCAAAGGTATGGGAAAGCTCGAATCATGCTTTTTACCTTAGGCGAATCCCAAGCTTGAAGTAAGCCATCAGTCTGCTGTCCTGAGATCAAGTATGATGCTTCTAGACTGCAGAGGTAAACGCTAGCCTTTTCTCCACTCAATGACTCCTCTCAAATCTCTCATTCAAATCTACGGACGACAGACAAAAGTCAAAACACCTATCTAGAAAGGCTACCCCATCAGTATAGATTGCTTTATTCACATCAACAACCTAGATCGAAGTCCATCTCTTCAGGCATAGTCCACAATCACACGGTCACATATTCCTTTTCCCTTTCTTGCCTAGTGGATATAGGAACCTGTGGCTGCTTCGATTGCCCACCTCCTCCAGAGCCTATAAAGTCCAAATATCTATCTATAACACGATATCGAAAACGCCATGCTGAAAGTGCTGAATAGCAGCACAACTCCTCCCATTAATTGAGAAGCTAGAATCCCAGAATACAATGCAGAGGATCCGCTGCCAAAAGGAATTAGTTGAATCGCCATAAAGTGGGAATACTCGGCCCTCGAAACACTCAGAAGACACGAAGCCTTCGCAACGCCAACTCATCGAGAAACCCTCTCATCCAATCCGTTCAACACACCCTGTGTCTCCCTTACCAAAGCTCTTCGCTTCTCCCTGGCCTCACTATCCCCGTCCGTCTCCACAGCATCCAGTTTCAAAAGCACCTCGTTCATAATCGTCTCGCTCAACTTCTTATGTTCAAAGTCCTTTTTCTTCGGATCTGTAGGTGGAGCAGCGGTAAATTGTACGCAGAGCGGCAGGATCTTCGTATGAAAATGGCTTGAAATAGCCTGCAACTTCTCAGTAGCCGTTTTTGACATAGAAGGCATGGGCGAAACACCCCTTGAGCCCTCAGCGCTCGCTCCATCCCCAGGGCTGAGATATGGATCTCCCTTCCCCTTCCTCCCTTTCTTCTTCGACTTACGACTCCGCTTCTTCTTCCCTCCACTCGAATCAGCCACGCTGTCGCTGCCTTCCCCTTCGGACTCGCTCTCATCGCGGGTCTCTCCATGTATACACAGTACCTCGCTCTGATTCTTCAGCTGGTAATCCCTGCATGGTCGGTTATCATCTTTCAGTTGCTGGCCTTTGTAGAGTAGCTTCAATCGGCGTGAACCTTCCAATGGCAAACCCATGGCATGTGCAGCCTTCTCCCTCAAATCCCCGACTTGCAACTTCCCGTCTCCTATGCTGTATGCAGGAAACTTGACGGGATATGTAATGCCCTTGCTCTTGATTAACAAGACATCGTCATCGGCTTGCATGCTCGGTGGAGGAGCGCGCTGAGGATCATAAGTTACAGTAGGCTGCGCAAGGTCCGATGAGGTGATATATGAGAAATCTTCATCTGTGACATTGGGCGGGTATTGTCTGCTACCAAAAGGACTCAACCGGGGTGCATTATTGCCCCAGAATGCAGAGCGCCAAGAGCCCATCGTGACTGCAGCTATGAAGAGAACGAGGAGGGTACTTGCGAGGACGTTTGAAGGGATTTGGTCGAGGTGAGTGACTTTGCCGACTTTGTGGATTTGAAATTGAAGGGGTGGGGGGAAAACGGCGTAGAAGCTTTCGAGGTAGCTCTGAAGAGAGTCAGGAAGGCGCTGGATGATAGATGACAGGGTGGCACCTTGCGATGCCACTACGCTGGAAGCCACCTTGTCTGATTTCCCTTCTATGTGTTTTCTTGCTTTGCGGATTCGTTGGTCGAGGCCAAGGATTGCGATGATGCGGAGGAGAGGATCTGCGGTGGGCGAGTCGAGATGGACGGATGTAAGAAACGAGTAAACGAGTGAGAAAGATGAGTTGTTCTGAAAAAAATCGAGGGCAGAATACCGAATCGCGGGTCAGACTAAAAACATGAGGCGTAAGAAGGTAGTCGCAGAATGAATCGTTGTCAATCCAATGCTGCAGAACTCGTAGATGTTTGACTCAAATTCAATTCAATGTATTTTTGGAACTCAATTCCAAATGCTGACTTTGGCTTTGTCGAAACTGCCAGCAAGGACCCTTCCCTTCTCTCGAGCTCCTCTTGCAAGGATTGCATCTTAAGTGTCCATTGGCTAAACCTTTTAGTCATTCTGCCCACCTAGCCCCAAAGCTCGAAACTCTTGCGTCATTACTAAACTTCAATCGGCCTCTCCTAGTTGGTAATCAATGTAACCAGCATTCACTAATCAGAACTCAATTCTATTCATCCCTCCGTCCTCGGCTTCAAGTCAAGGCAATCGTATATAAAACATTACCCGTTCTCTCACACTGAAACTCATTTTCTCATAAACACCTGATAACAGTTGCCCACCATTTCGTTCCTACGCAGATTCTTCACTTCGACAAGCATCTCTTCAGCGAACATGTCTGCCGCAAAGACTAAGGCCCAGACTATCATTGAGGAGAATCCCGTTGGTAAGCACCCGCCTAACCCCCTTTCCAGTCGTATGTAGCCAATTTAGCTATAGCCGTATTCTCAAAGTCCTACTGCCCATACTGCAAAGCGACCAAATCCCTTCTTGATCAAATGGGAGCGAAGTACTTCACCATCGAGCTTGACCAAGTTGGTACGTCCGCCATTTCACTACACAATACCAAGACTGGAATCTAACCGGTGATAGATGATGGCTCCGCTATCCAAGCTGCGTTGAAGGAAATCAATGGCCAGACTTCCGTCCCGAATATATATATCAAGCAACAACACATTGGTGGAAACTCTGATCTTCAGGCTCGTAAGAACGATCTTAACAACTTGCTGAAGGACGCTGGTGCTTTGTAAAGCGGGGGAAGCTTAAACGGATATGGTACATGGGATACAGGAGGTACAGATGGTTAGTAGCCGTGGATGAACATTTGCACAGGCATGGATGACGAAGATGAAGCTCGATGCTGAAGCAGCAAATGAAATTCCTACGTTGAGCTCTGAGTAATGGATGAATTAGTGGTATTCTCTTTGATGTTATGCAATATGATAAATTCTACACATGAACCTGGGTAGGAACCGTTCCAATTGGCCTCTCCACGAACTCCATAACTCCATCAACAATATTCTTTCTCGCAGCCTCACTCGCAACCGTCTTCCCCGCCAAGTAATTCAACCAAACAGCCCTACTGATCCTCTCATCTTCTACCACCCCTAACTTCTGCGCCCCAAGCTTCCCATCATCATACGAAATCGCCAATCTTCCCTTGCGATCCCTACTCAAAAGCAAATCGTTACCCTTCGGTACACTTCCCCTATTTAATAACGTCTTAAACTGCGCCAAGGCGACCCCGAAGCTCTCCTCCGCATATTCAACCTTATTCGCCGGTGTCTGCGACCTAGCAGTAATCTGCCTAACCCACGCATCCCTCAAATGATGGAAATCTGTATTCCTTGTTGGCACAATCCGTATCAGCGTCCTAACTTCCATATCCCTCAACACATCCCCCCAGACCTTCTCGCTCTCCTCAGGATCAAACAGCAACCGCCTGAGATCTTCTTTTTCACCCGCCACTAACGCTGATGCGCCAGGTGCAATTTTGCCCACCAGGCTTGATTGTAGCGCAGCAATGTCGTCTGTCGCAATGTAGAGACCCACGACATAGACTTGGATCCCAAGAAAACTAACAGTGCGTATCCCTAGGCCAATAAGTTGATATTCTACCTCCCCATCTGAATCCGCAAAGTCCAGAGTACGAGGGAATGTAGGGACCGTACTCGTGCCCGTGTGCACCACATCGGGGATTTCCTCTGGTTCCTCGCCCAATTTCTGAACCACGACCTTTCGCTCTTTCCCTAGCACAACCATGGGATCGTCCTTGCGCCCGGAGTCCATTTTCACTGCTCCTCCCGAGACTGAACCATTGGGAGGGAGTTCGATGGATGTAGCAGTTAGCCAGATCCCCGCCATGCCGAAGATAAAGCCTGCAGCGGCATAACAGGAACGTCGTTTATAGTAGGCACGGCGTTGCACTTCAAGGCGGTGGAGTGTTATAGGATCAAATGAAGCACGATCGACAGGGGGTTTTGTGGCGACCATGCGGAGGGAGGGTGATTTAGAGAGATGTCGGGAGTTAGAGTGTGCATTCCGGAGTGCAAGAAGGTGGGATGTAATTCGTGGTTGCATATTGGTGGCTGTTGTGTTGGTGGTGAGGAAGAGGGAGGGTTTGGAATAATCGTGGTGGTGGGCGGATTTGAGATGATGGCACCAGTTCGCGACTAGTAGAATCTGGGGAAGCTTGAGCTCGGGGATTTAAACCCTTGAGGCTATTATATAATTTCTTACTAGTCAGCAGCTACTTATCTAGGTTACTTCTCAATATAGAAATAAGATCATCTTTTACTACTATAGTAATCTCTGTTTATAACGAATACCTAAAGGCTATAAGAACCATTTCTTATAACTAGAGATTTACTAGAGAAGATATAGGGATGGGCTATTTTAACTTACTGTGACGGCTCTACAAAAGGGGGTCTCACAGAGGGAAGACTCTTTATAGAAGTGCCGTAAATTGAGGATTGTAGGTAAGGAGAAAAGAAGAAGAAGAAGAAGAGAAGAACTATTCTACGCTTGATATATATATCAAGGTTCCGCGCTAGTATATTGTGACGTTGGATATACTGGTAGATTCCCAGGAACCTGATTGGTTATATCACGTGCTAATGGGCAGTGGCCCAGGGGAAGCGAGTATAGGAGTTTGACCAGCCAGCAGAGAGGCATAAACTAGGGGTTTCGGACCAGGTTCGAACATATATATAAGACCCCTTCTCTCCTATACTATAGAGGTTATATTTCTTGTTTCCTTTATACCAGGCCGATAGGATTAGAATAATAGAATTTTTTTTTTTTTTTTTTTTTTTCCTTTTAACGTACTATATTAATTTAAAACTATATAGCACGGCTATTCCTAGCTTTTCTATATTAAATCCACAATTAAACTCTAACTCGTTGTGACTAGTCCTTTTAGGGCATATCCCTATTAAGAAAACAAAGGAAATAAAGGAAATATAGGCTTAGTTTATAAGAGAAGAATAGCCTTCTTCTTCTTCCTCCTTAATAGATATATTATCAATCTACTTTTTAGTATATATATTAGTTTCTTTTAAGAATACTGATACTTATTCTATTCCTAGTTTTATATAGAGTAAAATCGATAAGGTTATCTCTTTTACTCCTA
>QYAO01000013.1:600000-765123 GCA_003988895.1 Hyphodiscus sp. D1413
GAGCTTCGTGATAAATCCAGCTATTGCGGCAGGTGGTCGTGGAGTAAAGCCATCATCGTTGGGCGACTTGATAAGTGAAGGGAGGATAGTAGCGCCGATGAATGTAACTGAAGAAAATACTACCAGGGACATGCTTCCTATCCTCCCAATATCTCCCAGGACGTCTTTCGATTGCTTGACATCGAGCGGAGCATCATATCGAAAGTATGTCTCTCCAACCCAAGTAGTGCTGTAGAACAGAAACGGAAACCAGCCAATCCAAGACCAGAATTGAGCCCAACATACGGCCTGGATACGCGGTGGGAGATCCATTGTGGTGCGGAAGATTTGACGCACGATCTGGATGACTCCTTGTGGTGATTCAGACCCCCTGCCCGAAACCAAGACTCGTTCAGTCACGGCCCAAGATGTTACTCCAACGGTGAAGAGAAGTCCAAAAGCAGATACCAAGGTCAATTTCTTGAACTGGGTATCTCCCAGTGAAGGTCCAAAGATACTGACTAGGTCCATAGTGCCGATGGCATATCCAAACAAGTGGCCGAAAGACGCCATTCTTGAGGTCCACGCAGAGCCAGCTTGCTGTTTTGGAATGGGTAGTACATCGACAACCAAGGCGCGACAACATGCTTGAACTATTTCTTCATCAGTATTATGCCTTGCCGCCCAATACACCGGAGACTGACCAGCGTTGATTGAGAAATCCACGGCGTAAATAGACAGCACCGCAAGCACAATGGTGCATGTCTTCCTGAACTCTCCCTCCTCAACGAAATGCGATACTATTTCCTTCGTCCAGCCCAGCACCAAGAGACATGCTGCCACAATGAAAGACCCGATCACCATAAAAGGTCTCCGTCTGCCATACTTTGATCTCGATCTGTCTGCTATGACGCCCACAATTGGCTGCATAATGAGGCCGGATAACGGGCCTGCGATCCAAACCAGCGATGTTCGAGACTTCGTCAGGCCGAGTTGGAGGAGATACGGAGTACAATCTATCAATCATCAGCACCCTTCTTCCCTAGGGACGACATCTCACTCACAAGTCATCTCCATGCCCCAGGTAAACCTAATTGCATTCCCGATCAGCCAATTGACCCATTACACAGTCAATCCCCGGTACTCACTGTATCCCGATGATAGAGAACGTCAGCAGCGCCATGCGCATCGACTCCCTCGAGCCCTTGATGATAGGCTGCCCACTCCATTGTGCCATGTCCTCGAGCCTCGCCCTGTAAACCCTGCCCTGTTCTTTGTATTTTTCTAAGCTATCGTCGTCTTCAGAGCAGGAGATTGAGGAATCGTCAGCCGCGCGTTCAGCCTCATGACCTCGCGTTGAGAACTTGGAAAACGCGCCTCCTGCGGCATCGTTAATGATTGATTTCTCCATGAGAAGAATATAGCATTTGGGATTAAGAGAAGAAGAGGAAGACTCACCAGTGCTTCATGCTCGTTGAGCGTGGAATGGAAGGGGCTTCGCTGTTCGATATCCTTTGGAATGGAGAGAAAGGGGCGTTCTTGACAGATAAGTGGAGCAGGGCTGAAGATGATCGGCGACAGGGGACATACGAGACTCGTCATACATGTACATTATCAAGTCAAGCGAGGACTCGTGCTACTTTGCTGATATTAGATCCACCGCGGGTTATACCTTGAACATTTACTTAATTCTTGGGAACATAATATGCAGCGAAGAATCTGCGATAATTGGGTATCGAGTTTGCACAGCAAGCACGCGACGACAAGGCTACCATTTACAGCTTGTCCATCCTCTCTTCAAGCTCTTTCACCCATCCTTCTACGACCTTCATGTTACCACCCATTGTGATCTCGCCAGCCTTCATAGCTTCTTCGACCTTCTCTAGTCCTTCTCTCCATTTCTTTATATCGGCTGCCATATCAGCCTGTGTCTTTTCCACCTTCTCCAAACTCTCACTTGCTGTCGCAGCGTCGGCATGGATTGCTCTCAGTGACCGTAATCGATCCAAAAGTGACGGTAGAAGTGGGGCCAGACTCTCAATTGTCGAGAGTGTCCCGTACAAGGCGTTGATTTTGGCAACTTGCTCCGAATCCTCGCCTTCTTCCCCCACATTTTCACCTCCCGCAGCTTTCAATGCATCTTGAGCCGCCTTTGCTGCTTTCCGAGAATCCTCCAATTTATCCGCCTCTTGCGTAAGAGTCCGCACTCGTCTACTTATACTATCCAGAGACGAGGGTGTAGAATTCAACAGCACAGATATTTGCTGCTGGAGTGTCTGTAAAGCAGGCAATATGGCATTTCCTCCTCCGCTATTAGTTGGTAATGCAGGTGAGTTAAGTCCCAAGACCTTTTCCAACATTGTCAAACGGCCGTCGAAATCAGCAGCTTTGGCCAGAGCATGACTCTGTTGGTATGTTGGCGCATATGTGACCGTATATGTAGCAGGCTCTTCTGTACCCTGTGACGTCTGCGGAGGTCCATTCGCTTTGATTCCCGTTCCAAGATCTTTTGCAAGCTTCGTAGTAGCACTCGTAGCCGTTCCTCCTTGTGTTGCGGATATTCCATCCAACATCTTGCTCAAGGTTGAAATATTCTGTCCATCCACCCCTTCATCAGCATCCACGTCCTTCTTCTCAGCATTCCTCCGCCCATACTCTTCTTTCACCTCCTCAATCTCCCGCTTCAATCTTGCAAGCTTCCTTGCCAAACTCTCCCCATCTTCCTCATCACTAAAATCCCCGAATTCTTCAGTACCATCCTCCCTAGTCCTTTGCTGCCTCGTAGAAGCTTTGTACGACTTCCGCTTTGCAGTAACTCGGTCCGAAAAATCTACGTCTCGAGCATCGATTTGTGCGGGGGAGAAATGGGAACGGGCTTCGTTTGGCTGCAGTCGCGAGCGGGAAATGCCTGTTGTCTCTTCGTCTTCGTCGTCAAAATCTTTGTATGAGGAAGTGGAAGACTGGGAGTTCCCTCTGCCTCTCTGAGCTTTAGTTAGCTCAGATCCAGGAGAATATCTCTTGTATTGCTTACAGGAGCTGTGGAATTGTCGTCTGTCAACTCAGGGGTTTCGTAGATGTCTGGAGCAGAGTCCTGGAGAACATTGTCAGCCTTTGAAAAGTGGAGTATTTGGATAATTGCACACAAGATCCGGCAATGCCGCGTATTTCCTGTTGAGCGCCATTTGAAGGGATTCAGGTCCAACTTAGGTCGAAAGTCAAACGCAACAGTGCATCCAGGAGAGGTTGCGGCGTTGGAGCTTGGGCCACCTCAAGTTTGAGACTCTCGGAATCGCGTCGTCCTCGAGTCTACTGAGCTATTTGCGGGCTCGTACGCTACGTAGCCGCTTTTCTTTCCTGTTATTTTCTGTTCAATGGAGCCAGATATTTACAGCCTGAACTGCCATCTCATTTCTAAATATCGGTTTGCTTTGAGCGCGGCATGAGGAACGAACTCCTCAGCGCTTATCCTTCCTATGCCTCCAGCAGCCCCACTCTACGATCTCAAGTATAAACCACGAACCCAAGGACTGACAGCTGTTGGCTATAAACTTGCGCCCCTTCTCCGCAACATCAATCGTCCAACCTCTCCTCGCAGCAGCTCCGACGACATGCCTACCAAAGCTTACGGCAGAGCGGCACAGAAAGCTCCTTCGAACGTTACGCTCAATGCCGAGGCGAAACTGGATACCGATACAGACGCATCGCCTCAAAGCTCTTCAGATGAGGCAAATGGAGCGGACATGAAGCGTACAAATTTCGCAACGAAAGCAAAATCTCCTCAACCAGATACGAAAGTTGGCAAAGCAGGTCCTGCCGGTAAGAAAACAAAAATAATTGATCACCATGGCATACGATCTTCTCGCAACGAGTCGCCAAATGCCTCTCCGAGCTCGAGTAGTGGCTCAAGCGCCGCAAAGAGAAAAAATACAGTGGTCCAGCCAGACAAATTCTTAGGGAGAGGCATGTTGGACCCGTTCGGAAGAGCTAAGAAAAAGTCCAAAAATACATATAAAGTCAATAGCCAGCCTCTTCCGGTGTCAAATCGACAAACACCAAGTATGAAGAAGTCTGCAGGCTCTACTAAAAGTCTGTACTCCCTTTCATGAGTCTGGATCTTGTCTAACGTTGAGACTAGCTGGCTTTCAGAAACCTGCATTCGACATGGACCTGCTTGACAGTCCTAAGTCGTCTCAAGACTCAAAAAGCTCTCCACGGAAGAAGTTACTGGTGAATCCAGGTAATATTGAAAGCAGTCCTGAAAAGCCGGTTCCCCTCAGAAAAAGATTTGAAATCCCGGCTAAAGTTGAGGATTCTCCCCCATCGACACCTGTAGTGGGCACAGGCTTCAAGAATCCTGGACCGCTGGATGAGCCCTGGGTCTATGATAGCAAAGGTGGCGAATCATCCGCGGACGCTGGCGAGCTCGATGAGAATAGATCCGCCTTGAAAAATCCATCTTTCGAAAAACTTGCCAAAATATCCGCCAACGCCATACCTCAAAAGCGAGGCCCCAAGGTGCTTCCGGATTTCACAAATTACGGTCTAGACAAAGAATTGAAGTCCAGAATACGGAGCATTGTCGGAGAGGATGGGAATCAGCTTGTCACAGATCGGGATCAATTCGACGACGAATTTGACACATCCGTGACGGTGCAAGCCCGTTGCCCTATGTGCAAGCAGCCGTGCGATGCTTCCGAACTCAAGAAAATGGGTACAATGAATACAAGGCAGCAAGAGAAATTCTGTCGGTCTCATCGAAAAACTCATGCAGAGAAGAAATGGGAATCCAAAGGCTATCCAGAGATTGACTGGGATAAACTTGATTCACGAATCTCGGAGCATCATCATTTCATTCAGACCCTACTGCATGGTGCAGAGTGTCACTACCGACAAGAATTTGAAGAGCTAGTGGCCGCTGGAAAGGGACGCTCTATAAAGAAGATGGAGGCCAACCTCACACCTGGATACTATGGATCTCGTGGTCTAAACATGATCTCAGCACACGTCATTAACGAGTTCTCCAAGCTGCTTTCTGACCGGTCGATGAGTGATGGATTGATCAGTAAGCGAGGTACCGCGGCTTTTGTCCAGTCAGTGGTAGTTCCTGAGGTGACGGTACAATTGATCATGGAAGACATGCTCATCGATGAGGTAGAAGCGAGAAATGTACTGGCAGAAAGCTCCAACATTGGAGAGCTTGTAAACGAAGAAATCAAAGATGTGGTTGTGGAGCAGGTCGAGAATAGCGACGTAGAGGATGTCAGTAAGCATTGAGCAAATTACATTCCCTAAGAGATATTCGGTAGAATATGTGCAGGAAATCAAGACTAAAATCTCGGGAGTATAGTTTGGTGGCACGAGACCGATCCTGGCGCCGGAATTGAAAAGAATCAAGGAGGCGACATTGTGATCTCTCGATGGGAGGTTTGACAATTTGAAGCTTGCTGAACTATGCCAGCATTTCAAGAGCCATATCATGTGTTCCTGTCCAAATCTCCAAGTTCCTGCAAGTGCATAGGTCTTCAGCCCATCACAGAGATCAGTTTTCAACTCTATTAGTTCTTCTCTGCTCATTTGTCGTCCAAGCTCTGGTACCTAGTTTGCTCTATAGAGGTTTCGCAATGAAATCTTCGCCAGACCATTGTCGTCGTTCTGCAGACGCATCGACTCGGGATTCCTCACAATCCAGTCCGCGCCTGCATCTACCAATTGTTCCGTCTGGTGTGTGGTAGCCACCGCTAGGACCTCAAATCCCGCTTCCTTGCCTGCTCTGATTCCGGCCGGCGCATCTTCCACCACCAGCACTTTCTCCGACCATTCCAACCCAAGTCTTTCCTTAGCCAAGCGGTAGCATGCCGGATCAGGTTTCCCATTCTCTACATCCTCGGCGGTCACTAGACACCCGGGCACGGTAATGCCAAGGATTTTGAGCCACCCCTCCACAAGTGGCCGAGTGCCAGATGTGACAATAGCCCACGGGATGTTAGCTGCTTCAATATTTGCAAGAAGAGAGCGAGCTCCAGGTATCTCGACTGCATCATAGCCAAATAGCCGTGGTATGTCGCCTTCTATTTGACGGACATCTGCATTGAGTCAGTTCAAGAAATTGTCGAATGACTAAGAATCTCACGTTCCCAAGTCGCTCGTGCAGGATCAATTTTCTGAAGCACATCTATTGAACGTCTCCCATGTGATGTAGCCAAAATCGTTTCAGGGTCGATGTCGTATTCCTTCCCAATTCTATGCTTTACTCAACTCTTGCTTGATTAGAGAAAAGAATTTGGGTGCATACCTTTCCCAATGCTTGATGATTGCGTTTGTTGAGTCTATTATGGTTCCGTCCATATCGAAGAGTATCGCGGAGTATCGTCGGGTGGTTGGCGGGCCCGAGAAATCATCTTGAAGTTTGTACTTGAACACTGGCAGGATTGGTACAGACGTAAGTTGCCCGATTTGACTCGAGAGCGGCCTTTCTGCGAGAAGTGTCATGGTTAGTGATCTGTGCAATTAACATACTAGTTGGAGCTTTAATGGACGAGGTCTTTACTTATGTCCTCTCCGACGAACTCTCGCTCCAAACGCATGACAGTGGGGTGTTTTGGCACCGGGAGCCTTCCCTCGGAATGGCCACAAAGGGTAAACCCACATCAACACCGCTAGGCTTAAGCAGGAAACTCCGCTCGCGAGGTCCTTCTTTCCGACATTTACTCACAGCCTTGCCCGCATCAACTGATCCGCAGTGCTTCGTACCGCAATCTAGACCATGTATTTACGCATTTTTCATGTTGTGGCTTGATCTTGTACCTAGTGTTTAACAGGAACCCAGTCCTGTTGGAAAGTTGAGAGGAGCAGGAAATAAGGTCAAACCAAATGATCCGATTCATTTCTTGTCTGACATTCAGTTACGAAAGCCAGCCTTATCAAACTCCATATATAAGTTCTCCTTCTCCCTCTCAATGCTATGCCTGGCTATCTGATTACCTTTAATTACCGCCCGAATATTCTCTTTTTTCTTCGCTCTAATTACATTCGTGCGACTCTGCCTTTCAAAGATGGACTTAATCATGCCATCTCCGTCGATCACCAGCTTTGCCTTTGCCCCAAATATGCCGCATATACATATATTGCCGGTATCAGTCTGGCATGAATAAAGATAGACGGTAGTAAGAACAACTGCATTTCTCCCCAAGCCAAGATCCTCAGTGTGGTCGTATTCGTCTCCGATCGAACTCTTTATACTCCTTGCTACTCCTTCGGCCGATTCAAAAGCACGTACGACTTCTATCAATCGACACTTGGTAGAGGATTCACGCAATGAGCCATTAAACAAGGCTCATTTTAACGGAATAATGAAGGGCGGTATTGCCAACCTTCTCCAGTCCGTACACATCGCTCCCAATACAGCAATAAACCCTTGACTATGTTTTTGGTATTCTCTCATCGGGCACTTAGTCCCTATCATAATTCTAGAAATTCTCAAAACCAATTTATAATGTGCGACTCCACGAGACGTCGAGAACGAACGCTACGTCACCCAGGGAAACGACGCATTTAATAAAATCTATGAGTCGAACTAACTTTATGAAATAGGGGTAGAATAAATCTGTCTCTAATGAGTTGTTTGATATTGATGAACTCGAAACTGGATATTAATCGATTAGGAGATAGGACTCTGTATAACAGAAATATTCAATACAAAATACAGCTCATTTACTACTCTTGATTGGGTAAACAAAATTAAAAGATAAATTTTGCATTCAAAATTATTCATTACACATATGAATGCCTATAATCTGCATTTTTCAAGTGTCATAACACATTCCCTCAACTGCTTATTATATAATATAGGCCAGCTTGCAGCAGAGAGCTCATCTCGTGAAGCTCTAAATACAGATCTGTGTAACTTAAAAATATAAAAGAACCATGTGATAAGATCAGAATTTTAAATGGATTCAAGGTTTGTTTATAACACTATTAATTGATACTGTACAATGACGAGAGTGGAAATAGAACGGCAAGGCGTCACTCTATCATCCGTTGTCGTCCGAGCGCTAAAAGCCCCACAATCTTTTCATCTTACCACAATACTTCGTACCAAGCATATTCAACACTCATCTCGAGCAAAACACTTTTAACCCTCATTTCTCCCAAAAATTCCGTTTCAACTTGTTGAAATACCAGTTAATGTCTGTTTCCATTGTGGTGACTCGTTATTCCACGTCTCCATGGCAAGCTGAATTCGCCGTTGTGTCACTTTGTCCGTCGGGAGTCGTGGATGGTCAGAATCTGAGGACCACTCTAAGCAAGCAGATTTCTCAACCAAGCTCATCAATGGTTTAGCAGAATGTTCAAGTTTGTGAACAATGATGTCAATAACCCCATCGGAAAGAGAAAGCAAACATCACGGGCGTGTGAAGCATGCCGGAAAAGGAAGAAGCGGTGTCATCATGATTCAAAGTCATCAGACGTTGCTGCGCAGGACAGAATAACTAGAGCCTCCTATTCAGGTTCACCATCTTCCCTCACCCGCGAACTTGATGAAATCACAAACTATCAGCAACCTACATCTGATATTAGTAGGGCTCATCAAAGCCCCGGTGCTTTGCAAAGGCCCAAGCAATGAACGACCGAGCGGCTCTGAATACCAGTATCGTTTCAGAACACGGCATTAACTCACCTTTGATGAACTCGCGATTCGTTGGTGATTTGAACCCAGAGAGCATCTTCTTGGCAGCAGCAAGTCCGGGTTCTACACGAGATGCCTCGTCAAAAGAAGGCGTCGGTGTATGGCTTGCCAAGGCGTTGACCGACAAAGACATGCTACCTACTTCTGAACGAACAGGATTGTTCAATGGTTCTGCATCTCTGCTCCCGAGTATGCTCGTTCCTGTTCTTAAAGAGGAGGCACTGTCCATGCTACCCTCCCCGCCCCATCTTACTGTACTCTGTGCCATGTATTTCGAGAAAATGCATCCGATTTTGCCGATTGTCGATCGCAGTCTTCTTCAAGATTTTCCAGCTACGGACCCTCGTCATATACTGTTGGCGCAAAGCATTTGTCTCGCTTCCTCGAAATCCTTTGCCTCCCTTCAACATCTCATTTTGCCCGGGTCGAGCACACCACTAGCCAGTCGCGAGTTTGGAAACAGGGTCTCAGCATCAATGCGGATAATCATTGAACTGGGCTTTGTCACTGACAAGATGGTTCTAATCCAAGCTTTGGCAGCTATGTCTCACTTTGCGGATGGCCTGGAGAGTGGGAACCTTGCGTCTCAACATTTGAGTCGTGCAATACAGGACCTGTTCTCTATCGGGCTGCAAGTTGCCGGTCATCATCAACAAGATGTGGAACAGCGCAGGATTACTTTGTTCTGTTGTATATGGGCTCTGGACCGGATGAATGCCGCGTTTCATGGAAGACCCGTCATGATTCACGACCGAGACATTGGGAGAGATCTGAAGCAATGCTTCGAGTCACAGCAGCCGATCTTTCGACTGCTCTTGGAAGTGACTTTACTTCTGGATAAAGTCATCGGGATATATCGGCCCTCATACAATTCTGAAATCCTGAAACTCGACTTCGAATTCCCATCCTTTGAAGAATTAGCGTCGAAGTCCGGTAGCTCTCCTATGGCAACGTCTGCCCTCAGTATGTCAGCCTCTGAGATAAAATACCTTCGAAAGACTTTCTATCTTACCTAGTTTTTCATATAGCTGATAACTCATAGCAACTATCGAGATGTTCTATCACGCTGTTGCCATGCTTTCCTATCGCTCGAAGACTTGGGATAGTCCTCAAAGATCCTCGGAACCATTTCTCCGGCAGAGTCTTGCGAGCACTCGCGTCAGCTCTACCGCAAGCCGAGAGATCTATGATCAATTGATTCTGTTCCCTTTTGTACCATATGCGTTCTCTTTATCGTTGAGCGTGGCATATCGCGAGTTGAGGTACAATAAGATGCCGATGAGTCGGTCCCGTGCACGGCTTCAGTTCCAAAGCAATTGCGATAGACTATCCGAACTAGGAAAAGAATTTGGATCGGCATTGACGATGGCAGAAATGGGCAAGTCTACTCTTAATGAAATGGACAGAGTGTATTCTGTTGTAGCGGTGTCTGAGCAGCGGAGGCTACAGCCAGAGCACGTCTATGACGGTAAAACGAATGATGGCATCCCACCGCAACTAAATGTTGACGATGGTACGTTCATTTTGAACTCGACGAAGTCAACAGGCCACTAATTCTGAGAAACTTGTAGCAACTAATGAATCCAATCCGGCGAATCAAGCTCAGGAGTTCCCACACCAGACACCAGACCTCGAGCCTTCTTTGTTTGACTCCATGCTCAACGTGGATCTGTTCGACTATTTTGACCCCGAATTCGGATTGGACAGCGTCGATGCTCATTTTTATGGAACTCTAGATCCTTCCTACCCTTCTAATTTCCATGATTTTAGCTGATGTTCTTTGATGAGACGAGGAGTCTCAGAGACAAGCAACACCTGTTGCACCGAGCTAGTGTTCTTCCTTGACCGGGGCTGTTGGCTTCCTTAGTGAAGTAATAGAGGTATTCCCGCCCCTATCAAGATATCCGGCACCTAGTCTGAAAATAAAGCCGAAGAGGGAAAAGTGAACATAGAGAGGAAGTAAATTCACCCTTAGCCACAACCTTCGATCGATGTTATTCTCGCTTCTTCATCACCTCATCTTCGTCTCGTTTTCTTCGTCCCTCAAGATCAGCAACCATCTTTGCTCGATACCAATTCCACGATATTCTAAGTCAATCTTCAGGCTAAGCTTCCAAGCTGCCAAGCCAACAAATCAATTTTTCGTGCTCTGATCTCGCCATTCCAATCATTTTGATGTGCCGCCCTGCGAGAGCACAGAATTAGCAGATTTTGTCACAAGCAAGCCAACAAGGAGCCAGACTGAAGAATGACGAGACAGTCGGTTGCTGAAAAGCTCAGCAATGCAAGAACTTTATCCCTCGCTATCCACCAACTCAAATCCGATGTCGAGGATATCAACAATGATGCTGTAGGTAGACAGTGGCTAGAAGCTTTAGCGGCCGCAAAGGAGTGCTATGGCAAAAATATTGATCTTTCAGGGAAAGAATTTGTCGAAGTGGCCGAATCGTTCAACTGCTCCTATTACTCCAACCAAGGTATGATGATGCCTTTGGAGTATGTCCTTGCGAAGTCAACGCTCTTCAAAGGCTTCGAAATCTACTATGAGGAGAAGCGGACCTCTCGTGGCTTCAGTCACTCATGGGCGGATGAACTTGGGTATTTTGCATTTAGTGAGTGGAAGATCGAGACAAGCAGAGAGTCGAACCCTGTCAAAGATGAGATTCTTGTATTTCAAAAATTTCCCATCTTCGAGAAAACTTCTGCGCTCGATCAAATTTTTGGACCTCCAATCATCATTGAACTGAATCTCATGGTATGGATGGCGGAGCTGGAGAAGAACCAAGGAGAGCGTAAAAAGGTCATCGAGAGTCTGCTGCGAAAGGGGGACAAAGAGAAGCCTGTAGCGAGCAAGAATGGCGAGAGTACGTTTGGCAAGGGAGAGAGATCCGAGAGTGGTTTCATTTCATCAGCTAATAATCATTTAATGCAGGCGCAAAAGAGAACATTCAAAGGGCACGGGACATCGAGATCCTAAGGAAGGAGCTTCCGCTAATACATGAGGATAATGAAGCACAGAAATGGCTGGTAGCTCGACAGGCTGTACAGCAGTGTTATGGAGCCCTCGCCACGATGACTTCGAAGAAATTCGTTGAGATCATACATTGCTTCCAAACTACAATCGATAATTCTGGCTCCGTAACGCCAATGCCACTGGAGTTCCTTCTCGCGATGTCTAACGTTGTCTTGCAAAGTTTGAAGCAGACAGAATTCGATGTGGACCCTATGACTCTTGTACGCATCGCGTTCAGTACATGGAAGTCCGGTTTGGATAGCGGCAATACTGACGAGAGTATGGATACGGCCTGTATCTTCTTCTCAAACAACAAGATCTTTGAACGTGAATACTTGTATGGAGAAACTGGACCCCCGCTCATTAGCAAACCAAAGCTTCGACTATGGAACTCTGGAAAGAAGAAAGAGCTTAATAGGTTAAGCTGGAAGTGGGGCACGGAATTTTCAGAAGACGAAGAGGATAGCGAAGATGCAGAGAGCAAGCAGTTTCGTTATAAGCACACTGATCCTCCTCGTACTACTCATCAAACTCGAAGCTCTCGATTCTCCCCAGTTTCCGTCAAGACAAAGAATACATCTACTCCAAAGCCCGCATGTATCAAGCGTGCCGAGTGGGGCATGCTACATGCCACCACGACTCCAAAGTCCATATGTATCAAGCTTGTCAAGCGTGACATGCTACATGCTAGTACGACCTCAAAGCCCGGATCTCTCAAGCATGCCATGTCGGGCATCCTAACTCTGACTACGCCCCCAGAGAAGCGGTTGAAGTCTGACAATGCATTGGTCGCAAAGCTAGCAAAGGTAGCAAAGGATCTAGCTGAACCCCAGAGATACCTCGCCACGAGGCCATCTCTGTTGACGGTGCAACAGCAACTGCAGTATGAGGCCGCTAAGAACGAAGAAGGCAAGCACGCAAAAGCAAACGAAGAGAGAGCAGCCCGAAAGCAGCTCCGAGCTGAGCAACGATCGCGAGAGCAAGATGATCAACTTCGCCGCGGCAAGGAGAATGTCGATGACTTTGCCAGGATTTTCGCGAACTTGACTGAGAAAAATAGAGCTGCTGCATTGTTGGCTGAGTGGGAGGCGTTTATGAGAGTGTACTCTGCTGAGAAGTTTGGCGACCAGTGGGCTTTTGAGGACGAGGGGGCCGGTTCTAGCTACTCTTATGATGAAGCTATGTTCGTCCGATTCAAAGAGGCGAAGGCCAGCGATCCGGAACTCCAATTTGAGGGAGAGGTCTACTGCCTACGCGCTATTCAGCGTTTAGAGGAGCTTTGAGCGATGCATCCGCTGTGCTCTGCGGTACTTCTCGTTGATTGTCCTATTTCTTCGTCTTCGAGGGAGATTTCAGACATGGATACTTGGTTGGTTCTGTGGTACCATTGGTTTCGAGGGATACATCTTGTTGAACGTGAATGATCCACAAAGGGTTTGGAGATATGGGTTGCCGCTGGTCCTTTCTTTGAGTATTTCATTTCTTTCAGCCGTTACTTCTGCGTCATCTACACTTCGGTAGATGCATGTACCGTAAAAGTTATCTTGATGCAATCCATCAGCATCCCAGAGAACAGACAGACTACAGTCTTGCTGTTTTTTATGGGATCGATGCGGTGCTCTTTCACATGCCCTAATAGCTAATGCCATTCATTCAATTCAAAAGTTCACTTCACCAAAAGAAAGCTGTTCTCAGAGGAATTCATTAACTACGCCCCTACGGTCCCCTCTCTCTTCGCTCGCTTCTCATGCGAAGAACATTACTCCACGCCAGAGCACGCCAGAGGTAATCGCTCTTAACGCCAGAGTTCCTTGGAGCTCAACCCTCCCAACCGCCAAAACGCCTCGCAAGGTAAATCGAATCCAGAACCCTTTGAGTCACCCTATGGCGTATGAACATTATAACACCGATGATGCATTTATTCCTTCTTTCTTTCCCATCCACAGATTCTGCGTGCTGTATTTTGTTGTATTCTTTTACTGTATTTGGGCTCCGTTCCCTTATCCACCTTGCCCACGCTCCACGGCACCCGTAAATTCACTCCCCTCAATCAATCTCAACGATCTCCCTCTTAGCACTACCCCTCTGTTGTCCCTGACTCTGCTGCGGTGTACTCCGTCCATGATTCTGACTTCCCCTCCTTTGACTCAGAGGTGTATTTCTACCTTGACTCTGACTCTGACTTTGGCTCTGGTTCGGCGTAGGCTGTTGTCGTTGTTGCGTCGCCATCATAGGAGCTTCTGGTGCGCGCTGCGGCGGTTTAACCTGAGCTACAGCAGGCGCTACATCAATTACAGGAGCAGCTGGTCCAGAGACGAAATTCCGTATAACCTCGTCCAATTTTCCTAATAAGTCCTCCATACCAGATGGTTGCGCGACGGCATTGACACGCATGCCCTGCCAGCCTATACCTGATGAGTTCCAAACTGGATTCAATAGGGCGTCGACATCGTCTCCTTCGCGGTCTCGAGGATCAGTGCGTTTTATGTACCACCATGGTTGGCCCCGCCGTTGTTGAAGGCGGATCTCGAATATGAGTTTTCGTGGTGTGGAATCCTCAGAGAAGATATTATATCGGATAATATACCATTCTACTGCTCGGACAAAAATGAGGGGTTGGCCTTTTACGGAGAGCGAGGTCCATGCTCCTTCGATAGCATCAAGAGCTCGGAGGGTTGATAGTGTGAGGGGGAGTAGGGTTGTGACGCCATCGAGGCCTTGGTTCTCGTTGAGAACTTGAGTGAGAGTGTCCACTATTCTGATATGTGGATTATCCTTCTCGAATTCTAGTGTCATGACGCTTTCTGTAGAGCCGAAGTCGACGATAGCCTTGTAGGTCTGCGAATTTTCTCCCTCCATGGTATCGGCGGATCCTGCATCCCTATAGGTGAAGATAATCCGGCCCAGAGAAACGTATTCGCATTTGAGAGTCTTTTCATGCTTGTGCAGCACTTCTACGAAGTCCACCAGACGTTCAACTCGGATTGCTCGTTCAACAAAAGCCGGGATGACAGACTCGCCAACTTTGGATCTCAAGCGGAAGGCAAACACTCCAGACTTTGCATCAAATGCAATATCTCGATCCACTCTTTCTTTGAGGATGGTGAGTGCTTGTGGCACTGGAACCCTCATGCGAGCCTCGGTTACAATGACAGCTCCTTCACCTGCGGCGAGCTGTTTAGGAGTGGAAGCGAGTTCAATGGGTGCAGATACTGAAACTCTTGGAAGCGGCGGGTCGGTCCCACTGGCTTTAGGATTAGTCCCTTGGGGCAAAGAAAGTTGAGCAGTTGGAACGATTTCCACTGGCGCGGCTGGCTCAAGCCCTTGAAACATAAGCTTGACAGAATCTCTAGCCCAGGCCTTGTTTGTTCGAGAAGATTTATTCTTCGAAGGAAGAAGTTCGGACAGACGCATGAGTATGAATGGCACTCTGACTCGTGAAGTAGGGTTCATTGGTTGCAACGTATGGCGGGCATGTAGCGAATGTAATGTTTTAAGGTTGACGAAGTGAGCAATGAGTGCGGCCGCATATGTGCTAAGTCTCGAGAGAAAGCCATAAGTCGGTGCAGGCGAGACGCCCGTAATTGCCATCTCAAACGAAACAGAGATTCTAGTATCAAATGGGTTGCTTTCACTATGAGAGTCAGTGTCTGGTTAATAAGCAACTGTGGGATACATACGTTTCAACCAGAAACCATCGCTCCCCATCGGTACCGACCTGAAGTACAGCCCACCAATTTTGAACCCAACTTGCTCTCCGGAACCATGCCATTCGCAAGGGTTTCTTTGCCAACTTGGACTCCAAATCCTCTTTGTTGATTTTGAGAGGTTGATCTCGTACCCAGCCAGAGCTCAGTCCGTGGCTGGTGAAATCTTCCATCGTTACGAAGGCTCGCAGATTTTCGATAAATTTGTGGCCCTCTGAGGCAGGATCTTTCGTCAGACTGTTGATCGACCTCTCCATAGAAGCTATCATTTGAGACGGAGGACTGAACACAAATTTACCGGTAATCGGTTCCATACTGACAGTCAAATGCTCTGATTTGGTGAGCTGAACCTTCAAGGTAGACTCTGCTGGGTCATTTGGCGACGTAAATAACGTCAGATTAGCCTCATGCTTCGCAAATATGGGGTTCTTTTGCATGTTATCATAAATTGAGGCCAGGATAGAATTGACATGCATCGCAATGACAGTTTTCAGCAAGGATACGGCCGAAATGGTGATCGAGTCGAACGGGATTTCCGGTTCCTTGACCTCCCTGGCGTCTCGAAACCATCTGATGGACAGTCGGCTTGTGGCTTTGTCGTCCGGACGGCCATCTTTCCGTTGTCCACTGTGAACGCCGACAATTATCCAGCTCTTCGGTCCGTCTTTGCCATATCTGTCCACCCAGTATTGGATCGATAGAGATCTGTTCAGAAGCTCTACCTTTAACGCATCGATCCATCTCCCTCTCGAAAGCTCAAAAGCCTGCCTTCTAAACTCGCTAATTTTGTGGGTCAAAACAACCTCGTGCAATAGTTTGTAGCAACCTAGGAGCCCATCTTTGAGAACAATGTTAACCTTGTCTTCCAAATGCTTGAAAGCCGGTCCCGGTAGCTCTGTAAGTGCTGGTGAAAACAAAAACCGAAAGTCAATAAACCAGAATTGGCTTTCCGGATCGTCATCAGCGATCCCAAGATCGACCTCGAACTCTCCAGGGACCCTGAAGCTCGCACGCCCAGATTTGATGCTGTAATCCTTGAACTGCCAAGGGATTTTGTCGTATTCATGCAAGTTTAGCCGTACTGAGAGAAGCGTGTTCAGATTCTCTATCGTACTGACCAGATCTTTAGCTGTTAGAGGAGGTGGCGGGATATAGTCAAACTATGATAATTAGCATAATCGCGCTCAGCTGTATATTGACATACCTCTGGCATCCAGGGAGCTGTTCCTGTTGACAGAACCTGCACAGCAGTTTTCAGGTCGGGGTTTGGTATCCTTGCAGCTCCCAGTTCTCTTCGAACTTCGGCCAACGAATTGATTGCGTCAAAGTAATGAGATCGTTGCTTATCCAAGTAGACCTTCAAATCTATCAACTTCCTCACTTCTTCGATATTCCGGCTCCAATTCGTGATGACGAAAGCCTTCGTCCACTCTGTGTGCGCATTCTGAGCGAACTCCAGTAACCGGTGCTTCTTAGCAATGTTCTCCGCGGAATTATCGTCTGTAGAGGCATAAGATGCATTGCCATTGACAATTGAAGCAGGAAGTGACATTTGAGCTAATTCCGCAATCTTAGCTGTCAGATCATTGTGAGTCTTTTGCGCGGATCGAGTGAGTAAAGTCGACAATGGCATGAAGCCTTGCGTGATATG
Organism: Hyphodiscus sp. D1413; assembly: GCA_003988895.1. Taxonomy (NCBI): domain Eukaryota; kingdom Fungi; phylum Ascomycota; class Leotiomycetes; order Helotiales; family Hyphodiscaceae; genus Hyphodiscus; species Hyphodiscus sp. D1413. The sequence continues at coordinate 617,037 of QYAO01000013.1, forward strand.
AACAATCTCTTCAGGCATTTGGCTGATTCGTTCTAGCATATCGGCTGGAATCACAGCACCTTCTGGACCTGACAGTCGAGACTCCGTGCCATTCAGCGCATTCGGGCCCGTAGGACTTGTAGGTGTCATGTTCTGCTGAGGCTCCTTTCCTTTCCCTTGGCCTTTCTCCGCAACGAAAGTTTCGCCATTGACTCCATTGGGCCGTTGTTCTCTATTGTGATTTGTGTGTGACCCATTCCTTTCTCCGCTGTCCATGATGGCCCCAGGCATTGGTATCGACTCCCCACTCAGCCCTTCTCCCCCCTCGGTCGCAGCGCCGACAGACCCCTGCTTTGTCCACTCTGTCGACTCTATGATGGCTACTGAAAGATTGCCCGTCGAGGATCAGACATCTAGGACACGCCGAGGGAGAGCGATAAGTTATGTCGAGGTCGCATACACTACCAACGATCGTAGAGGGCAAGTAGGCGCGAACGAATTGGAGTTCTGGGCGTGAAATCCGGCCTGCGATATGATATTTTACGGTCTGCGGATGGTCCCTACTCCTTGTATGGTCTTCGTCGAGAATGCTACGCGCGACCTTGCATGAAAGGATGGCTGGGCTGGGACTCAGCGGTAACAGTGAATCGCCCTGCTCGTCAGGACATTACACGGTAATGTTGGTCGCCACAGAAGGACTCGTCGATCGGTGGTTGCAAATACTCCAAGATAAGATCGTTTAGCGGTGGTGCTTAGGTTATGTTGAGTGTTGTGTCTGCAATGATTCCCAGCGGCTGTCTCGTTTCGTTCCCTCGCTCGGAATTTGCCGCGCTAGGAATGACCAGGCAGTTGAATCACGTGATGCGGCTAACCATCAACTCTATGCGATTTGACTGCAGTCCCGTGCAGTGCCACTTATATGTGCAAAGGACTGATCTGAGGGAGTGTTATATACCGGCTGAGGCAGTATATTTGATCATCCAGCCTTGTCTTCTCCAGGTCCGCTTTGGGTGTTTCCAGACCTATTTGCTGGCTTTTACCCGTCGCCTAGAGCTTGTCGCCTAGAGACATACTAAGGCTATGACTCTGCGAGTATACATCCATAAAGTCATACCGTAGAGAAACAATAGACATATCTCCAGAATATCATCAGCTTTGCACATGCAAGACCGCAAGCTCGCCTCTATCTCACCTCTCTTTGGAATGCTGCAAGCCTTTGATTCCGAATGGTGGTCTGCAAATGGTCACCACCACCCCTCCCTAGTCAAAAGGCTGATCTGGGAGTCAAATAGCGCTCGCTCTTCACTACTTATCTATCGATTGCAATAACTTCCGACGACAACTACCCTTTTATCTCAATGCCAACATGTCTCGAGATCTCCTCTCTTTTCATTGACCACCCGTCTCTTGCTTTCATCTAATTCGCTGTCATATTATTTTCGTGTACACTTGCCAGCAGCTACAATAATGTTCTGGTCAGATTCCATCCAATAGCGCCTTGCTTACTGGCAGACCCAGTCCAGTCCAATCCAATCCATCGTGCGTCACGTCGCAGCTATGGTTCCTCGCAGCGAACCCCATCTGCGACCTCAACGAACACATCGCGCTTCTTCTGCCAACAGCAATAAACACTCCTACCGATCCCATTCTTCTTCGTTCGAAGCCGACGACGAGCGATCAAGCTCCGCCGAGCATGACATGGGCCCAGATGCTGGTTTCAGAGACGACCCCTCTCAATATGCTGGAGAGGATACGCGCTTGACGAGTAAGAAGGAACTATCGGGCTGGTACGCATATGGATTTGCTGCAGAGGTCTTTGTGATATGTGGAATCGGTGAGTCTAGATTTTAAGCTTCGTGGGGTAAGGAGTATTCGAGTTGGTTGAAAGTCCGAGTAGACAAGAGAAGAATGAGCCAGCATGGCTCCACGACTACTTGTTGCTCCTCGGAAGCTGCTGTTTCTACTCATTCGCTCAAAGTTCTCGAGCGATTCTGAATCTTTAATGAGACTGTGTGGATTATCTGGTCAAGGGTCTGGTGCTGATGATGTGTTATTTACAGGTTCTTTCATTCCGATAACCCTCGAACAACTCGCACGGGAAAATGGAGTCCTCCTCTCAGATAAAATAACACCCTGCGGATCGAGCTCCTCACATCCCCTACCCGGCTATCCATCTGATGAGCTCTTCGCCAATAGGAAAGATGGCCAATGTATCATCTACTTTCTAGGAATGGAAATCAATACTGCCAGCTTCGCCATGTATACCTTTTCAATAAGCGTCCTTTTCCAAGCTATGCTTGTGGTATCTATAAGCTGTGCGGCGGACCATGGGAATTATCGGAAGAGGTTGTTGCTACTATTTGCATTTATGGGATCTATAGCCACGATGTTGTTCCTGCCCGTCGTTCCAAAGGTGTACCTGCTAGGAGCGCTGCTTGCGATCATTGCGAACACGTGTTTTGGTGCTAGCTTCGTGCTTTTAAATTCATTCTTGCCATTGCTGGTACGGCATCACCCAAAGACACAATATGGCACTCCAGACTGGACACCCGAAGTTGCATCTGCAGATCCAGACCAACAACCACCTGACGAACCTCTCGATGAGACATCCGCCCTTCTATCAAACAGCCCAGATAGTACGCCTTCCCTTCCAGCAGCCCAAAATCTCACTTCGATCGAGCTTCAACTTTCAACCCAAATATCCTCGACAGGAATCGGCATAGGCTACAGTGCTGGCCTCTTCCTCCAATGCGTTTCGATTGTCATACTACTAGCTTTACAAAGTTCTCACTTCTCCCTCAACTTCTCCTTGCGTGTTGTGCTATTTGGTATCGGCCTTTGGTGGTTCCTATTCTCCATACCAGCAGCACTCTGGCTCCGACCACGACCAGGACCTCCTCTCATATCCAACGACCCCAACAGCCGCAATGGATCACATACCTGGATTTCGTACATAATCTACTCCTGGGCCTCTCTTTATCGAACCGTAAAGCTCGCCAGACGTCTAAAGGACGTGGTCCTCTTCCTCGCGGCCTGGTTCCTCCTCTCCGACGCCATAGCCACCGTTTCCGGAACCGCAGTCCTCTATGCAAAAACACAGCTCGGCATGAAACCCCAGGCCTTAGGGCTAATCAATGTAATCGCCACTACAGCAGGCGTGTTGGGAGCATTTTCATGGGCAGCCATTTCTCGCTTCCTCGGCCTAAAACCCCACCAAACAATCCTAGCATGCATCTTCATCTTCGAAATCATCCCCCTCTACGGTCTACTAGGCTACCTTCCCATAGTCAAACGTTGGGGTGTTATCGGGCTCCAACAGCCGTGGGAAATGTACCCCCTTGGCTTCGTGTACGGTTTCGTGCTCGGCGGGCTGAGCAGTTATTGTCGTTCTCTCTTTGGGGAGTTGATTCCTCCCGGATCCGAAGCTGCGTTCTACGCACTATACGCTATCACCGATAAAGGGTCTTCGATATTCGGACCAGCGATTGTGGGTCTTATTGTGGATCACACGGGTGAGATCAGACCGGCATTCTGGTTCCTGGCTCTGCTGGTGGGACTGCCCGCTTTCTTTATTTGGTTCGTAGATGTGGAGAGGGGGAAAGAAGAGGGTGCTAGGTTGGCGGAGGTTATTGAGGGGTTTAGAGAGGAGGGGACCAGCGAAGAGGGGTTATTGGCTAATGAATGATGAGGAGCTTGAGCCTGATAGAATATGATTGATTAGCTCGTTTCATTAGCTTAAGAAGGTCGGTAAGATGTACATATGAAGGTGGCATATTTGGAGTTCTTTTTGGATACTTGCATTGTTGCATTCGAGGAGTAGGGATTTGACTACGGCTCATTTGCGGGTTATCTTGGTCATCTCCTTTCGACTGCCAGGACTTCCGGAAGCGCATAGAAGCGTACAAATCGGTTTTCACTGCCATATTTCTCTATATTGCAGTTCGTTCTTCACGCTCTAGTGTCGTCTCGATTCGATTGCCGTTTCAACCAGAGAGGCTGGAGCAAAATTCCTTCATGCAATAGCCAGTTCGACCTAGCGGCGAATGACGATAAGTGTAGGGCAACAAGCCACTGCTCGTCAAAGTCGGACAGAGGACAGAAGAAAGAGAATCAGAAGCTTCTTAGCACTGAAATAGCACAGCAGTGTGCCTTACTACTCTCACTTCGAAGACTAAGTGAAAAGATCAAAACGAAGACGAACTTGAGCAAGCTGCGTGCAAAGTTGGATAATAAAATATTGATTTTATTCGGTCTCCTAATTCGGAAACGGCAGATGGCCTGCGCGGTCTGCACTCAGCACTGAAGGATCTGGAGCGCGTAAAGTACCTAATTCAGACTCGACCAAGACGATCAAGCCCTCCATGCCTCGCCAAGACTGCGCTCAAACTCAAAGAAACCTCCTCCCCACTTCCTGCTAGAAAACAGCAGATCATACAGGTACAGTACTCTTACACTCCCCGGGCCGTTCAAGCATCTCCATCGCTCTTCTTGCGGAATACCACTCGGATCTTCTTCTTCTTCGGGTGCTCCGCGGGAGTCTCTTCGCTCGGCTCGGCCTCTTCTCTCTCGCGCTTCTTCAATGCCTCCGCTTGTATCTCATCCTGTCGCTTCTTCTCCGCAGCCATCTCCACCTCTCGCTCAGCCTGAAGCTTCTTCTCCGCAGCCACTCTCTTGGCCTCTACCATTTCCAGACGCTTCTTCTCCAACGCATCCCGCTTGGCCTTAGCCTCAGCCTCCAATTTTTCCGCCTTCTTCATCTCCTCGGCATCAAACATCTGATCATCAAACGTATCATCGTCAGCCAGCTCACTCCATACTAGCTTGAGTACTTCCCTCCGCGTGATACCAGCGATGTGGCGCTCGACTCTCTTCCAATGAAGACGGGAGTTGACAGCGTTGTGGAGGGCGAGTTGGTAGCGGCCGTCAGCGTAGCCTTCTTGGAGCCGAAGTTCAGTGGTTTGTTTGATTTCGGGAGTCGCGATTTGAGTGGAGTAGGATGATAGTAATTCATTAGCTTGTGCGGCGATGGCTGGGGGCTTATTACTAGGAACATTGGGTGTGGAAATGCTTTTATAGTAGGACGAGGAGTAAGGTAGGTAGGCGGCGTCGCAAGTTGCTGGTATTTGCAGGCCCCACGCGCTGAAAGGTGGTTCAACATCGCCGTTTGCATTGGGGTGTGCAGTACTTGCTGGTTGGTTTCTTTTTCTCGTCATTTTGCTCTCAGTCGATAAGCGCGCCTTTGCTTAATGTAAGTGATCTTGTCTGATGGGTTTGTGAAGACCTTACTAGGTTCTTGGGGTGTTTTTCGTGTTTGTTTGGAAAGTGATGTTGTTGTTGACTCTCAAGGTGAGAGCGTGTTGTGTTGACCTCCACTCTTCGCGAAGATGTTGTGAGATGTAGAAGAGGCGAGCGCGTCCTCTAGACTTAAGAAGATATAAAGTAGTTTACTATCGTTTGGCGCCAGTTAAGCGAGTCAACAGTGCCTACCGAGTACTTGTGACGTATAAGGAATATCAGGTATCGCTTAGTATTTGGTACTCTACTTGGCTCGCGAAATCAGGAGGCTCGCTTAAACATCCGAAAGGGGGATGACAGCTTTTCGAGGAGGACTGACACCTTACAGGCAGGCGGCTTCTACTAGAGCTTCAAAAAGTAATTCATATGATTCTTTGAACTTTGACTTGCTATGGCGAAGATAACTCGAAGCCTCATCTTTCATTATACTCAGCGAGTCCTTCATTCGGTCCTTTTGAACTCAAGTATTTGCACCAGCTACGACGAAGGAAAATTCGACAGGAGAAATTCAATGCAGTCCATGAGTGTAAAGAACATGGAATATCATTCATGCCCTTCTACAGAATCCACATAAAATAACAGCACTCATCCATCTGCCTTCAAACCATTTCTTGAAAGGGTCAGCGTAAATAAAAGGTCTACTAGGTCCGGGATATTGCTTAGTCACTGGACCGCGGGGCAGCTGAAAAAAAAGGCTGAGTGGGCAATTGGACCCAAAAGAGGAAGAGAATATCAACAACGCTTTTCATAACAACAGCAGCATGGAATACCAAGAAAGAAAAAAAATAAACTGCAAATGGTGCGTACGGGAATCTAACCCGTTACCATATCGCCTATTCTGTGTCGCAGAGAGAGGGATAGCCCAACGCGGGGGTCGAACCCGCAACCTTGTGATGACTTTTATGCGGTGAAGCAATTAAGAGTCACACGCTCTACCGATTGAGCTAGCCGGGCAGGCTTTTTTGCAATTTGTTGAAGCTCCAGGGGCTTATTTCATCTCATACGACCAAACGTTCAGAGCGGATGTCTCCGGTCGATCCGCGGCACGGATAAACCCAAACACCGAGTATCTCCGACAAGAAAATTAATCTACAATTCCAAACTCAGGAGAGAGCTACTCCACGTTGCGCATCTATATTCATTGCGCATTTCCCTTCTTGCTGAAAATACGCTCCTTTTCTTCTTGTGCTCGCGTACTCGAAAGGACAATGTCTCCAGCGGCTTTGACGCCCCTCAGATCGCAATCGGGGTGGACGATTTTAGCAGGTGAGCTCCAATAATGTACACTCGTAGCTCATGACTGACGATGCTTCAAGCTGTTCCTCTGCGGACTGCCGACCTATACTCACGCCCCAAACAATAGCGATCTCAGAATATTGTCAAGATGTATCGAATCGGATCGAAAGGGCTGCGTGCTTGCGCCGTGTCTAGGACAAATGCCTTCTCTTATTCAACGCGGGGAATATCGAGTTCACAAATGCTCAGAAAGCGGTGGAGGGTTGAGATCGATTCAAAAGAAGATGCCGACAAGACGCCGAAAGGGTTGAATCCGATTGCAAAGCCCAAGCGGCGCACAAGTCGGCGTGTGGACGTCAGCAAAAATACAGGCACCGTTTCCATTGAAGATGTTCCTTATATCATGGACAGCTCAAATTTGAAGTTGAAAAAGCTGCCCTCAAAAAAACTAGCTCAGAAACGCTCCGAAGAAACGACATACACTGTAGACTACATCCGCAAAAGGCTCGAAGTACCTGTCGCTTCTGAATATGGCGTTTCCTACAATATAGCTCTCGAATTCCCTGGGTTGCTTCACAACTCTGGGCTTCGCGTCAAGTATGATCATGGGGAAATTGGACGCAAACATCTGGTAAAGAACATCAAAAACTGGTGTACGTTGCATATTGAGCTTGACGATGGGCAGTCTCTGGATGTGAAGGGGCATGGATCGAAAGTGAGAGAAGCGGAGGATGCGGCGAATCTGCATGCTCTATGTCAACTTCACAAAATGGGGTTACTCAAACCATTCTTGGCGGGTAACGATCCTTGCGTCGAGTACTTAGATCCCGGACACAAAAGCTTGCGTCGAGAGGCGGATGCGAAAACAGATATCATCAACTACGCCGCTCGTTTTGGCTACTTCCCCAAGTTCTCTTTCCGCAAAGTCCATTCAGCCCCGAAAAGCTCCAGAAAGGGCAAGGCACGATCCCAGAACCAACACGGAGTATACAGAGCTCATGCCTCAATCCCCGAGCTCGGACTAGATGGGTACGGTAGGGGTCCTAATGTACAACATGCTACGTTGGCAGCCTCTCTATCCCTCAAGCACGCTGCGGAGGTTCGACATGCTGCAACAGGAGACGGGACGTTGCTAATCAAGGACTACACTAATCTCACCACGGACTCGGGACGCAAGTTTGTCTACTTCTACTGCCGTCATCAGCGGCTTGAGTGCAACACCACGATTGAGGAACTGAACCAAAAAGACCTTGGCGGTGCATGGTGGACCATGAACGTCATTTTGAAGTCTTCGGAAACCACCCAATCTCAAACCGATATCTCGATATTGAAGAGGAATCTGAAGCCTCTTTCCGATCCTGATGCATGGCCTGGGGTTTTGCACGGAGAAGGAAACCTCGATAAGACCTTTGAAGGCATCCCAATGAATGGAAAAGAGGATGCTGAAGCTGTTGCCTACCTTGTAGCTGCAATGGAATTGCAGAAAGAAAGCCCGTCTTTGTGGGAACAATTTGCGAAGGAGATGAGGCGAGGAAATGGTGATATTCTGAAACTTGTGAGCCCCATCGATCTTGGTGTGGGCCCAGAAACCATGGAGATAGTAGCACATACGCTCCAGGAGACTAGAGCTGCGATGAGGGATCCCGGACCTACAGCTCAGGAGCCCAGAGAAGAAACGGATCGGAATTTGGAAAGATCCCATCAACTTGATGAAAATGAACTACAACAAAAGGGCGAGCGGCTCGGAAGAAGACTCGATCTATACGAGACGGACCCATTATTGACAGAACTTCGCCGCATCAGATTAGAACTACCAATGAATCAGTCTCGCGACCGAGTACTAGAGATGATACGCCAGAATGATGTCAGTGTAGTGGTCGGTGCAACTGGATCAGGGAAGACGACACAAGTCCCCCAACTCATCCTTGATGATCTTATTCGAGAGGGAAAGGGGGCTTCCTGCAACATTTTATGTACACAGCCACGTCGAATTGCAGCCGTCTCAGTTGCCCAGCGAGTTGCAGTGGAGAGAAATGAGCGCCTGGGGGAGAGTGTCGGCTACGCTGTGAGGTTTGACGCCAGAGCGCCGGAGTTTGGAGGGTCCATAAACTATCTCACTACTGGTGTTCTGTTGAAACAGATGCAGCAAGACCAAGAGGAAACCTTACGGGGCGTCTCACATATCATTGTTGACGAAGTTCACGAACGCGACCTGAACAACGATTTTTTGCTCGTTGTCCTAAAGAACTTGTTCGAAGATCGAAAAGCGGCCGGGAAACCCCCTATCAAGATAATTTTGATGTCAGCCACCATAGATACATCACTGTTTTGTAAATATTTCGGGGCTGGGTATAAGGACAAGATGTGCCCTCACATCAAGGTCCCTGGAAGAACATTTCCTGTAACCTCACACTATCTGGACGAAATACACCCTCAGCTCATGAGCACTTATCCAAAATCTGTGGCGATAGAGCTTTACTCCAGGCAGTCCGACGATTATGTTAGCCGTGAATTAGAAAGAGGAAATTCAGCGGATTCCTCTCGTGCCCGCCAGATTGAGGATGTCCAAGGAGACGAAACAGATGACAATAAATCAATCATCAATTGGAAATCGAAAGGGGTAATTGAAGATGATGGTGAGGTTAATGTTGCCATCAACAAAGAGGATGCTTTCACCCCAACCGGTCTCATGGGAGTTACAATTGCGCATATACTCAAGACAACCACCGAAGGATCGATTTTGGTATTCCTGCCCGGCTTACAGGAGATTGTAGCTTTGGACAAGCTTTTGAAAACAACAAAACCTCTTGGAATCGACTTTGGCAACAATCCTAACTACAGAGTGTACGTGTTGCATTCTTCACTGCCTAATATGCAGCAAGAGGTCTTCGCCAAGGTTAGCCCAGGTCAGAGAAAGATCATCCTCGCCACCAACGTTGCAGAAACATCAGTCACTATTCCGGATGTGGTCTATGTTGTCGACTCGAGCAAGCAACGGGAAATACAATACGACAAAGCGCGACGGATATCGACGCTTGTCTCTACATGGACCGCCAAGTCCAACGCACAGCAGCGAGCTGGTCGAGCAGGCCGTGTCCAGCACGGCCACTACTACACAATGGCGACCAAAGCTCGATACGAGTCTTTTGAAGCAGCGTCGAAACCGGAGATACTGAGAACTAATCTGCAGACCCTGTGCTTGCAAATCAAGAAGATGGGGGTAGAGAACATATGGGAGTTCTTGAAGAGGGCAATTGAACCACCTAGTCGAAGCGCCGTCGAGAGTTCCATTGAAGAACTTCAAGCTCTTAGAGCACTTGACAAAGACGAAAATCTTACTCCCCTCGGTCGATATTTGTCTTCATTGCCCCTGGCGCCTTCGATTGGTAAAATGGTGGTACTGGCTGCTATTTTCCAGTGTTTAGATCCAATATTGATTCTTGCGGCTGTTTTGTCTGCGAAAAATCCGTTTTTGAGTCCGCCGGGTAGTCGGGACGAAGCAGAACAATGCAGGGCAAAATGGGCTATGGGTACAGGAAGCGATCAAGTGGCTGTCCTCAATGCTTTCCAGGAGTGGCGGCGATTGAGACGAAGTGGACGAGGATCTTGGCAACCTGAAAGACAATTCGCTTGGGACAATTTCTTGCATCACGAGACTCTGGTCAGCATAGTCCGGATTGCAGATCAACTCATGGACATTCTGCAGTCTTCTGGTCTCGTCGAAGCACGTCGGCAGAGCCTTAATGGGCTCACCAGCCAATACGGGTCCGAATACGAGAATACTAACTCGGATTCTCAAGCACTACAGATTGCTTTGATGACGGCTGGCTTTTATCCCAACATTGCTATTCGGATGAGGACGGGGAACCCTCGATTTCTGCGCACGGCTCACGAGAACGAAGCCGCGATAAACCCATACTCGCTCGCGGCACCTACACCAGAAGATGGGAGGCGGCATGGTAGAGTCACTCAAAATAGCGCAGCTCCACCTGGAACACTCTTTACATTCGCGGAAAAGACTCAAGGAGACGCCCACGGTGTTTTCCTGCGCGATGTTACTCGAACTTTCCCTCTTGCTGTTCTCCTCTTTGGCGGAAAGACGTCCAAGCAAGGGGCGCTCTTCAAAATCGATGAATGGATACCTTTCTATTGCAACCAGCCTGGGAAGGATTCACTGCAACATCTATACAACAATATGCAGGTCTTCCTAGAGCGGACTTTTAGGCGCTTTGGAGCTGCCCTAGAAGCTGGAAAATCAGATCGTAGGGCCATACAGGATTTTATGCAACGAGATAAAGTGAAAGGTCCTCTTGTTAGTGGTATTGTTGACGCTTTGGAGAGTTGCGCACCCAAGGGACCACTGAACTCGCGTACGACCAGGGAGGCGCCAACGTTTTATGGCGACAGCAAAGGCCGGAACAATAAAAATAACCTCTCCGACTTTCACTCATCATCCCGGCCCAACAGGACAAACCGGTCCTCCGAATTTCCTTTGATAGACGACGATCTCGATAAGGATAAGAGCTTCCCCTGGGATGGAGACGAGCGGCGAAATAGGAGCTGGCCGAAGGGACTCTATGATGATAGCAAGTTTAGATCAGATCGCGCAGACGGGAAAGTCGGAAACAAGGGACCAAGTCCGAAATCTAAGGGGAAGAGCACACTGCTGGATCTTCTTAATCGGTGGCAGAAATAAATGTAATATACTGTAAACAAATTGGGTATGGTACTGGCATAGCGGATGGAGAGCATTGCAAGGCGTTGGTAGCCAGGTAGCATTTCTCTTTGTAGATTACTTAGATTCCCCATCAATCACCTCTCTTTCTCTTTCAAAGAAGGGCTTTGCACTTGGATCATTCAACGCATCCCCAAGGATAGCATCCATCTGCAAATATATTTCTTTGTTCATTGTGTGTCATGCTGCCTGATCCTTGTAAACCAATCGTCTGTTTTAAAGGGGCTCGCTTATTATCGGTTAGGCAAGGGACATGGGAAATCGATATCAGATAGAATGACGATCTCCACATAAAAAGCTCGTGGAGTTCTATCCCACATACTTATGACTATAATTAACAAACTCTACTGGTTGCCGAGATCGCAGTAACCCCACCATTCATCCTCCTAGCCTCTTGACCACTTCGTTAAGAAGAAGCTTCCCAAATATCTCTTCACGCCTTTGACTTGACAGGTCACATTTCTCTCTGCATTGCATAAAGTGTGTGCCGTCTCCTCGCAGCGTCATTATCAGGGTTTGTCCCGCATTTTCTTTCCCTCCTGAAGTGTCTGTCTTCTATACAATCAAGATGGCTCCTCCTTCAGCGATTGATATCGAGGCAGTCACAGATACGGAAGCAATTGTGCTTCCCGACCCATTGACCATCAATGGCGTATCTGCGAGAAGATTGAAGGCTGGAAAACTCGTTGCTGGAACTGCAGCCTACACTAGTAGCGACTTCTTCAAGACTCCGGTGAGTTCGAATTTCACCAGAATTGATCTGATACTGATTGTCGCAGGGTGCAGGAAAGCCCAAGGCAAGAAGATGGGATCGTAAGTCGATCACCCCCACTCTTCCAACATGGACTTACGTACACTCGTAGACTACCTCAGTGTCGAAAGCAAAGCTCGAAAACCATCCACTCTTAAGGGCGCCGCAAAGTTTCTTAAGAATCCAGGCCTCATCTCCCTCGGTGGGGGCCTCCCTTGCGCCGAAAATTTCCCCATCGAAGAAGTGTCTATGAAAGTTCCTACTCCACCCCACTTTTCCGAACAAGAAACAAAGGAAACGGGCACGGTGTTGACGGCTGGCAAATATGACGTTTCGGAGGGGAAGAGTGTCTATGACCTCTCAATTGCTCTGAACTACGGCCTGGGATCGGGGTCTGCACAGGTCATACGCTTTGTTACTGAGCATACGGAGATTGTGTGCAATCCTCCGTATGCGGATTGGCACTGTGCGCTCTCGGTGGGGAGCACCTCTGCGTTGGAACAAACGTATCGGATGCTCTGCGAGAGAGGGGATTACATCTTGTCAGAGGAATACACCTTTGCATCAGCAGTCGAGACTGCATCGCCATTGGGGCTGAAGTTTCTGGGGGTAAAGATGGACAGCGAGGGCCTTCTTGCAGAGAGCTTAGATGAGATCATAAGCAATTGGGATGAAAAGGCGAGAGGAGCCCGGAAACCCCATCTTCTCTACACCGTTCCTTCAGGTCAGAACCCTACGGGAGCAACACAAGGAGTTCAGCGTCGGAAAGACATCTATAAAGTCTGCCAAAAGCACGACCTCTATATCATCGAGGACGAGCCTTATTACTTCCTCCAAATGCAGCCATACACTGGCCCCAACTCCCCTGACGTCCCACCACCTGAGAACAATGAGGCCTTCCTCAAAGCTCTTATCCCTACATACCTCAGTATGGATGTCGACGGACGAGTAATGCGGATGGACTCATTTTCCAAGGTCATCGCACCTGGAACTCGAGTTGGGTGGATCACGGCATCGGAGCAAATCGTTGAGCGATTCGTGCGACACAACGAATGCTCGAACCAGAACCCCAGCGGAATCTCGCAGATCCTGTTGTACAAGATGCTGGACGAGCTTTGGGGCCATGAGGGGTACTTGCAGTGGTTGATCAGTTTGAGATTGGAGTATACAAGGAGGAGAGATTGTATCCTTGCTGCGTGTGAGAAATATCTCCCGAAGGATCTGGTCAGCTGGAACCCACCTGCCGCGGGGATGTTTGTAAGTTTCCAAACTCCAGATTCGGAGAGCTTTTAGACACTGACCAGTGACAGCTTTGGATGCAAGTCGACTGGCATAAACACCCCCATGCCAAAACGAAGGACATTTCTGAGATTGAAGAAGAGATCTTCATGGCATCCGTTGAAAACGGCGTACTTCTTTCGCGAGGTAGTTGGTTCACAGCCGAAAGAGAGGATTTCCAACCCGTAGACATGTTCTTCCGAGCCACTTTCGCCGCTGCAACAGAGGATAAGATGACAGAGGCAATCGAGCGATTCGGAGAAGCTGTCAGGAAAAGTTTCGGCGTCAACTGAGGCCGATTATAACGTCGATGGGCGTGGCGTTCTGAAATCCGCATTTACGTCCGTAGACATATAGAAAGTAGAAGTAGTCTCATCTAACAGCTGGATCTTCAATTATATCCCTTTCGAAGCATTGAGCGCTTGTTCTGGCTCGCGATTCCGAGTCAAGATTGGCATTTTTTTTTTAGTTCTCTACAGGCTTTTCATTTCTAAACACCGCCACCAGGTGCCTGTGACGAAGTGGACGCGATATCACGACGGATTTTCGATGTACTGTACAACAACCTTCTCAGTGAACACTTTTGATTGTGCGTACTTGGATATTTGAGTTTTTAGATACCCACTGTTCAAAGACGTCGCTTAAAGACAGGATTATCCTCACTCCCTAGATCATAATGGTGTTAGAGATAGGTCTTCTCATACCACACCAAACTTTTATGTTTAGTTGAGGAAATAGGCACGGCGTATTCTCCTGATTCTTTGGGTTGTCCTACGCATCATCACCCGGCATTCATGATCGACGCTGCAAAAGGGCCTGGAAGTACCATTTCCCCCATACTATTAGAAAAGGGCAAGTCCGCGGATATTTGTCTTCGTTATCAAGTTTCTACAAATATCAAGCATCAGACCAAGTCTGTGAGTCTCTATGTCTCGCTCGCCTGTGACCTTCGTCGTATGGTGCTTTCGTCAATACCACCGAGCTTCTACCTCGGGTTTCACCCTTTTCTACGTGTCTCTCTTCCACGATAACCTTCTCCTTCCAGGGTTTCTCACTCATGGTTTCCATACCTTTTGCATCGGACTTCAAGGCTACCCAGAGTAACTAGAAGTCGGCAATTAGCGGAAATACAAGGGGCTAGTTAGTTCCATAGTGCCTTACATCTTCCAGCGATCTCCATCCGCCACTTTTATACTCCCCGGCTACAAATAACCATATGATGAAGATGACGCACAGTGCAACGTGGAGCAGCAGAATCGTAGTACCAAAGAATACCAGTTTCGAGTCTTGAAACCCATACCCGTACCCGAACCTCGAGGAATCGATATACATCTCTGTGAACCTTGCTGGGTCCGCCAGATCTGCCTTGGAGATATTTTTAAACTGTCCAGGATAGGTGAAGTTATCATCAGGTGAGTTGTATGGGACGAGACTCCCGAGGTAGAGATCCTGAACGATGAACATGTCGGAGGTCTCGCCGTCCTGAATAGGATTATCTTGGCCCTCTCGTACGAAATATGTTGGAACAGAATCTTGGATGCGTGATATTCCATCGGCGATGAAAACAGAGAGTATGACTTGTAGGCATTCCAGCCTAATGAATGATCAGTATCGAGCTTTATTTTCGCTGGATGTACCTACATTGGCATCGGATCTAGCATGATACGATGATCTAAGCCATCGGAGAAGGGTATGCCATGCAGAGTAGCATTCAACGACGTATGGTTATTGAAACATAATTGTCCTACTGTGTCGAGAATGCTGCGGTTACTAGGCATTGGCGAAGTGATGGAGTCAATCCACGGTGAGTTGAGAACGGCAGACCAGGTGTCTGATATATAGATGCTAGGCAATGCGGCAGGGGTAGGACCGACACCAAAGACTGAGGTGAGAAGCTGACCATTAGGATTTGGATTCCCATCAAAAACAATGGGTTCTCCAGACGAGGCATCGAGAAGGGCATGCGTGTTTGCCCACCGAGCATCGATTGCGCAGGAGTAGAGAGAGTAGCTCTCACCTCCCGAACTTAGGGGCGCTAAAATCGTGTCGGCCGTGGCAAATAATACTCCTAGAGACGGCCTAGGCTGATCACTTGGGAATTGGTCAATGCCTACCCAGCTTGAGTTAACTACGGTGGAATTGAGGTCGAGTGAAAGATTTGAGAAGCTCGATGCTGAGAAACCCCATTGTGTGCCGCTGAAGTCTGGTGAGGATGGCCACAAAAGCATATCGTGAGGCAAGCTGAGGGTTGTTGCATTTGCTGAGTATCCGGCGCATTCGACTTCGACCTAGAGGACAGTTTCAGAATCAGGATTATGGTTGACAAACATTGCATCCAGCCAATGCCGGGAAATATGTAGGTGAGTTGCAAAATCTCCAAAGCGTAGTAAGAAGATTAAAATATTACATACCAGAGGTTTCTTGGTTGCAAATTCTTTTCCAGCAGAGCGGAAAGATAGATCATAACGAGATAGAGTGCTCTCATCGGTAGTTTGAATGGTGGTTGAAAAATCACCGTAGCCCATGTCAGATGGATAAACGTTTGCCAAGAGGACCGAAAAGGACATGAGAGCTTGACCAAGAAAGTTCGACAGCGTAGTTGCAATGTAACTACTTTGCGTCCCTTGGAATGCAGATGGAGCTTGACCGACCATGTAGCGAACCCAACCGTCTTCTATCGTCTTGTTGAAAGAAGTGGAACCAATACTGACGAGCTCCTCGTCCGTCATAAGCCACCTACGCATACCATAAGACGGACACTCCGACAAGATAGATGCATTCGATTGTAAACACTGGCTTGGGGCGTTGTCGGCAGTCAGAGTACTCGGATACAAGGTTGACTCGTTTGCCTGAATATACACGCTGAAGTCTACCTTGCCCGGGCCAATCCAGATCTTGTCAATCATCCAGAACTGCAATCTGGGTATTATCACAATAGCAGAAGAGGGGCCGCAAAGCGTTGCCAAAATGAAAATTCCAAGGAAGGCTCCGATGTATAGAAAATTAAGGGATCTGAATTCTTTGCTCCACATGTAAGAAAGCGAATTGAGCTGAAAGCCCGAGGTAATGAATCCAAGAGGAATGCCGCGTTTGCTCCTCAATCCAAGATGGATAAAATGTAGGAGTATTGCTGAGAGCGACATGATGATCAGGCTTCCGTGGAGGGTGGCAGCAAATTGCAGGCTGTTCAGTATTACTGTAGAATTAGTTAGTCGACTCCCAAGCATGTCACCCGTATACCAATCCGGAACCAGGAACTTTTGACGACTTGCCATTGGTGTTTTGGGCCGGTGGTTTCCAGAAAACGTGGGTAAAAGTTAAGGATAAAACCCCTATCGTGATGGCCACGGAAGGAATATGTATGAGAGACTTGATTGCTGCATGTTTCCTGCTTTTCAAGGCACCGAAACCTTTTTGAAGCCCTTTTCCATTACTTGGAAGCCGTTTGTTGGGCATATCAAACTCATCGCCATCTCTAATTGTACTCTTGCTCGCCTGTTCCTAGTTCTCGCGAATCAGCCTGGGGTTGCGACTACGGGTGAAAAGGAGGGTATTACCCCATTAAGCAAGGGTATATTGTTGCTATGAAGAGGTTCACCCGCTCCGTCGGACACGGCCATACTCTGGAATGGATCTGGCATGGCAGGCTTTGGATCCTCAAGCTGAGAAGAGCCGCATAAGTAATTGCAGAGTTGAAGAAAACAATATTGAAGTAGTCTTAGTCGCTTAAGTCTTTCCCTCAACGAAGCGCTTCCAGAACTGACATCAGAGACGGGGCTATAGCTCGGGAACTTTGACTGGAGTCTGGCAGGAAGCGATGTGAGAAGTCCACCAGCGGTGATATTGTACCGAATCCTTCCTGCTGTGCCACACAGTGCGTACGGATCCACATTTCCCTGGCATTCTGTCCCGCAAGGCGACGAGAGTTCATTGGCGGTGGCTGTTTCACAAGTGCAGGATCGGCATCAAAGATCCTCGACGCCTCGTATCGACTTTAACGCCACTTGGCAAAGCAGCTGCGCCATAATGGGCAAGGCTGACTGCGAATAACGCTGTTGAGATCGATGACAAAGGAGGACTCGTTGGTGAAAGGCTGATAGACAGAAAGGAAGAAATAGAAAGAAACAGGTAGGATGCGGAGAGGTGGAGACTCGACCGACCTCCCTTCGTACTCTGGTTTGGCTTTCGTATTTCCAGATTTGTACATCACGTGATCTTTGTCATTGCATGAGGCTGTTAAAGTTATGGTAGTATGGGTAAGTCATCGAGCCGAGCCGAGAAAGGGGTTGCCGTCGCAGTTAACGAGATAGTTTGTAGCGTACTCTGAGAATCAGATATCCCATCTCACATCGTCTTCAATATCACCCAGACAAAAAAGAGCTGTCCGGAGTATATTCAGAGAACCAGTCCAAGCGGACAAAAGGACGACGCTAGCATTGAATACCCTGTTGGTATTTGTAGATACGGATCGTTCATAAGGGCATTATAATACAAAACATTTCAGGACATTTCTTCCTTGTCTATTTCCAACAGCGCCTGACACTCTAATGCTGTCGAAGCGTATATTCAGGTGTAGGGCATTGCTCTAAAAAAAGGCTCTACTCACTCCGGGTTCAGAACTGTTGGCGCGATTGTTGGCCACCAGCATCTTCGTAGGAGTATGGCACGGGAACACCTGCGCCACGATACGAAGTGTCATCATGGACGTTTGAATGCGTTCGTTGCCTCAACATCGTGAGCTCTTCGTCGACCTGTTCCTCATCGTTGTGTGAGATACCTCGCTCCGCTTCAATCTCTTGAGTTGCAATGGCCAGCTTATTGCGGATCCATATGCTTGCAAAAACTTTGAGGGTTTCCAGTCAGCAAAGTTGGAAGCGCTTAACCAACTCGACAGAACTTACTTGTTATAATTACCACAATTCCAATTGCGACCACCTTCGCCCATTTCGCGCCCTTCGAATTCTTGGATGTCGGTGCTCCAAGAATTACAAATACAATGGTCTTGGGGAGGGATAAGATGACGGTGACCATATAGATCCAAAACTTCATGCCAGTGCAGGAAAACAGGGGGTTAGCCAAATCTAAGTAGACCACATCAGCTTCGTTGGACTGTTATCAAGATCAGCAGACTCACGCGGTGGAACGATGCTATATCGAATGATCAAGACGCCCCTGAACCCGGCTTGCTGTGCAACTCTAGTAATGGCGGCCCACCTGACCTTTGTGGCGATCTTCTTGTCCACCCACCAGGTAAATCCGAACTTGAAGACAAGACTGGTGCGAGTTAATATACTAGACAGGTAACAGTGCCCAGGCAAAACCTACAAACATGCCGCTTCCCCCAGAATGGCTCCCGCGACTGCAATACCAATAGCGACTCCGACAGGGTACGACAGCTGTTTGGATGTCAGTCAGTGCATTCCATTGAAGCCAGCTATCCATATCTAACTTACACCAACAATGATCTGAATAATCTCATGGCCAAAAAGAGGGGGAAAGCTGAGGATAACCAAAATCGCTACGGGAATCACCCAAGACCAAGCGTCTCTCGCCGTTAACCAATCGGCTAAAGGTTTAATCCAACGGTCAAAGCGATCTCTGTACACCTCAAAGAGGACGACAAGAACAATAGAAAGAATCCCCAAAGGTACAAGCCTAGGAATGAGCATCAGCAAGTGAACTGTAGCGGTTGAGATATCGGTCATGCTGACCAGTAAAGCCTCCTTTGCCACTTTTTGCTCAATTTTTTCGCCCTCAATCTCTGACCAGCACTTAACCGTAGTTGCTCGAATTTGGATTCACCATGAGGTTCCGGCGGCTGTATCTGTTGGTCCGGATATTGTGACGCAGGGGTGTTGTAAGCAGGAGCGGGTTGGTATGTACCGGACATAGACGCCGGCGCCACGTGCGGTCTTTCGAGGAAGCTCTCATCTGGAATCTCTGAGAATCCGCTATGAGGATAAGGAGGGTTTTGATTTCTCTCCATCGTTGTAAGAAGGTGTTGTTCAAGTTTAGGCCAAAGAGACGTTGTCGTTTTGAAGATGCATTGCCGCCGCACAGCCCCAAGCCAAGCCCGCTAAGCCTGAGACCCCTTAGCGTACTGTACACCTATTACGCACTTCCAGCTCGCAGTGACAATCTCACGTACATCTGTCTGAGAAAGGTCTCAGTAATTGGAGTGAGGCGAACAAGAATTACCGGCGTCTGCTATAATTACTGTATTTATGAACAAGATTTGTGGGAGTTTCGGCTTCCGCGGAGTCTAGTTACAAGCGCTGGGTTTCAAGTCGAAACGAAACGAATCACCAATGGCCCAGCGCTGTTGGAAGGAGTAGGAAGCAGGTGAAAAAGGGGCTCATCTGCGTGAATTTTGCTTTGCGGAACCGGAAATGCGGTCAGGTCACACCGTTAACGTACAGAGTAAGTTAGTTTATCATGATCTGATAGTCCAGGCGTGAGACTTGTTGAGCCTTGGTATTTACGCAAATTTTCTATCCCTCTTCTATATCATAAATCGCCCTTAATAACTAAGCTTAAGGTACATAGACAGTCGTGGCGCTAGTACTGCCATTACTATTCGAAGCAACAACATCCATATCTCCTCTCTAATTCATATTGCACATCGCAACATGTCCTTTTACCATACTACTTGGTGTCCCTTCCATAGTTAGAATGCCACGGCCTCTTCCTCCAAATCAGAATCCAGAGCAGGTAACTGAGCCAGAAATCCTTCTATGCATGGGACAGACGTCTATCAGAATTCATTTAACATCCTCTACCTATCTAACCATGGAAACATTGCCAAAATTACAAAGAGCCTCCAGAAAGTCTGATAGCAGCTCAAAGCATATAATTCTGTTGCCCGCCGACGGAATTTTGAATATTCCCCAACGCTTCTTAGCTCGAGTCCCGGGAACTCTACGCTCTCGAATATTTCCCAACAAGGCAGAATGGCTTCCGGAAGAGGGCGTAGAAGTCGGATCTTGTTTTATTGAACAGGCCCTGTGCTCAGATCCGGGGAAGGTGGTTTGTGCCATCTATGCGCGTTGCTCCTAAAGAAGTCCTTGAGCTAGAAAGAATAGTTCCAGGGACAATGTAATGACGCCGGTTACCAGATGATATAGTCGGGACCTGTAAGGAGTGAAATAATGGTTTTTTATACGTCAGGATGGCCGTCTTGAGGTTTTGCTGGAGATGAATTGGATAAGTTCAAAGTGACTTAGCTGGTACATGAAATCAGATGACCGTAGAGATATGACAGGGTAAAACGAATGAACTGACAAGGAATTGAAAGGTTAGCGCGGACTTTTATTATCTCTTTGCACTCGGTTCCTATAACCCATCTATTTTAAGCTGTTATACAAGTCTAAACACTCATGCACTTTAGTCTTGATGCTGCTTACTAGCAGGCGCCCTTATGACTCTGGTCTGTGCCCAAGCCCTTGGGACTCCGAATTCTTCTAACCCCGTAGTCTCAACGCCCTTCTTAATCTTCATCACCACATCCCTTGCAGCCCTCACACAATCATTCAACCCAACTCCCGTATAGCTATTCCCTGCTACCGTCAAACGGCCATTATATTCATCCATTAGTTCCCTGTTGGCTTTCTTCATCCGTGATTCATGCCCCACTGTATACTGTGGTATGCATTCTCGTTGCAACGAGACGTTTACCTGCGCTGGTTGCTGCGAGATGTTGAGATGCCGTAGAAGGATCGCTTGCGCCATCGCGGCACCTTCTTCTTCGTCGGGGTAGGATTCCATTCCATCCCACCAGTGGCCGCCGAGGATGACGGTGACTTTTGTGCCTTGAGCCGTGTCTAGTCCGACCGTGGCGTCAGAATCAAAGACTACGCCAAGAGCACGTTCAGGATTCTGCTCAAAGGGTATCGAACGAGGAAGCAGGTACCCGAAACCACGTTCAGGTAGGATATCGGGATCTGTGTAGTAGAGGTTGATGACCATGACCGTAACGGCGTGCATGTTGGCGAGCGTGGGGATTTCGGCAATTTTTGAAAGGGTTTTACTGTAGATAGTTGATATTACGTTGGTGTATTTCTGCGCAGGCACATTTTTTGTTGTTGTGACCTAGGACGTTAGTTCAACATCAATCACGAGAAGGGGATCTTACAGTAATGTTGTTGCCTTCCGTATCATTTTTCAACTTTGTAACTGCATAACCTGTTTTGAACTCCACATTCGGATTCGCTCGTAATGACTGCTCCAATGAATTCGAAAGCGTTCCAATACCCCCCTTGAACGTATACACACTAGCAGTCGCCATACTCGTCTTCATAGGTTGCGAGATCTTCTGTTGAAGCTCTTGCTGCAACATAATATCATTGTAAGGTGCCGTTATACTTTGCTGGATAGTACGATTGTACATAGCTCTAGTACCACTCCCGCTCATAGCTTCATCATACCAAATTCCCGGCATCAAGCTCCTGGCGCTCAGTTGATTGATGTCCCCCGCATATATTCCATGCAGAACAGCTGATACGACGTTGTTGCCAATGTCTGTACCACCTGTCCGGCGTTCAAGGAAAGATCCTACAGACTCATCGTCCACATCTGGATTGTTGTATTGTGCCCATGTGGCTCTGGGCGGTCGGGTGATCTCGAATAAGGCTGTTGCCCATCCCTGGAACACAGGCTCTGTAAGGACCGTCCACATCATTGCAAATATGTCTTGTCCTGGACCAGGCATCTTCACAAGGTGATCTGGGTAATAAACGAATCGATTCTGAGCCGCAACAGAGTCTCTCGAAGTAATTAGAAGTTTGTCATGGATATTTAGGTTATCAATCTATATCAAATTAGCAATTTCTTAGGTAGTTGCATATGAAATGAATGTACCATCTCAACCGTAGCCATCCCAGCCGGTGTATGTGGTCTCAACGTCCTCGGTCCGGACTCAAATACGATATTTCCACTCCCAACATCGAAACTTTTGCTCTGTAGCCAGCCTCCAAATCTCTCGCTCGACTCGTAGATTGTTATCTTTGCCGTAGGAAGCTCCCTTGCAATGTAATAGGCCGCAGAGAGTCCCGTAATACCGCCTCCGAGAATTGCAATGTGTTTCCTCTCCGATTCTGGACCTAAACTCTGCTCCACAGGCGCTGCAAACTGGGTCTGTCTTAGCTCTCCATCGTTCAACCGTCTACTATGAAGTTGGAACGCCCTGCGCTGTGCGGCAAAGCTCGAACGCGGCAGTCGTGGGCATGACCGAGAGGTGTTCAAGCTCCGCAGCTGGGACCGAGGCCGCAGCTGACATCGTGGGGTGGTATAGCATTGTCGTAGTAGAGTCACCAGAGCGTGTTCATGCAATTGAGGACGCATTGCCCCAAGGAATTGCCGCTCTACGGTGTAAAATCGGATTGTGGTCTTATGGTCAAGTTGATAGTGCATTCGCTTAGCTCCTAGGACATTTTGACATTGGACAGGGATAATGTGGGGAAGCGTCACTTTTGTGATAATTAAGTCACAGACATGATCGATGGGAGAAGTGCGTAGGAAGGCTACCTCGAGAGTTCATTGCTCCGAGGCGGCGTGAGAACAGAGTCCATTCTACCTAAGGTATCCCAGCTCAATAGGCTAGTTATGAGAACCAGAATAACGCCATTTCAACGCCAACCAACCTCTCCTGCCCATAGTCAAATATTGTACACCTGATGCTCCTCATGTCATACAATTTCCATCATTTATGTGATCAACTCTGCTGTGGCGGTTGATGCTGATTCCTGACTCATGCCCTCTGCGCCTGGGATGATCAATTCTTCTGGTGCATTCTCATCAATGAACTTCCTCTCACTGACATGCTCCTTCTGACCATCTGATATCCAGACCCTATCCTCAAACTTCCCTCTCTGGTGTCCTGGCGGATGCTTGAAGATGCACTTCGGGTTGGTGCAAGGGTTGTATTTGCATACCGTCTGGTTGTGGGTAAACTTGCAATCTGCAACCGTACAGTCCGCACCATTGCGGCACACTGGCATCTTTGAATGCTTGTATGGGCAGTCTCGTTTCGTGCAATTCGCGTCCCATAAACAAGGGATCTCGGAAGCATTCGATTTGACGTGTGCAAGCCGCTTGGCGGGTGAAGGATGACGGCCGGTACATTTGAAATTCATACACGCTGCTCCATACGAACACACATCGTCCACGTCGATCGGCGCTCCGGCCTTCGCAGCAGGTGACTGATGAGCGAATATACAATCCTCTCGGGTACACTTGAGCTGCCACTTGCACGGGGTATTGGGGTCGAGTTCAGGCTTTTCAGTAGCGTCGTTAGACATGTCGACGTCCATGGAGGATGACGGGATTTCTAGTCTATGGGCTCTTCCGTTATGAGCACTGTTGTACGGTCGTTGAGAATTGAGGTTGACTCGATCGAAGAGAGACTTTCCAGGCTGTTGAGGAAGCATTGCAGGGTTCAAATGCCCGCCACCCATCATCGCTTGTTGCTGCTGAGGGTTCATGAGCTGTGCCATGAATCTCGCCTGCTGTTCAAACAGGGCCATCATCTCAACCTGCTGTTGAGGTGTCATGTTCTGGACGGCAGTGGTTGCTGGTCCTTGTGGGAACTGCATGCCTTGCACTCCTCCCCCGATTCTGTTACTCGGCGCTCGAGTCGCTGCGCCTCGTATCTGTGTTTGCTGTCGGGGGCCGGTCGGGGGTGCTCGATGGGTATTGATTCTATCGTTCCCGCCTTGCGTGCGACGGTGAAGGGGCGCATCGTTCGATCTATCCATTGTCTTTGTCAAATCCTTAAGCATGCGCTTGTCTCTAGGGTTGCTAGAGCGGTTGCTGCCGCCAGTTCGCATTGACTTTGGACCCGTAGGTCTGTTAAATGTTAGTCTTGGTGGTCTTGGGGGTAGTCTGAGGTCTGGCAGATCTGGCAACAGATCCACCGATAATCTTGCGTACACATTCGTGCTTCCAACCTCGGAAGCATCTCCCATAGTGGCATCCTGTGCTCCATTTGAGTCACCTTGCACTCCAGCCTCTGCGCCAACTCCATTTCCGCTCAGTTGTGAATTCAGAATATCGACCTGACCGAACAACCATCTCGCGAAGTCTCTCGCTCCGGGGTCATCGGGTCCGAGATTAAGAAGGTCGCCAGAAAGCTCTGACGCGATTTGATCTTGCGTTTTGCCATTGACAAGCATGAGAATGATGTACTCCGAAAGAGCAGATTCATCCCCACCACCGGTGCTCCATCCAACTTCCACCAGTTTAGGCTGTATTACATTATTCAAAGCATGCGCCAAAGGCGACTCCATGACAACTTCGACGGACATCTTCGAGGTTCGTTAAGCCCTTTGTTGTGAGGAGGCAAAAATCGAGATCGTCGAAGGGGCGGTACTGTCACAAGATGAGGGATGTAGGGGGATCTCGATGACAGTGCCTATGTGACGGTCTTTATCTCATAAAATCGAGACGTGTCTGGTGAATAAAGAGTGTGGTGATTTGGGGTTGGTGAGGTTGATTGAAAGGAAAGAATCGCAGCCTTCCCTTTGATTGCTGTTGATCAGAACCGCGAGGATGACTAAATCCGCTAGTCTATTTTAGGCACGCATCCTCACATCCAAGGCTTCTACTCTCTTCGAATGGGATCTTTCAACTCGATAGACACTCACAGATATAGAGTCTGATTCACCACATAACCTCAATGTGTCATTAGTGATAAATTGGATCGATGAAGTTTGTTAGATAATAGGTAGGCGTAGCTTGTGAATCCCAGCTTCTGCGCTTCCAGGGACCATGGTACCTTCTATCTGTCTATCGGGACTCCAAGAAGACTGAAGATAGTTATCTGATAGACAAGTTTCCGCAAGACATTTCCTGTTATTTTTATGTCGACCAAGATTCTTAAGACCAAAGATCTTGTACTCACTCCTTTTGAGACGTTGTCTTCGAGGCATTCCTCGAGGTTCTGATGATAGACGGAGCTTCACCGCCTTCCTGCAAAGGTGACTTTTGGCAGAAATAGATCGACTTACTCTCATCACGGATATCACGAAGTACACGATAAATACGGGCATATTCATGACTGCATCTCCATCAATACATTCCGAACTATCTGGTCTCGGTCTCGCACGAGCCGTCATATTCCAACGGTGCACGCATACGAGGTGGGCATCTCGTCTTTCACTGTGAAGACGGACAAGGCTGTTTAAACATTGTGCCACGCTTCCTCCAACACTATACTTTCACTGGCGGATGCTGCTTCACTTTACGCCTTCTTAACTCTCATGACCTTCTCTTCTATCTCAAAATCATCGCTTCGGTCGTAACGTTGCAATGCCGGCGATGTTCATCGGATCGAATTCCACCTAAAACGTCGATTATTGCTTGAACAGGCAAGACGGGAGCCTGCAGGATAATTCCCTTGATTTCTTCACGAGGTTCAGCGCCTGTACTTTACACGCATTTGGTCTTTGGGCAATTTTGCAATCAGCGGTGCCTAGACTAGATCTATTCCCGACTAAACTCTGTGCTTGGAGCTAAGTCGCGCTGAGTTCCTGTACGACCCTGAGAGCAGGTTGTTCTTAGGATCAAATTACCAGTGCTCTCCCACTTCGGGCTTTCTACTTTGCCTCCCAGTCTTTCAACTTCTTTTCGTCGTCGTCGAAGACATAATTATGTGGTCTCCAATCTACGTTCTATTCGCTTTCCTTGGTCTTGTCTCGGCAATATGGCCTGCTCCGCAGTCTTTCACAAGTGGTAATTCAGTCTTGTGGATTTTACCGAGTGTTCGTGTAACCTATAATGGTGGAAACGTATGGTCCTCTTTTCCTGATGCTTTCTACAGTCGTACTGAGGAGAGCTTGGGTCTACAGTACACGGCCAGCGCTACCCAGTTTTCAAGTCAAAGTATCGTTCAAGGCGCCGTGTCCCGGGCTCTCCAGACTTTATTCACACAGAACCTGGTCCCATGGAAGTTGGTTGCTCGAAATCAGCTTTCTAATTTCGAACCAGCCGCAAGCTCTCACAGAACCTACATCACCAACCTCGATATCACCCAGCTAGGAGCAGACAACTCTAGCACTTTTAAGCCCTTGGCAGGTCAGGTAGATGAATCGTACAGTCTTGATGTTGGAACGGATGGAACGGCAAAGATCAGTGCGGCCTCCTCTACTGGAGTTCTCCACGCATTGGAGACCTTTATTCAGCTTTTTTATCAGCATTCAGCTGGAGCTGGTATGTATACAAATATGGCACCGATATGTATCAACGATGCTCCGAAATTTCCACATCGAGGACTGAACATGGATGTTTCAAGGAACTGGTACCCGATGACAGATATTCTTAGAACCATCGATGCACTTGCATGGAACAAATTCAACGTCCTCCACATTCATATGACTGACTCCCAATCCTGGCCAATGGACATCCCGGCTTTGCCGTTGCTATCACACAAGGGAGCATACCAGGCTGGATTATCATACAGCCCATCGGATGTTCAGTTAATCCAAACTTATGCCGTTGAGCGTGGTGTGAATGTTGTTATCGAATTCGATATGCCCGGCCACACTACATCTATTGGCTATGGTTATCCAGATCTTATTGCTGCATTCGATGCGAAACCTTGGGATGCGTACTGCGCCGAGCCTCCGTGTGGAACATTGCAACTTAACAACCCGGATGTTGATACGTTCTTGGAGACGCTC
Source organism: Hyphodiscus sp. D1413 (assembly GCA_003988895.1). Lineage (NCBI taxonomy): Eukaryota > Fungi > Ascomycota > Leotiomycetes > Helotiales > Hyphodiscaceae > Hyphodiscus > Hyphodiscus sp. D1413. The sequence continues at coordinate 643,984 of QYAO01000013.1, forward strand.
TTCAATGATGTCCTACCAAGGGTACAGCCGTACACGGCGTATTTCCACACTGGTGGAGACGAAGTTAACGCTCAAGCATACACACTTGATCCGACTGTCAAGTCTAATGATACCAACATCATCGGAGGATACATCCAGAAACTCGTGGACCGTAATCATGCTCAAATCAGAGCAGCAGGACTTGCACCCATTGTTTGGGAGGAGATGCTTTTGGATTGGAATCTCGAGCTCGGTGACGACGTGGTGGTGCAGACATGGCTGAGTGATTCATCTGTTGCAGAGACTGTTGCGAGAGGACATAAGGCCCTTGCTGGAAACTACAACTACTGGGTAAGTAAATTGCGTCTAGATCCAATTCCAGAACTGATTATAGCAGTATCTCGACTGCGGACATGGTCAATGGCTAGACTTTGGCAACGGAGCTTCATTCCAGCAAAACTATCCGTTCAACGACTATTGCTCACCAGTACATAACTGGAGGCTAGTCTACTCATATGATCCTCTCAGCGGTGTACCAGAGAACTTAACCCATCTGGTGCTTGGTGGCGAGGTCCATATGTGGTCGGAGCAAACGGATGGTGTCAACTTTGATGATATGGTTTGGCCTCGGGCAAGTGCAGCTGGAGAGGTGCTGTGGTCCGGAAGACAAGATGCTACAGGAGAGAATCGGAGTCAGCTCACGGCCAGCCCTAGATTGGCAGAGTGGCGGGAGAGAATGGTGAATAGAGGAGTGCGAGTCGGACCTGTGCAAATGGTGTTTTGCACGCAGAACAATGCCACGGAATGCTCTCTTTAAGTATCTAGTAGTCGGGACAGATGGCTTGCTCGCTGGGACATGTGCAACTGAACTTGTGCTCAATTCAAATCGAAATCAAGATTTGGCTCCCCAGTTTCGGCTTCACATGTGGCGCTATAGATCGTGAAACGGACACCGACAACGAATCTTCCTTGGCCTATCAGTAATTTGTGAGTGGTGCCAATCTCGAACCGTCCTCTCTTCAATCTTCCAATTCAATGATGATCAATTAGTCAGACATTCGCTCTCGTCAACGGAGTCGGGCCAATAATGTTCTCCATAATTACCCCACATCCTACACGCATGTGATAGCTCGGCAGCGCCCCTTTTCAGCTACTCTAGCATTTCCCCCGCCCGTTTGCAACTTTCCCCAATCACCATACCTGTATCGGACGTTGCGACAAGGCTCAATTTTGCCCCGAGTCTGAGTAATGTACATATACCGGGTGCGCGGACATCATGTCTCTAGCGATAAACTTCTGTTTATGATGCTTTGTGCGAAAGAGGATTACCATACGCCTGTCCCTTGATCAAGATTCTTTCATCTGTCCATATCATCTTTCCAAACATCCCAACGATGATCGATACAATACTCGAACGTGTCTCGCCGAAGACCCTTGCCATAGCTCTTGCGGCCATCTTCATCTTGGTCAAAGTCTCGCAATGGATCTCTATTGAGCTTAAGATACGGGCCCTTGGTGGACATGCCCCTAAGATCCGAACATGGCTTCCTTACGGTATGCTTCAACACTGCCTTTCATATATTGAGTATGCTGACATCCTCGCAGACGTTGACCTCGTCTTCCGCGGCATAAATGCTACAATTCATCACAAGAACCTCGAGGGCTGGCAAAAGTGGTTCGCCAATCGAGCGACAGTCGAAGCTGCGCCTGGTGGCCTCCGCTGCGTCTTTACCTGCGACCCGGAAAATATCAAGGCGATTTTGGCTACACAGTTCACTAGCTATGGAAAGGGTCAACCGTTCCATGAGGACTGGAAGGACTTTCTGGGGGACTCCATTTTCACTACAGATCTCGACCAATGGCACGATTCTCGACAGCTGATCAGACCGCAGTTCATCAAGGATCGGGTTAGCGATTTGGAGGTGTTTGAAGAACACGTGCAGGTCTTGATTGCGGAGATGAAGAACGGCGGGAAGAAGTACGATGGCAAGCAAGGCGCAGAGATTGATGTCAGTAACCTGTTCTTCAGGTATACTCTGGACGCTGCGACGCATTTCCTCCTTGGAAGGAGTGTAGATTCTCTGAGGACACCGGAGCAGGCTTTTGCGGAGGCTTTTGCAGAGGTGCAGAGAGTACAGAATATTATTGCTAGAGCTGGGTATGCTTCCCTTACGATTTAAGGTGGTCGGATTTGGCTGATGATTTTCTGGCAGACCTTTGAACACCCTGGTGCCTCGGAAGTCCTTCTTCGACGGAATCAAAATCATAAATGAGTTTGTTAATCCATACATTGAGCACACTCTCCGTTTGTCTCCAGAAGAGCTTGCCACGAAGACCAAATCTGAAGAAGGATACACCTTTCTCCATGCTTTAGCATCATTCACCCGGGACAGAAAGGTTCTACGCGATCAACTCGTTGCCGTTCTCTTAGCTGGTCGTGATACCACAGCTTCCACCCTCTCCTGGGCTTTCTACGAACTCGCTAGACATCCTGATATAGTTGTCAAGCTGCGTCAGGAGATCATTGACCAGGTTGGCCTCTCGCGTCCACCTACCTACTCTGATTTGAAGGACATGAAATATCTCCAGGTTAACTTCTCTTCATTCCCAATGCCTCAATCGATCTAACTCAAAATAGAACGTCATGAACGAAACCCTCCGCCTCTATCCCGTTGTCCCCTTCAACGTTCGCCTAGCCCTCGAAGACACAACACTTCCGCATGGCGGTGGAGCCGATGGCCTCTCTCCAGTCGGCGTCCTGAAAGACACACCCATCGCCTACTCGACTCTTGTGATGCAACGCCGGCTCGACCTCTATCCTCCCGGTTCTGAGCCGCTCGAATTCAACCCCGACCGCTGGCTTGAATGGCAACCTAAACCTTGGCAATACATTCCGTTTAATGGCGGACCAAGGATCTGTATTGGACAGCAATTTGCGCTCACGGAGATTGGATATACGATTGTGAGGCTGTTACAAGTTTTCGAAAGGATGCAGAATTTCATGGGGCCTGTAGATCAGGGAAGTCCGTGTCTGAAGGCGGAGATTGTACTGCAGCCTGGCCAGGGTGTAAGAGTTGGGTTCTTTGAGAAGGAAGGGCGGGAGCAGGAGAAGGAATTGAGCTGATGTAGGTAGCAAGGTTGGTATATGTTGTCTTTCGTGAACATCTCATCATGGCTACATGACAATCTTCAATCAATTGACAGAAGATACATTTCAAATGAGTTATTTAATAATACGAATCCTTCGACCAGCTTTAAGGATTAAGAGATCAGTTGTCTGCTTCCTATGCTCATACACCACCCTGAGTGCTTCGCTCAATTCCGATGATCGGGATACCATATCTTGCCTCCTTACACTTTCGTGTCATTCAAGAAGTTTAGATGATTAGGAAACCACATGCCGCTCATCTAAGTAGCTTGATTGCCTTGAGGGATTAAGATATACTTTACCACAAGGTTCCATTCCCCCACATCCTTTTATCACCACATCTCTTCATTAATTCAAAATACTCGGGGTTTTCATACATGCTTATTCCCATTCATTGGGCTCTATGCCCAAGAAACACCTATTCATATCAAGTACCGGTAACATTGCAGAGCATGGTGAGAGCAGTTTGAAATGTACGAACTGGTAGTATGCATTGTGTACATTCTCTGGGAATCATCATCTTGAAGTGCTGTCATCGGAACCTCTGTGTTGACAACCAAAATGATAGTAATCACACCATAAAAAACAGTATGGTAGTAAGCAAGTTTATTTTCTTTCATAGAACAATATTGTTCGGCTAATGGTAGTCATGTCAAAGTAGTATCCGTTTTCCTGCAAACCAGCACAGCCAGCCTACACGTGACACAGAAGACTTTCGACCAATTTGGAAAACTATGAAGTCACTTCTAGTCGTCCGTTTGGATATACTCCCGACAAATAGCCAGGCTCGTGTTTAAGTGGGGTTCCTCTAGTGCCACAGAGTTGTATTAAGAGCAGGCGTCAAATGTCACAACAATGTTCCCTCGACACACGTCTCCACACCACAACTTCACCGGATAAGCAACGTCCACACCATCATTGTCCACCTCTGGACACAGTAAGTATTACTTTACTTGTATACAACAGCAGATTGATTGACTGGAGTCCAGATTCAAGAATTGAGTGTGATTCACGTCACGTCGCGTCGCCTTCCGGCAAAGGCAAAGTGTTGACTCCATCCTACCTCCCTCCCTTGATACCTACCATCAGCCTTCCAGAGAGGATTCCTTCACCTTCAATTACTTGAGCCCTTAGTGGAAGTTAAGCGAGGTGCACTTTTTATTGACGTCCCTTTCGATAAAAGCCAGACCTCGACACCACACCGACCTTCTCTCCTTCCTTCAGAACACCTGTTTCCCTCCGACCACCACAACGTCGGACGATCAATCTCTCCACAGTTATACTGTGATACCTTATCACACAGATAACACACATATCTGTGAATTTGTAAGTACAATCTGTAGACGTCGACGGAGCTCTCCCGGCGCCGATTTCCCTTCCTGGCAATACTTCATGTTTGCTCCTACTGCTTTATGTCTGCCAACCTGCACTTTACTTTTCTGACTTAACTTTAACTTCTGACTTGCCTTTTACATTTGGTCGACTTGCACTGCATGTTCATGTTTATCAACCAACACACCATGTCTGTCGACTAACACATGGGTAGTAACACTTAGAGGTATCTAAGCACTAAAGCACCATTCCTGATCTACTCACTTTGAGTAAATCTGATCCGACACAATGGCCCCCAAAAAAGCCGCTCCCGCCAAGAGGGCCTCTAATGTCCGCAAGATCGCTCGTACCAGAGCCCGAAAAGCCTCGGACATCGCAGTCGTCGATAAGACTACATCAGACATTGCAGTCGTCGATGAGACTACATCAGACATCACAGCCGTCGATAAGACTACATTGGTTACAGTCAATGTTGCTGACGTTTTCGCAACCTTCTCCACTGATGCTAATCTCAAGGATGGTTTGAATATCATACGTTCATTGGGAGGCGGAAAGTATGAGATCATCAATCTTGACGCTGTTTCGCCAAACGTGACTGGATCTACCAGAATGGCCGAGCTTGTCAAGAGTGTGCCAGAGCGTGTGGCTGCTCTCACTATTGATCAGAAGCGATGGGATGCTGCAATGTTGAAGTGTGATATCGCTGTCCGTACCACGAGTCAGTAATCCTCCTGTGCTCCCCTTCCAAGTAACTATGCTAAAGGGCCTCCTTAACAGGACGCGATTTCTTCCGGTTCTTTGGACTACCTAGTGAGCTACAGACGATTATCTATGAGCTTGTTGTATACAACCCAAAGGGCCTCACGCTTCGCACGCGGTGCTGGAAGGAATCCAAACCCTTTGCTGGCCTCTCTATGATGCTCACATGCCGTGAAGCTTATCTGCAGACAAAGGAGATCTACTTGCAAAACACTTTCTATCTATCCCTTGCTGCAATCAGTCTTCTTCGGAACCATGACTTTGCCGAAAGTCTTCGGGTGATTGAGATTGATTGGGAGGGCAGATATCGTGAAGCCGGTGATGTCCAAAAGATCGCATGTTACCCTAACCTCAAAGTGCTGCACATCAAGTTCACCGCTGATAAAAGCATGTGGTCTCGTTACCTCACCGTCAACCATCTATTCCAGAACGAGCCCAGTATCTCCAAATTTTCTAACCTTCGTGGCTTTGATGCACTGGTTCGACTTCGTGGTTTGGAGAAAGTCACATTCAATTACTCTCCTGGCCGCGGAGGTAGTTTAGAGAACCAGTGTCCAATAGCCAGAAAGGCATTCGAAGAATTCTTGAACCGGGAGTTAACAAAACCAAAAGCCGTCGTGGTCGACAAGCCTGTCGTGGTCAAAAAATCCGTCTTTCTTCATAGACTCGCTGTAAGCTCCCCCGATCCTTTCCCGCTGACTATGTATCCCATTGACAAAGCAATGCTGACTTGTAGAAGGCTGAAAACGCACGACGTGAGGAAGAAGAAAACACAGACAAAGAAGGGACGGAGGAAGAAGACACGGAGGAGGAAGACACGGAGGAGGAAGACACGGAGGAAGAAGGCACAGAGGAAGAAGACACGGAGGAAGAAGGCACGGAGGAAGAAGGCACAGACGATGAGCATTCTGAGGTGGATTAGGTCCCACGACCGACCAAACTCAGACCCGGCGAAGACACTGCAGGATCGCATGACTAGGATGTGTCGCTAGATTTGGGACATGGACACTTCACATGACTATATTCAGGGGATCGTAAGGCCTGGCTCTATGGGAGGATGTTTTTCAGGGATGATTTTTGCGGCGCGTTAAGTTCTTCTAGGTACACTTTCATCATGGCATTAAGCTTTTGCAGGCAAGTTTCAGATACCCTGGAAGACATATGGATAGTAGCTAGGTAGCTACCCACGTAGTTCTTTCGCGAATACATAATGGAAGTCTTTTTCATACTTACTTGCTCATCTTCTTGCGGCTGGCAGACTGGTAAGATTGGGTTGCATACATGATTTCAATTGCTCGTTCTTGCTCAGAGGTTTGCGTTGACATCGTCAACTTCTATAATCCGAGTATATGCTATTTGAATTCAGCTTTTAGGCTCCGCGACTAGAGATACTCAAAGCCCTCCACAACAAGAATCCTTCAGCAGTATGCTGAATTTAGCTGAAGAACTCTCATTGCGGAGGGCGAATTGGATTTCCCCTGTGGATCATCAAAGCATGATTGCTGAGTATTTTACAACTAGGCTTATTTGATATATGTCTAGAGTCCCCGCTTTTGGGAAATTTAATATATATTTTTATAGATGGAGGCTCTCTAGCCAAGCGCTTTGAGCCGTATCTAAAGCCCCAGTGCCCGTCGCTGCAACTCGTGACCTACGGCGTTTGTTTCTGATTCGTCTTTTCGTCCTCAAAACTACCATCTCGACGTTTCTAGAGAATCGACGAGTTAGTTATATCATGTAGGAATTCCGAGGAGGAGTAGAACGCAATGCGTTTTTCTCTTTGGGGGAGTGTGTAAGAGCATGGAAAGCAAAAGAAGGGCTTGGAATACGGGTGATGAGAAAGCTGGTCAACTTACAAACTTTGTGGTCCTCGCTGTGCACGTCGTCGTGCTTCAGGCCTACCCCAGCGGTCACTCGACTGAACGTAACGCAGCTCATTTTCCATGTTCTGGCAATTCTCCAGCGTGAAATCCTGCTTCTTGGTCGCAAGAGGGCTATTTGTGACCTGGATGGGGACATTCATATCAAGAACGTCTGGCGTGATCCCAGCTTGCTCATGTAGCACCCAGGAAACTTTCCGGCAGCTAGGACAAGGTGACGCGTACGGTCCAGCGAAGTCCCAATATTTCCCTAGGCAGAGGTAATGGAACAAGTGATCGCAGTGAAGCCGGACGATGGACTCGTTGCTTTCGAATCCGCAAGTGCAGATTGTGCAGCCGGAGGTATAATTATACTGGAGGAGTTGGGCGGGGTCGTGGGATGCTATGGGGTGGAAGACAAAGAGGCTTGATAATATATTGCTCGGGCGCGAAGGGGATGGGCCGAAGATGTTGTCTGGCCATTCGATTGCTTCGAGACTGGAGATTGCTGAGTAGAAATCTGATATTGGCTGCCTGAGATGCTCTGCCTCGCCATCTGTGGTGTTGATAATATAGTATAGTTGCTTCCTGTCTCTCGTCAGATATATGATATGCATTGGCTGGGAGAGTGGGGAGTGTTACCAAGGACGACGTTTTGACCAATCTCTAAGCAGGAGGAAGTTCCTTCGGTTTCTATTGATTGTTTGGATTTGTGTTAAGAAGTGGAATACTGAAGGAGAAGTTCTGGGGTCATTGAAAAATGTCATGTCTGCAGCAGCTTTGGTGCCATTCACGAGCTCAGTAAGAGTGTATCGCTTGTCTGGTTCAAGTATTCGCCTGTTTACTAAGACATCTTCAACATATTCAGACTCAATAAAAGTATTAAATCCGTTTTCATGTTCGAACAATTTGCTCCACAGCATCCACTTTGGATCTAGAACATGATCTGCAAAGTGCTACCTAGAAGTGAGCGTAGGGTTTAGACTGTGGGTGCGCCAACTTACCATTTTCCATAAAGATTCAAGCCGCACATATTGGAGATGATGAAGAACCGTCTCCTTTTGGGTGTACGCTCCTTCGCTTGGTTGAGGACGAGTCTCCTGGAATATATCGTTTGCAAAATTAGTCACCGCCTTGCACAAGGACGTGTAAACATCATGCAGCACTGCAAATTCTGGACGAGGCGTTTGATCTTGCCCGATTAGTTCATGTTCGATGTCGCTGAAAAGCCAGGTGAGCTGTAGTATGTGCTTGATTTGATCCCAACCATGAGCGTCACGGTCTCTATAGAGACTTCGGTAATGTAATGCTCGAATCCAAGCACGATGAAGAACCCACGACGCCCGCAGTACTGGACTGTCAATGTTTGAACCATCGGAAAGTGGTTTGTGTAGTATTTCGGGATTTCGAGGATCTGTGAAACGTTGGAGAAGGTAAAGATGGTCTAGAAGATGGAATATAGGCATGAGATTGTCCATGATAAGTCTACTTTCTTGTGGAAGTCTTTGATCTGGCCATAATTCAGCCTGACGGTCTTCAGCTACTCTCTTGAGCCAAGCAAGGCGCTGCATTAGCTCATTAGAGTTGGAATTAACATCGTAGTTGATTCGATCCTACATTCGAGTCAGTATAAAGCATTACTATAATGTGACTGAGCCAACTCTTTTGTCCCTGAAAAGCTCGATATTGTTATTGAACTCGTTGTACTTTTTCTCCACCGCTTCGATCAGAGTGTCGTCTGGTAATGAGGCACTCAGCAAATTCCCCAAATCCTGAAGAATATAACCACGTTTGCCACTCATATCGCGAGAAATAAACCAGGGTCTGGGCAATGTGCGTTGAGCTTCAATCCGATTTTGTCCAGAAAACAGCAGATCCTTCTCTATCTTGAGATCGTTCTCTTGCAACATCTTCAGTCGCCGTGAACGCTTTTTGGCTATTATATATCGAGTTTCGGGCCTCAGAAGTAGATCCGGTTCTTGAACAAGTCGCTCTTCTTTAACCGGTTCACTGGCAGCGCCCCAGGCCGTTCTCCTATGATCCATTTTGCGCAATTGCTATTCTTTTGCGATTCGAAGTGGAAGATACAAACCACGCGCTGAAAAGCGCAAGATAATAGGGGATATAGAGATTAGAAGTTCTTTGTTTCAGTTGCGAGATAATTTTGTCAATATTCCGCCGCATCCGGGGATTTGACGAAGGCTTGAAAGGATCAAGAACAACATCAACATTCTCAAAGGGGGCTGTATGAATTTGACAAATTACCCGACGAATTATTGCACATCAGTCTGGAGACAAAGGGCAGTATCCTTCTCTGAAAAAGTCTAGGAATGCAAGTAGTAAGAGGGTGGACTGAAGTTCGCCCAAGATCAAGAGCACGTAACTAAGCAGCGAAGACAATCCAAAGAACAAATCTGTTTGAGTCTAATTGGTTCAAAATTGCCATCAACGCTCGGACTTTCGAGCTGTGACATCCTTCGAGCCAGATTTTCGAATCTAATCTATTGCCATATCTTGCGGACTGCTTCACAAGTATTTTCCGAAGAACTTGGCCAGTTGGTTATATCTATCCATCATATTAGCTGATTTGCAAATAGCTTCGTTTTCAACACAAGATCAAGACATACCCTCTCTCATACTCCTTCAAGTTATCCGCGTTCTTTAAATCCGCTCTCGCTCCCATCCAGCCATGATGCATTGTAGGGTAGGTGTCAATCTCTCCAACCTTGCCCGGTTGACTGAAGACCTCGGCGTATTCTTTAACAACCGCAGCATCTTCGCCATTTGAAGCCAGAACGATATGAGGAATGGTGATCTTTTCAGCATCCTCCTTTGCAAGAGCACTGTGGTCATATGAGTGATTAGAGAGGGAATAAAGAGTAATGACCATACCCAGGATGAATTTGACCAGTAACCTTGAACAGAGTGCCAGCGCCAGATGAAACTGCAACGACCTGATGTCCATCGTTAGCATATTCCAACCACTGCCATGTTATAGTGACGTGATGAACAAACTAAAAAAAACGTACTTTTCCGCCCCAGCAAAGCCCGTATGCTGCCCAGCTCTCAATAATAGGCCATTTACCCTTTCCATCCTCAACAACAGCTGTTAAATCCTTCAATCCAGTTTGAAAAGAGGCAGGGATTGTGGCCATAAAAGCGTTCTTCTTCTTCTCATTTTCTTCACCCGGGCCGTACCATTCTCCCAGCATTGGCTCACCTCTGAAGAAATCTGGGACAACAACCAAGACACCCAACGCTGCCGCGATGAGATCTGCACCTTGTAGTGTCTGCGGGGCGAGACCGAAGATATCACAGAGGGCAACGATTGCTTTAGTAGAGCTTTGAGAGCCGGTCACATCTGTGAGCAGGCATAAGTATGGTCTCAGTCTGGGGGCTTGAGGGCTTCTGACATGTATTGAGACCGCCTAGTTGGATGTAAGAGCCTTTCGAAGTGTAGCCTTCAACTATCACTTGTGGAATCGTGTTGCATGCTTCACAGGTTGCCATCTTCCTGAAGATATCGAGTGAACTTGCGGGAATTGCGAAAATATCGAAAGCGTACTTTCCTTTTGGAAGCTTCAGAGAGGAGATTTTTTAACGTTGCGATACAGAGACGTTGGCCTTCCAAATCGTCATCTCGCTCATCGGAGTTCAACGGCTATCGGGATCCACAGTTGCGATGCTCGGGTGCGATGCTCGGATGCGATGCTCGGAATAGGACATCATATTACAGTAGCACCAGAGACTAGCGATGAAAATGTAGAAGGCTAAATTTGATTTCGGGCTAGGGTCTTATTTGCCCGATAATTTGATAAATAAATACAAATCATTTTAAACACAATTCAAGAGCATACTTACTATATAAGCTATGCTTCAAGCTACCTTTTGAAACCCCCGAGTTATAGATCTAGATTTGAAAGATCAATATTATTGAAAGTTATGGCATTATTACATGGACGAAAAATTATAGATTGAACATTAATATCGCTAAGTAGAGGAACAGAGGAATTAGCAGTATACCTGCGGGAGCTAGGTCAGATTTGTTGATGAGACTTTATCTAAACAACGACAGGTGCTTACCTGCTCCAAAAAAAGAGCACGATACTTTCAAGCTACTAGGAGTCATTTCAAAAGAGAACATTCTGAAAGGAATTAGGAGCCGCTCAGAAGAAACAGACTGGGATTTATGTCCTCAGATACTGACCAGGTACTGACAATGATGGCAATAAATTACAGTTATACTAGCAGCTCTGCTGTATTATAGTTCCTACCGAGAACTTTCTATTCGGAGCTGCATATGTGGACTTTCCTTCGTAAATAGTAAAGTCGAAGTCAAAGCATTCGCACCCAGAAGGTCGTAACGATAGCAGGACAGAATCCAGTCTCGCTTTGTCCTTGGGTTTCTAGGTACCCCGCGAAAGCTTGCAACTATCATCTCAAACCCTGTCGTAACTAGCATAAACACCATGGTGGGAAGCGTTAGAACACCAAATAGTGATCTTCCGAAGCAGCGGTAGGTGAAGTTTCTGCCCTAGCAGCGAGAGCGGTGATGTATGATACTAGTCTAGCTAATATGTAGGAAGAGTGGACTCGTGCAGATACCCAGTCAAAGATGTAAAGGGGCTCACCAAAGGCAACGCGGGCTGCTTGATATATATGACTGTATCAACCGATGCTGCGTTCATCCGAGGAGAAATGCTCGAGCTAATTCGATTCTGCACAAAGATTGAGCTAAAGATCAAAAGAACATGCATGACTACAGTATTCTCGGCTTATAACGAACACCAAACAGTCGCGGGAACCGTTCGTTGTACCCAGAGATTCGATATAACAAGAGGGAGGGGTCTTGGTGTTTTTAGTACCCTGTCAGTCTTTGGAAAAAGTTCGTTATACCCAGATATTACTGCAACAGGTGGCTGAGATCCGAACTATCGGAAAGATCTCCCTGAAGTGAATGATCAATATTTTGACGAGGTGAGCCAAATCGTTTGACAGCTGCGAAGCGCTAACGAGACGCTCTACAACGCTATACACACCCAGAAGTGGCCCCTGCAGCTCGAGCTTCAGCACGGACTACTTATTTATGCTCGATAGCTACGGTAGAGAGTAGTAGCCTCCTCCTCAGCTCAACACGAGAAGATCTACAATAAGATCTACATTGCTCAACACCTCCCACCTTCGTTACACTCCCGATCTTTAACCACTGTCGTTATATCACCTAACCTCGAAATGCTCCTCAAAACGCCACTCCTCACAGCCCTCTTCCTGCTCCGCTCAGCCTCAGCCCAAACCTCAACAACATCCTCCACCTCAGCAGGTAGCACGGGCGCGATAACGCCCGCAACCTCCATAAACGCAACTATCTTCCCAGGAGACTCGACATACACGTACTATGGCTGCTACAACGAGACAACGCTCCTGAACGGGACGGCTATGACAAGGGCTTTAACAGGAGGAGGGGATGAGGCCAGCGATTCGATGACGGTGGAGACTTGCTTGCAGTTCTGTGCCGATGGTGCGAATACTTTTGCGGGGTTGGAATACACTCGGTTCGTCCCTCGTCCCTCTTTTCTTTTCTTCCAGTAGAGTCCCAGATCCAAGCCTATCAAACCAGGGAAGAGGCATGCACTGATGCGTTCTTGTTTCTGTGTATACAGGGAGTGCTACTGCGCGCCCTATCTCTCCGCCGTATCCGCCAAACTCCCCGATGCCTCCTGCAACTTAGCTTGTGTAGGGAACAGCTCGCAGATCTGCGGTGGTTCGTTGGTGTTGAGTGTTTATCAGAAGCAGAGTGAGAAGAAGGGCGCTGCTGTGGTGGGCAGAGATGCGTCGGTGGGGAGTGTGTTGGCGTTGGGTGTTGCGGTCGCTGTGCTTGTTGGCTGGTCGTAAAAGAGGTACTGCCAGAGTTGAGGGCGGGCTGAATGCACTAGAAGGATGAGGAGTTGCTATTGCAAGAACGGCGTAATGGGGTATGGTATACGACTGGAAGAAATGCTCTGGTGGTTTCAGGCGAAAATGGAGAATATGGAGGAGAGAGTTGTTGCACTTATGTGACAGGAGGAATTGGAGCTATAAAGTTGCGTTGGACGGCTGCTTTCCATGGATTTGGATAATTGTGGTCGTCATTTGCATTGGGTAGACGAAGGGCAGACAGGATAATCGACACGGAGCAGGGGCTTGGAGACAAGACGACTTAACGATAGACACTCATAGACGTATTATCATTAGCATAATTTAATCATAATTCTAACCTCCCTAATCCCCTTTCCTTCATAGCGTCCTGGATCTTGTCCTTCATACCCTCCAACGCCGTGGCCCAACTCTTAGTACCCTGATTATCTTCACCACAGTCCACAAGCCAAGTAAGCCATCTGACTGTCGCTTGTACTTTCCCCAGATCCCGCTCATCAAGCACGACTCTCTTAAGATACCTCTCCATTGCTCCAACATCATCGGGATGTGGGCCTTCCTTACTGAATTCTTCGAACCATGCACTCAGCGTCTCTCGTAATTGAGGTAGGGTACTAAGTCTCTGCGTCGTGAACGTCGGCCTCGGCTCTCTTGGCGGCAGTTTGAGCCTTTTTTGAGCCTTAGGCTCAAGAGGTATAGGGATTCGTTTCTTCGGCGCAGCGAGGCTCAGATCTGCTATTCCACCCTTGAGCTTCTGCTTACGCATATGCTCAGCGACAAGTTCAGCTCGCATGTCTTCTGGTAATGCAGAGAGGAAATCGAGATCTAACTCATTCTCACTGTCATCCTCTGCCTCTACTATGATAGCTTTCGGAGCTGATTTGAAGGGATCGCGAACAAAATTCGATTGTGAGCGGTCTGTTAACTTGTTCTTTGATCCTGGTGGACGTCCGCGTTTCTTAGTCGGTGTCCATTTCTTGGGCGGGAGGGCATTGGATTTTCGTGGCGACTGAGGAAGGACGGATTGGCCTCTCGCGTTGGGCTTGATGGATTTGTAGGATGCAAGGACTTCTGCCTGCATGTCTTCTGGGAGGGCGGCGAAGACTTCGGGGTCGACTTGTGAGGGTATAGGAAGTTGACGAGTAGGAGAATTTGAGCGGGATTTAAGAGCCGGTGATTGGTCTCGCGATGTAGAGGCGCTCCTGCTTTGAGCCAAGAGTCTAGATCGGATGTCTTGTGGTAGCTCTGCCAAAACGCTTGGATCGATCTGAGTGGGAAGGATAAATTGTGTGCCAGTAAGATTAAGGAGTTTCTTTGCACTGGAGTCTGCGGCGTTGGCTCTGGCTATTGCTGTAGCAGGGTGGATGGGCGTGGATTTGGATTTCTTGGGACTGTTGATTTCGTCGATGGGATCGCTATCCATTAGACGTGCAGAAAATGGCCTTGGTTTCTGAGGAGTAATTTCGTCGAAGGGGTTATTAATCGCCGTGGTGGTTCCAAAGTTCGGTGACTTGCGATCTCTTCTTGGCGTTTGCGGATCGTCAATTGGATCCTCCGTGATCTGCTTTGCCAGTGTTGCGGATTTGCCAAAGTTGATCCTCCTTTGGCTTCCATCTGGTAACGCATCACTGGATTTCAGCAATTCCAGCTTCGTCATTTGAACACCTAACCCTCGAAGTTCGCCAGCCGAGAAGCCATAGCTTCGAAGAATTGATACAGCCTCACGTCCGGTGACCTCAGCACTATTCGTAGCAACTCCAAGAACGATGCTTTTGCTATATGTGTCACACTTTCCATGGCCCAGATGCTTTGGCGGATCCAATGGCGCATCTGCAGCTTTCTTCATGATCTTCATCGTAAATTGCCTGCCCTTGACTTTTTGCTCCACCAAACGAAGCTGAAGCTCCCCGCAGAGATTCCTCACGAACTCTTCAGCTTCAGGTTGTGAAATGAATCGTATGCCCCAGTTGACTTCTGCGGAAACGGATTTACGGACGACTTGCTCTCCCACCTCTGTGGGATCGATACCTCTTGAATAATTCCATATCCTTTCGCCAGTCTTGGGTCCCAAGACTGATATCAGACGCTCTTTGGTCAGTTCACGGACATCTTTCACAAACGCAACGCCTATTTCCTCCAGTTTCCCTCCGATGCTGTAAGCAACACCAGGTAAATCTGTGACCTTGAGCTCTGCCACGAAATCAACGACCTCTTCCGGCTTAATTTGGTGTTGACCAGCAGGCTTCGCTTTTCGAAGCGCAATTTTGGCGAGTAAGATGTTACCTCCAATCCCCACGGAGACTGCACATTGCGTTTTCTCCTTTATTACTCCTCGGAGCGCATCTGCAATTTGATCGGCCTTTTCTTGTTCACGCCAAATGCTTCCCTCTTGCATATTGGTCCCATCACTTCCACCCGCTTGCAGACAAAAGGAGGTGATGTCAACCAATGCCTCATCAATGCTGACACTCTGTACGATACCACCGACATCAATAATAGCGTCGTAAAACGATTTGCTCGCTTCTTCGTATGCCGAAAAATCATATGGAAGAACCTTTATTTCTGGACAGAGAGCTAGTGCTTGCTTCATCCACATCCCATTTTTGACCCCAAAAGCGCGAGCAGGATAATTGCAACTAGCAATTTCAGATCCTGTACCAGTGCCATGGGCAACCACAGCAGGTTTATCGACATAGTCAGGAGCACTCTTGAGGGAGACAGCACAGAAGAAGCTGTCGAAATCAACGTGCATAATGTAACGTCTCGAGCCTGGTTTCCGCTTAACTAGAGCCTTCTGTGATGCAGACTTCTCCGATGCCATTGCCTGGAATCTTGACTTCAATTCCGCCTTCCACGTTGATAAATGGTGCAATCGAGACTCTGAGTAGTACTGCTTCAAAAACTCAGGGTTTGCAGTTGAGGATTGTCGCATTCTTGGATCTTGCAACAATTGAGCATTGTGCTCCTCGGCTGTCATCGTCTTGGCTTTCTTGGAAGGAGATGAATTCTCGACTTCGTGGAGTCTTTTGAGCGGATTGTAATCATCATTGGGTGTCATATCTCGAAGAAGTTCGGACTCAAGTGGTAGAGTAGCAGTGGCTTCCAGGGCAAGTGCGGTTGCGACAACATTCCCATTCTCGGCCTCGCTCATTTTCGATGGTTGGTTCTCAACAGGGACTTCGTTCAAGGCAGCCTCTAGTGAGGATGTGATTTCGAAGATCGAATCAAGATTCTGCTCCTGCATCTGAGGGGCTGTGGGCTGTGGTGTTTCAATGCTCTGTCGCGGGCGATCATCCAAATATGCCGCCGTTCCATTCAGAGTGATGAGCTGTGAACTGGGAAACCGAGCTCCATCATTATCGTCTATGTCTTCCGCGACATTCTTGACTTGGCTGGTATACCAACTGGTATTAGTCTGGTCGCGATATCCTCGCTGCCGGGTATTGGCTTGACTGACAATCTTGCCGTCGTTAAATCCGAGCAGCTTCTGGCCGACGCCCTCATCAATAACTCGATATGACTCCCATGGTAGGACTTTGCCAGCATTGACGCTATCCACAATCCATGCTGGCTTGACGATGCGATAGCGCTTGAATTCAATGGCTTTCTTTGGCGTCAAGTTGGCGGCAATGATATGTGTGACCGTGGTCTTGCCATCCAGATACTGCATGAAACCGCCCCCATGCCTGACGATCAAATGATGAAGATCATTCAAAGAAGGTTGCGTATAACCATTCACGTGCGCAACGATCCCACGGAATATCTGAGGGCCGGCAGAGGACGAGCGGACTTGGGCGTCAAGATTCTGGAGCTTGATCTTCTTGCGACGGAAATAATCCGAAAAGCCCCCAAATTTTGATCCTTCGTATTCTTCACCCTCTTCGTTTTCAAATGAATGGGCCTCGATCCGCTTTCGTACGGATTCCGAGTTCGTCTCCAGCCTGCTCCCCATGCCTGTGGTGGCGATTCGTGGATTTCAAGCAATTGAAGCCACAAGCCGAATGCTATGGAAACAGCACCATGATCTAAGTACCCGCAGGATGTGAGCTGGATATGAGGGCTCGGTCAAAATAAGTACAGACAATTAAGGTCTTGATTGCGAGAGCATGATTGACGATAGGATTGTTTGTGGACGCGTTCTGTTATCGCGATAGATGACGCTCGCACGTGACTCGTATTACCTCTACGGTGGCCGACGAATTCCCACTCTGCACAGTACAATGCTCTTGTCTAGAGGTCTTCCTTGATGAAGCAAAAAAATCTGGGAACGGAGTGAAAAAAAGACGGTATCATTCGCCTATAGTGAAGCCACTATGAGCGTATCCTTTGTCTGATCTTCAAGTCGTTGGATCTGCCACCTAAGGGAGGTCAGTGAAACTGGGCGGCACATCGTCGTCATCGGCATGTACTTGAATAAGGTCTTAGACTAGTATAGAGCTCATATACAGCGTTTGCCTCCGTCATATATTTCCGATTCTATACCTCACTCTCCGAAGAGTCTTCTTTGATCGTGTACTCTCTTCTCAGACCAAAAGACCATCCAACCGCAAAATATGCCAGACATCAACGGGACAAGCGAAAGGTCGCCACTGCTTCAAGATCAAGAAAATAGACCACAGGATGATAGACAGGTTTGTTCCTAAGTATGTCCGCCTTTTTTTTGCTAAAACATCTTCAGCTGCTTGAATTCGCCAAAGAAGATGGCTCAAACCCTCGAGCTTGGTCGAAGTGGACAAAGTTAGAAAACATCGCAATTGTTGCCTCAATGTCCAGTACGTTACGTGGGACCTCCTCTGCGCCTCCGATCTAACCCTTTGACAGTACTCAGTCCGCTGGCGAGCAGCATGTTCGCTCCTGGAATTGACAAGATAGCAGAGTCTCTCAAGACATCAAGGAATTCAGTCATAGGATGCCAGACTGGTTTCGTGATCATGCTGGGCATTGGACCTCTCATTCTCGCACCACTCTCCGAGACCTTCGGCCGAAAGCCATTATACCTGACCTGTTTCACAATGTTCACCTTACTGCAGATTCCAACTGCTCTCAGTCCCAATCTTGCATGTCTTATAACAATGCGGACTTTGGCCGGTTTCTTTGGGAGTAGGTATTGAATCTTCTGCTGTGCGTAGTACTTGCTAAATCAATATAGGTGTGGCAATTGCTAATGGCGGAGGAACTATCAGTGACATGTACGAGCCGAATGAGAGAGCTGGAATCTTCGGAATTTATCTACTCGGACCTCTCCTAGGACCAACGATCGGGCCGCTTCTCGGAGGCATTATTCTCAATAATCTCCAATGGCCCTGGTTGTTTTGGATTAATCTGATCATTTGCAGCGTAGTGACAATCACCAGCTTTATCTTCCTCAAAGAAAGCTTCGTTCCCGTCCTCTTGGCTCGTCGAAAAACGGAGCTTCAACAGAATGAAGGAGGGGATTTCTATTTTGAGCGAGAAGACGACCGTCCGCTCGCTTTGAGATTGACTCGGTCAATCCAACGTCCCCTCCGGATCCTCTTCACCCAACCCATCGTCATAACAATGGCCACATACCAAGCTCTTATCTTTGCCACAACTTACAGTCTCTACACGCAATTCCAAGCCATCTATGGCACGGACTACGGTTTCAGCATTTTGCAGATCGGGCTCGTATACCTCGGACCTGGATTCGGTTTCCTTGTCGCAGCATGGTTTCTCGTTCCTCGTATCGACACGGTCTTCAACATTCTCACCAAGAAACATGGTGGAATCCAGAAACCAGAGTATAGACTCCCTCTCGCGAACATCGGGGCTGTATTGATCCCCATCTCGCTCTTTTCATTCGCTTGGGCTATTGAATTCCATGCACACTGGTTTGCGTCGGTTGCTGCAACATTCTTCTACGGCATTGGACAAGTGACGGTTTTCAATTCGGTCCAGAATTATTACATTGACGCGTTTGAACAGTATGCTGCTAGTGCTATTGCTGCTGGCGCGCTGTTCAGGAGTATTGTTGGGGGTGTAATCCCGATCTTTACGCCTTTGTTGCTGGAGAAGTATGGGGTGGGTTGGGGAATTAGCATTTTTGGCTTCGTGGGAATTGCACTGGCTCCAAGTCCGCTATTGTTCTACTACTATGGAGAAGGCCTGAGAGAGAGATTTGCGATTGAACTTTGAGGTCTCTAAAACAGAATCTCAAGGATACGTGAACGGCTTTGACTTTCCTTTGAATACCCTTAGATTCTTTGTCAACGCAAAAGCTCTCTAGAATGAAATAAATGGCGAGCGGAGAATGATACTTCTAACACTATGTTTACAAATTATGATCCTGTTATTTACTTGTCTCCCATCCATAGTGCATCTACAGACAAGCAATAGTGTGACCAATCCCTAGAGCCTCGTTGAAGCTACGTCCCATGCCACATCCCCAACAAGTTTAGCATAACGCAAACCGGCTTATCCTTATAAGAGGATGGCAATTGCAAAGGAAGACTTTTTATGTGTAAGAAAGCCGAGTTCCCTAGGCCCAATCACCTCAAAGCTCTAAGGAGCAGAACTCCGTGACTCAACTAATGCGGTAAGTTTTGCTTTCCTGGAACTGTGACAATAAGTATGGTAAAGAGACTATCCAAGCCAGGGCAAGAAGGGTATAAATGCTGTTGTTGATCAGGACGCCTGGCTCAATGTTCTTGGCTCAAATTTGGTCTAGAACGCCAGAATATCGAATGTTTACTGACGAGTCTTGAGGATGGGTTCATGTTAGTATTAAATAATTACTTTTGACCGAAACATGTACAGCATGGGACAATTGTTTACAGGAGTTCAAAAACCAAAAGAGCTGCACATGGGGTTGCTTCACGTGATTGGTTGACTGGTCAGATTCTAGCGGCGATAAGCTACGCGTATCTTAGCGCCAAATCTCAAATTTTCTGCTCGTCGTTTATTTTGTCCGTCGCCTGGGGAATGAACTTCGTCTTGCGACACCGCTCTTTTCACCTTTTCAATACAAAGTCCTTGTGCCTTTTCACAAGGAATCTTTACGAGGACAGTCCAATACTGTCTCTACGTTTTCTCTCATCAAACTCCGACGAGCGTGTCTGAAATCCACTCAAGATGCCTCTTCTTCCTGGTAAGTACTTCATCTCGAAAACCGCGAAGTGAACTCGGATTGACATGAACAACAGTCGCCCTCTATGGGCTTGAGGTCCCCTGCGGTGATCTGATCATCCCAGCCATTCCAGACTTTCCTGCTACCGTAAGTTAATGTCGAATCACAATTGTGTTCTCCAAATCTTTTCAATAGGTGCGAAACTAACATGAACCTCCTCAGTTCCGTATCACCATGGCTGCCCTGGACCCTTCCGCACCTCCTGAGCTTGACGAGAATTCCACTGGCACCCCCACTCCTCGTGCTACTCTGAAGATCATCCGTCAATCTGGTGATCTGGATGAGGACGATGAAGATGATGAAGAGTACATGCGTGAGATCTTGGGTGACAGTGATTCCGAGTCTGAGTCTGAGGATGATGAGGAGGTTAACGGAGGCCCAAGTGATCCAGCCAAATCGAAGAAGGCTAGGAAAGAGGCTGCTCTCAAGCAACTTATGGAGTCCATTGACACTGCTGATTCTGATGAGGAGATGGAGGATGGCGTCAACGAAGTTGATAAGAAGGGTAAGGCCAAGGCCAACGGCGATGATGAGGATGATGAGGACGAAGAAGATAGCGATGACGACGATGACGATATTGAGATCGAGGAGTTTGTTCTCTGCACTCTTGATCCTGAGAAGGTAAGTCGCTTCCCTTCCCTGGAAACACATTCGGCTAACAACATATAGCACTACCAACAGCCTCTTGACATCACCATTGCTGAGAATGAGAAGGTCTTCTTCAAGGTCACTGGTACTCATTCCATCTTCCTCACTGGCAACTACGTGATTCCTAACGATGACGGACACAACCACCACCACGAGGTCTACGACAGTGACTCTGATGACGAGGAGGACGAAGACTATGACCTTTCGCCTGACGAGGATGAGCTCGATCTCGACATGGATGATGAAGAGAGTGATGATCTTGATAACCTTGAGGATCCCCGCATCACCGAGGTTGAGTCCGATGAGGAGGTTCCGGAGCTCATCAAAGCTGAGGTTAAGAAGGGCAAGAACAAGCGCTCGGCTGATGAACTTGATGAGGGCGTCTCTCTTGATGATATCATGGCCAAGTCATTGAAATCTGACGTTGTTGCCGACGCTACGAAGCTCTCCAAGAAGCAGTTGAAGAAGTTGAAGAAGAACAACGGTGAAGCTGCTCTAGCCAAGACCGAGACAAATGGAGAGGCCAAGGGCGAAAAGACCGACAAGAAGGTTCAATTTGCCAAGAATCTTGAGCAAGGTCCTACCGGATCTGCTGAGAAGAGCAAGAAAGCTGAGGTCGTTGCTCCAGTTAAGGAGAACGGCGACAAGCCCAAAGCTGGATTAGGTGTCAAGATGATCAATGGTGTCAAGATTGATGACAAGAAGCTTGGCTCCGGTCCGGCTTGCAAGAAGGGTGACAAAGTAGGAATGCGCTACATTGGAAAGCTCAACAATGGTCAGGTCTTCGATTGTAAGTCATCGAATCTGCTGCAAAGGTCTTTGTGCTAACCATATCGCAGCGAATAAGAAGGGCAAGCCATTCACGTTCAAGCTCGGTGCTGGCGAGGTCATCAAGGGCTGGGACATTGGTGTCGCTGGATTGCAGGTTGGTGGGGAGCGACGACTTACCATCCCCTCCCATCATGCCTACGGAAGCAAGGCCATTCCTGGTATTCCAGCCAACAGTGACCTCATCTTTGACATCAAGCTCTTGGAGATTAAGAAGTAAACGCCAGCCCAAGATAACTCTCCGATGGCCTCGTTTCTTACTCCTTCACGATATGATGGTCTACTGGTTCTCGTACCACGCCACTGTCTGTTTGTATAACTTCACCACACCCCTCGCGCGGCTTTTATGTCCGCTGTTGATTAATTTCCTACTCTCTCTCACTCATGTCTCATATCACCGCCGATGTCTTTGCATAAGTCTCCGACCTGCGCGGTTCTGTGATGAACTGTCTTGCCTAGGATGGGAAGCAGATAATGCGAAATGGGATGAGGATGTTGCATAGCATTGCTGGCGTTCATCAAAAGTTCGGATTGTTTCTGTAGGTAGCAAATAAATACTTCACCCTGGTGTTTTCTCCATGCTATGTGAACGGTGCCCTTGACAGGGTGGCTCCTTCCTCCAGATAAGTCTTGTTTCCGAATGCTACCACAATAGAGCAGTTCTCTGTTTTTTTCTTCCTTCGTCCTTCGTCCATCATCCATCATTTTCGGCAATTCAAAGTCGGGTCGTATTGCACTTATCCATACCCAGCTTTGCAAGACATTCTTTCCAAGCTGCAACGGAGACACATCCTTATTTCTCGCACTTTTCGCTTTCGCTCATAGCATCCCCACCATGAGAAAGTACCTCCTCTCTCGATCGTCGCAATCGTCAGAGGATGCAGTCGCTGCAAGTCCTTCAACGAACAATCGTATTCGAAGTAAAGGTAGCAAGCTCATATCTGTTCTGCGCTCATTGACCAACAGTGGTAAGCTTTCCCTATTCTTCACCCCGACCCTAATCAACGCATCGCGCAGTCTCGAGCGTCTCCGGAGAGCCAACACCAGCTCCACGAAAAGCTACTCAGTTCTTCACCCAAGATGAGCCAACCGTCATCCATCGCACACAGTACAAATCTCGGCCGAGTCTCATCGAGGTCATACCAGAAGGATCGAGCCCACCATCCAGTAGTGGCAATGACTCCTCCAAATCGTTCCGACCTTATGAGTCTACGGGAAAGACTTCTCTCGATTCTAAATTTTCGTCCTCCAAGTCCAATATAATTGCACAATGTAGCTTGGAGAATAAGAGGGCCGTCAGCAAGCAGGCTATGCGCGGCTCTGGCTCACACGAGCTGGCTCCGATTGCAGAGGTTGATATGGTTGATCCAGAACCCGTACCTAGTAAGTTCCTCCAGTGTTCACTCGAGACCAATCAACCACTGAAGTAAAGTTCGTCATCTCCCTCCATTCATTCCATGCCTCTCAAAATGATGTTATCTTTCTTTTCTCGCTCGTGTTTTATCATTTAGCACTCGCCTACATGAGGGTACTGGGCGACCACTAATTCGCTTTCCAGCCGTTGTCACAGTCGAAAAGGCTGCTGCTGCCAAGGTTTTCTTTGAAACCCATTACAATACCACTTTAAGTAGCTTGACTCCACGATCTATTCGCCGTCGAAATCTGGAATGTGCTATACTTGAGGATCCTGCATTAACCGCGGTCCAACAAGAAGAGATACGTCGTAATTGGGCCAAGAAGGAAAGCGACCATCTCCGGGAAACTCGAGTTATGGAAGCTGCTGGGATCAAAGACCTGCAAGGCAAGACCATAACAGCGTCCAAGTATGAGGTTGTCAAAGTTCTTGGTAAGGGTAGCTTTGGTGTCGTACGTCTGGTAAGAGAGAAGGCGGACGACAAGTAAGTTCTTTCTATCACCTCTTGAAACCCCAACAATAAATACTGTCAAACATAGCGCATCAGTACCTCAAATCGAGCTCCACTGTACCTCAAAATTCCAGACCTCGGAGTTGCTAACACAAATCTAGTAATTCCAAGAAACGTGATATCTATGCCATGAAAGTCATTCGAAAGTCGGACATGCTTCGGAACAGTCAGGAAGGTCACTTGCGTGCAGAGCGTGATTTCCTAGTCGCAGCTGAAGGCACCAGATGGGTAGTGCCTCTGATTGCCAGCTTCCAAGACTTGAACAACTTATACCTCATCATGGACTATATGCCAGGCGGCGACTTCCTTGGCCTGCTCATTCGCGACAATGTCCTCACAGAACCAGTTACCAAATGGTACATTGCCGAGATGGTTCTCTGCATTGAGGAGGCGCATGCATTGCGTTGGATTCATCGAGATGTCAAGCCAGACAATTTCCTCATTTCACCATCGGGTCATCTGAAGATTTCTGACTTTGGTCTAGCCTTTGATGGACACTGGTCTCACGATCAGGCATACTTTAATAATCAGAGATATTCGCTTCTTACCAAACTTGGGATTAATGTCGACGGTGATACCTTGGACAGGAAGGAGGGTCAAGATGCCGCTGCTGCTCTGCGAGTTGCTACTGCTATCATGGGAGCAAAGCATCGACATGAGCGAAACTCATCTAGCTCCGAGATCGATAGCATCCTCAATTGGCGAAATCGTAACGGGAACCGGACTCTTGCCAGATCTGTCGTTGGCACGAGTCAATACATGGCTCCTGAAGTTGTCAGAGGAGACTCTTATGATGGCCGATGCGATTGGTGGAGTGTGGCAGTGATATTGTACGAGGCAAGTCAAACACTCACTCATCTTGCCTCTCAAAATCTTCTTACACATTTATACGGTGTGGCGACTGACCAATCTTAGTGTCTCTATGGTCACACTCCATTTCTTGCAGAAGAAGGTGGTAGGCAACAGACCAAGATGAACATCCTCAAACATGAGCAAACATTTGCATTCCCACACAAACCTTTGGTCAGCAAGAGATGTCAAGATCTCATACAGAAGATTATCCAGGACAAGGATCGCAGGCTCTGTACCAAGCGCTACACTCGTCAACCCAGGGCAAGTGACTCATCATCGATCATCCACAACCGTTCGTACCAAGATTATGCCGGTCGATACGTCTATCCCAATGATGCTGAAGATATCAAGGCTCACAAATGGTTCAAAGACATACCTTGGGATCGTCTTCACCTGATGACACCTCCATTTGTTCCCAACATCAAGTCGATGGATGACACCCACTACTTTGATGAGGAAGACCCAATCTCAGATTTCTCAGAGTCGCTCCCGAATTTGACACCCACGATTGAGGAGATCGCAGATGCTCTGAAACCCTTCAATCGAGAGATCCAAATTCTCGCCACTGGCTTCATAGAACGCCCTCACGATACTATCAGACTTCGGAAGATGGAACGAGAGATCGATGGGTTTGTCATGTGTGAGGAGCAGAAGGAGTATCTCAAACAATTCGTCAAGGTTTATGGCAGGAAAGAGAAGAAGAGGCCTCGTGACAAGCTCTTACGGGATAAAGAGACCGCACCAAAGGTTCTTCGGCTAAGGAAGGAAGGGGCATTCTTGGGTTACGCGTATAAACGTATCCGCAACCTTTAATTGGAATTGAGCCAAGACTAAGTGTGTAGAAACAGGCGGAATGGCACATCATTAGCATCGTTCTCTCTTTTGAAGCTCTGAAAGGTCCGTTGTTTCAATTTTACTAGCCATGGAGTCTTATAGAAATAGTCAGAGGGGTAGAAGTGTCATTCCGTAGTGAAGAACTCGGGCACTTTATTTCTCTACGAGTTTTCCCCTAAAACAGTGATACTGTATTGATTTCAACTTTTAAGAGAGCATGATCAACGCTACCCGTCAATTCAAATATACTAGAGGCCAGTCTCAAATATCAGAAGTTTATAGTGAAACTGGAAGCGCAAAAGGGTAGAGGAACAAGTTGAAGAATTGACTATTACTTCCGTAATATGGTCAATCTGTAGACTTCTTTTGACGCCTCATATTTCATATTTTAATCTACGCATCTCAAATCGTATGTGTTGCGAGAGCGGTCCATCTTGGATGGCAAGAAGATATGATTGACCATATGAAAGAGCTATTTCGTTGTTCTTGGCCTTGATCCATTGCCACCCCCGGATGTGGATACATAGGGAGATATCAGGAACGGTTTCTAGGAACAGATGGCTCTGTAGTTTGAAGATGGAGTATGAGTCGGAGAGAAGCGAGAAGTGAGAAGTATCGAAGCATTTGAATCATTCGGTGTATCCGTCGGATTAAAGATTGTCCGAATTTGCGGATCTTTCGAAGAAGCCCACCATGGATGACCATCTTAAACCTTCTAATCCTTCTCGGTCCCAAATTCAGAATGCACAACGAAACTTCGAACGCCTCGTTCCCTCGATTTGCAGAGCTCCCTACCGAATTGAGACTCAAGATATGGAAGCTATGGATGTCTCCCCGCGTGGTCAACTTCTATACTTTAATGGACCAGTTGAAGCGGATCAAAAACACAGAATGGAAAAGATCACAGCATGACCAGAAGCCTGACCTTCCACTCGCGTTGCTTATAGTCAACAGAGAATCCAACGCCGTCATATCCGAAACCTATAAAAAGAGCTTTGGATTCGGAATCGGCAGAGCAGCGGGCGGGGATGCTCACAGCGTCCTTTTCAACGCCGATCTTGACACCCTTTTCCTTCATGACAAGTACATCGCCGACTTATCCAAGTACTACACAAATGGTCTCGAGAGCCTACGCTTTGCTGCAATCTACGTGGAAGATATCCATGATGTCGGTACCACAATGCGAGTCCTGTGTCCAGCCATATGGCAGCTTTTCTCGATATGTGCGCGGCTAGAGCGACTTTACCTGTGCACTGCCTCGTATGGGACAGAGATCAGGGACCAGTGCGAGGTTGGAAAGAACCAATTCGAAGAGTCATCCCAAAAGTTATGGGATTTCTACACAGCCCATAGCGAACATACTGGGGGCATGAGCATGGGGGATGCACGCAAAAGATGGAGGGATACGGTCATGGTGATATACGAGAGTCAGTTGAAGAGGGAGACAAATGCGTCATCGGGTCCTATCGCCTGCCATCCAACTCCGCTAGGAGATATCTCTCCTTCGAGAGTTGAGTTATAGTAGACTATTGCAGTAAGCTTCCAATGTGGAAAGTTGGCCGACTACTCCTTCTTCGGGTCCCGATTACCAGACAGTTCCAGAGGGGCGGGCAATGATTTGCAATCTAGATTTCAGGGATTATCCTAGAGACCGTTGCAGATGTGTTTAGAACTCTCGAGCTATCTTCGCGATCAACAGCCTACAATATCTCAAGGTCTTCAATGCTTACCAGGCTCTCACGCGGTTTGAATTGGACTCAATGGAACTTTCATGACTTGGCCATGTTGGCAGAAGCTAGTGCAGCTCGAGCAGAGGAGCCATGTATCGCTGCCAAGTGTCATCAATGTATCTATAGACAGATGGTAGATCGAAGAATTATCCAAGTGGTAATACTCAACATTTCTAAAACTCTCAGTCTGGGGTTGATCTTGTTTTCAGCAGATACTGCATGAAATTCCAACAGCTCCTACATAAGCGTATCATTTATGCGCTTGGTTGGTGGGAAACTTCAAGGCTGGCCGGGTATATATTTTGTGTCCGTCTATGCACGGAGGCATTCTACTCTGCATGGACAATTCGTCATGTCAAACGATTCGAAGTTGGAATTGGGCGTGATTTAGAAGATAGTAGGTTTATAACGTTCGGTTTAGACCTTACGCTTTGAGTTCACAAGTTTAGAGGAATGGCAGTCTTCTGTGTTTCATGGAAGAAGGGGTTTGGGCTGAAACCCGCAAGTTGAGTAGATTGAAGTACGTGCTTCGTCGATTGAAGTACAGTACTAATATCGTATAGAATACTCGCCTACTTTTGTAGTTCAAAGTCGCTTGGTAATAAAAGATACTATAACTTTGAAGGAGTTGAGTTAGTGTCAAGTCCTAAAATTATACTTCAACTTCACTTGTTCATTTTACGATGAGTGGGTTGAATAAAACTGGGGCCGCTTACGTACAGTAAGTAAGGTCACGGTATTCGCTTCATTTTACGAGGAGACGAATAGTAATCATCCAGATCACGAAGAATTTTTTATTTCACGTATCTCGCACGGCGAAGAATGATGCGAGTCTCCGTCCACGATCCTAAACCCTTTTCCTTCCATGTTCCGAGGAGGAGAATAAAGACCGATCTACGACTCGAGTGTGTCGCGATCTTTCTATTTCCGTCAACTTCGTCAACATGGCATATATTTACAAGATTCATCATGTCCCGACCTCAGATCCGGCACTCCTCTCCTTCCTAGCCGGGAAATTCGCAGCCCTCCGTCTCTCAGCACTCACAGTATCAGCGGCTGCGTTTAGTAGCACATTCGATATCGAGTCGGCTTTTACGGCACCAACCTGGATTGCGCGGTTGAAGCGTCATCACCTTCATACTTTCATTACCGTCGCCTATTCCCCATCCACAAAGCCTGAAGAGCAGACCATTGATGCAGGCGACTGGGTCGGGAGTGCTACTCTGCTTGGCCCATCCTCAAAAGCCGAATATCACCTGACTGAGAGTGGCGGCCCCGAGCCCAGCGACGATCATGCAGAACTCAAGTGGCAGATGACAGCTGTGTACAACAGCCCGGAGCATCGTGGGAAAGGTGTGGCTAAGCTTCTCATCAAAGGCGCGCTTGATTTTGCTGAAGCGGCGGCGGACGGAAAGAGAACGAGAGTCCGGATCATGATTCATCCCGATAACGCCGTGGTGAAGAAGCTCTATGATGGTTTGGGATTCGTGGATGCTGGGAATTGCACGCTGGCTGAGGCTTATGTCAGTAACTTTGACGATGACATGTTGCCTGCGGATCAGGGGAAGAGCAACCCCGAGAAATATTGGAGTAGGCGTGGATTGATTATGGAACGGTGTAGTTGAACCCAAGTGGCACTTCCGCAAATTTACGCTGGCGATAGTATTTTAGACTGTATTTTGGAAGTTTGTATATATGGATAGAAAGGACTTGGGTAAATGGAACATGCTGGAAGCATCAATCTGTACAATTTTCAGACTAGTTACTTCTTGTCCTTATTTGTGACGTGATCAGGGAATTGGAGTGGTGGACAATCTAGTAACGAGGTACTAGGATGCTTTTCTAGGATCCAGTTGAGCCGTAACAGTCAGTGACAAGGGAATTACCACGGCTTTATTCCTAAAGTAAAGGAGTCTATTTGCAAGTGCATTTGTCTTTCAAAGGAAGCAGGCCATGAAGTATACAGAAGTTTTAAGACGATTCTAGAGAGGGATGAGCTGTGCAGCAGCTGTGTTACTATGGGTATGGGTGAATGGCTGGGACTTCTGGGGGGAAAATCGAGTAAGAGATCCGAGTGATAGGGATAGAAAACCACCCAATCCTGAAAATGATATTCTTTACTGCATAATGTAGTCTGTGGCTCGTCTGAAGTACTTCGTATATGGGGTATGCACTTGCACACATGTATTGCGTTCACAAGGTTCAGGTTGCAGTATGCTTGAGATGCCCGAGGATAATAAAAAGTGACGGTTGGTTTATGTGAATGTAATTAGACTTTAGAGTGTTACTATCTACCAGGTATCATCCCGTAGCCGTCCAGTACCAAGCCAGAGCGAGCCCTAGCTATACACAGAGAATGAAAACCGCGAGTCCATTGTGGTGAAAGAGCAATCATAAAAAACAACAAGTAGAGTTTCCTCTCAAAACAAGATCAATAGATAGGCCGTCCCTCTTGCCATTTCTTCTGGACAACTTCGGGGCCGCCATCACTGCCAGAAACCGGGCTACTGCGCTCATCATAAACACCCCAGCTAACTCGACCACTTTTGCGTCTCCGCTCGCCACCTTCCAGATTGCCAACTGCACCAACCCATTCCCACACCCGTGATATCTCT
This sequence comes from Hyphodiscus sp. D1413, assembly GCA_003988895.1. Taxonomy (NCBI): domain Eukaryota; kingdom Fungi; phylum Ascomycota; class Leotiomycetes; order Helotiales; family Hyphodiscaceae; genus Hyphodiscus; species Hyphodiscus sp. D1413. The sequence goes on from QYAO01000013.1 coordinate 673,550, forward strand.
CCGTTTCGGCCCTCACGTTGTGAAGAACGGACATTCGCATTCATCTCTACAACTTTTCGTACTTTCTGCCAAATAGCCTCTCGCTTCTTGAAGCTGTGTTCGCGTCGTAGCACATCATCTCTCAACTGACCAATGCTGATAAACGGTTCGGGATAATCTTCCTTATCTTGGGCATGTAGAGTTGCTTGCTCGTTTAGCTTGTCAAGAGTAAGAGAGACAAGCCCTGGGATTGCGGCATTTGTTGCAGTGCGAGAGGTGATGGCATGGCGGATGTAGAAGATGAGAGAAAGTAGAGATATTATAGAAGCAACTTCGAGGCGATGTCGCGCCAGAGCGAGTCGGAAGGATCGTCGGATGGCACATCCGAGGGGGATGCGAGCGAGAGAGGTACTGGCGAGGAGTCTACGGGGTCTGGGTGGATGAGGAACCTGATTAGTGGGGGATTTTGTCAGATTATGTGTTGTAGTTGACGGGGTAGAAAAGATGCAATTGGACCCAGAGAAGGAACGAGTAAAGGCGAGATATTAAACTTACCCATCAACAGCACTGATAACCTCCTCCCTACCTTCAATCTCTCCAATAGCCCCAGCCCATAGTTCCTCAAACTCAGCCTCGCCCATCCCCTTCCTTCGCTTCTTGCTAACTTCTTTTTTCAACTCCTCCGCATCAATCTCGACAGCGACCTGTGGAGCACCAGTGTCGTCAATCAAATCGCCGCATTCCCATTTCGCGCGTCTCTCTCGTAATTCCTCTACGGCTCTGTCTGCGACAGCCTTAACTCTGCGGACTTTCTCTCCATCAGGCTCACATGTAGGTATAACAGGAACGAGGCCTCCAAGGGACAGAGGATGCGGTTTGAGAACGAAATCGGCTTCACAATGAGTTTCTAGGTGCTCGGTACAGTAGGCGTGCTGCGGGCAAAGTTCGCACTGAGGTTCTGTCAAAGTCTTGACCCAATCAGGGACTTGAACACCAGCAGGAATGATTTGAGTTGCATCTCTGCCCACACCGCAATAGCCAACTGCCAGCTTCTCCTGCCTATACCAGGTTGCGTAGCCACCGAGCAAGGTAAGCAATACAACCCAAATGGGTCCAGATTTGTTCACCGCTCCCGCTTGTTTGCGCTTCGATCGTCGAACAAGAGGTCCATTAGCAGCTTCTTCTTGTGTCAACTCTAATTGCGCTTCTGGTGTGAATTCTTCGTTGGCTTCGACACCATTCTCATCGATATCTTTGTTGAATTCGCTGAGAGAAGGCTCGAAAGTTGCAGAGGTGGGCGGGTGGATGCCATCTTCGGCTTTTGGACCATCCGTTCGTCTGCGATTTGAGCTGCTCTTCCGCTTTGTACTGCTAGGCCCAACACTCTTTCGAGTCCTGCTAACACTTCGTCCTTCTGAAGGCGGAGAGCTACCACTCTGAAATGGATTATCGTATGTAAACGCGCTCTCCCTCCTCGAAACGCCGGCTCCGCCATCATCTTCGCGTTTAATTCTCGGAGCTCGGACTGGAGTAGGATCAACTTCGCTCTTTCGTGTCTTGCGGACAGTCCTCCTCACCCCATCGAGATCAGTGCCAGTTTCTGTATCCGAACCTCTCACGTGTTTATTGCTCGTTCTCGGTGTTTTCTTTGTTGGACTTCGTGTAGGAGCATCGCTTTCGCTTTCATCAGCCGCTCGAAGCTTCGAAGATGGTTTCCTGACAGATCTTGTTCGCGGAGTCGGGGGCGGAGGCATCAAATCCTCATTGTTTGTGCTCTCTTGGGTGCTGCTCTCGGTCGACGACTCCGCATCGACGATGCCTAGGCTCGATCTCTTCGCGCGGGCTCTTTGCGCTCGTATCTTCGCTACTTGAGGAAGTACTTTCTGAGAGAAGATCTCGATAAGCTGAGGTTTCTTTGCGCCGGACGGATAGGGTATTGCGTGGGCGACGAGGATGGAGCGAAGTCGTGGTACGGTGAGACTGGACGGCTCAAAGCCAGGCTCGAGATAATCAGCGTCGTCCATGATTGCTAAAGCTCAGCGATTGACGAAATTGTCTCTTCTCGATGAAGTTGCGAGATGTCGAATACCGCTCAGATGATGTTGATGCGAAGGAAGCTCTTAGAGTGTTATTGAAGTCATTCAGCCCACGGTCGTATGACGTAGAAACCGAATAATCCAAACAGCTCTGTATTGACAAGATTTGCCACTCTAACCAATGCTGCGCAACAACGATGTTCTCAAGGCGAAGGCGAGGCGGGGAACTTGCACGGTGAAAAGCAGTGGTGATGTTGTAAGAGGGCAAAATAAAGATGTTGTAGGTTCGTTGTATGGGGAACCGGCAGAAGTCTGGCAGAGCAGGAGCAAGCGAGCAAAGTGTGGCGTAAGTGTGGCGGCCTACAAAAAGGTTTCTTTCAACAAGCAGTTCACCAGGCTACAGTACAGCTAGAACAATGCCAGAATAGGAACCTTATGAGTGAACTAAAAGGTCCAGAACACAACAAAGACGGCTCAAGGCTTTGCCACCAGGAAATTCTGGTTGCGATATGCAGTCACGTGACAATGCTTTGTGAAAGATGTGAGAAGTTCCTCCGAATTTGAAGCAAGACTTTGCGAATTTTGTTTCTTTGTTTAGTTAGAAGCTACGCTTGTGCTAGATAAATGATCTACATACATAGAAGCCGAACCTGTACAACAGCGTGGAACGAAAGAATTAAAGTCTATCGATGAGAAGTCAGGACCCGACTTTCAGTTCCCACCCTCGCTTCTGTGCCACACGAGGGGCAAAATCTTCTGCACGCCAGCTAACCAGGCCATCCACAGCCGGGTCCCGACGCAAGCCCATCCAAAAAGCGTGGGCTTGCCTGCCCGGCAGTGCAAGCAAATCATGTCCGTAGCTCCAAGCACCAAAAGAGCAGCAAGAGCAAAAGAAAAGCAACGCCCAAAAGCAAAAAGAATGACCAGACTGAGGCTCGATCTCAGGACCTTCTCGGAATATTGCTAACAATGTTAACGAGATGTGATAACCAACTACACCATCCGGCCGTTGGAGCGATGAGCTCCTATTTGATGAGAGCGGGATGCTTATGTCGCTATATACGAGTCAGAGTTAGGACCGAGATTAGCCGGGTTTTCTCAGGGTGGGTGGAGAGCGTGGAAGCGTGCTGTTAGGGGAGAAATTATGCTGTGGTGGGGTGGGAGGGGGGTTGAAATTTGAGGAAGAGGGAAGAGGGCTTTTCCGTTGCCTTTGGGATGGGTAAAGTTCGGCGTCGCTTGGTCTATGCTAGCTTGTCTACTTGTTTCTTGTCCGGGATTTATTCAGGCTGAGGCATAATCACGATCACGGTCAAGAGCGATGCAGAAATTTGTAAAATTGCCATATGGCATATTTTTATGTTTATTCGACCACTTAGGTCAATTGTACCAATGTAAGATAATAAACCAAATAACCCCAAATCCTAAACTCCAGCTCGACGTCGCAGTCAGCTCTAGATAATGTCCACCTTCTTAACCTCGGTCCACTCCTTCTCGACCTTAGGAACAGTGACGACGAGAACGCCATCCTCGAGCTTCGCAGTGATGGCATCGCCGTCAATCTCCTCCTTCTCCTCGTTTCCTGGTGGGAGCTTCACATTACGCTCGAAAACGCCAACCTTTCTCTCGCTCTTGCTCAGTGTCTTCAGAAACTCCTCGTCGCCCGGTCTATAAACGACACCGGCAAGGTTCAAGAGTCCCTTCTCGGCATCCCAATTAACGCCCACATCTTCCTTCTTCGCACCGGGCAAGGCAACGTGCAGGACGAATGCCTTGTCGGTGGAGAATACATCAACGGGAGGGATGAAGCTATTCTCAGCATCAGCATCCTGAGGTACAAGTGTCTCACCCGACCTTTGCGCAGCCTGGGCAGCGAAATCCCGGAAGGTCTGCGCCAACGGATGAGCAGAGAGCGACTCAAAAAGAGCGCTCAGATCGAATGCAGGGTTGGGAGGTCCTCCGCGATGTCCATGTCGTCCACCCCATCCTCCACGTCCGAATCCTCCTCCCCAACCTCCACGTCCAAAACCCTCACCCCATCCTCCTCTGCCGCCCCAGCCCCCAAATCCTCCTCGTCCATGATGGCCGTAGCCTCGTGGGCCATGATGTCCATGGCGTCGTCCATGACGCTGTGGTCCAGGTGGAGCTCCCTCTCCAGCCTCAGTCTCGGTATGTTCTCCGTCTTCTGGAGATGCAGAGCGGGAGCCGGTTGGCGTGTAGGCTTTCTCGTCGCCGGGGGGTCCGTGTCGACCACCACGTCTGCGTGATTCTTCCCCGGCCTCGCCCTCAGTATATTCCTCATTCTCGTGATGATGACCGCCGTGGCGGCCTCGTCGTCCACCTCTTCCTTCCCACGCACCTGGGCCTCCTTGGTGAGCAGGTCCTTGGCCCCAGAATCCCGGGCCGCTGAAGGGGAAACCGGCGCTAAATGGGTGTTGGGGAGGAGGTTGAGGGTGTGCTCCTGCTGGAGGAGGAGGTGCGAATGGGTTGAACCCCTCTGCGGGGTGGTCAACTCCTGCTCCGTTTTGCTCGAAGCCTCGAATGAAATCCCAGAAGGGAACTTGTTGATGATTGTATGCCATGATTGTATGAATGTATGTTTGATGAGTAAATAATGAGATTCTTGCAGTAGAGAATTAAGAAATGGGAAGGCAAATGGGGGGGGGGGGGTCTTTATAGATAGTTTGTTGCACTGCAGACTGCAGGCAAACTCAACGCGTAAACAGACAATGCACCTACACCAACAAGGCCCCAGGATCAAGCCGACAGGAACGGTTACGCACCCATCAGAGCCTGAATCAGTTGATGGATAAGAAGGCTCTAGAAGGCTTGAATCGGATTAAGCTTGTTGACTGGTTGAAAGCTCAGGCTTCGAGCAGCCGCGCGTACTAGGACGGGTGAAGGCTGAAGCTCTCCCTGTTTGACGGTGGCGAGAGCATGTGCATCTGGGGAAGTGTGGCTGATCCTGGACAGTTGTCGTCGTAATCATAAGGAATGAGTCAGCCAGTCGGGCATTTGGCCACTCAGCCAGTTCGGTGGTTGGATTATCTCTTCGGGACCGACAAGATGGGAGCACAAGTGAGTCAAAAGAAGATTGTTGATGTTTGTTTCGGCCGAGCTGGGAGGAAAAGGTTCGCAGATAAGCGATGCCCCTCAGCCCGGTCGCTACCAATTGTCCGGAATATCCATCACAGCGCAGAGCCCCGACAGCTTCGGTAGCTTGACTGGGCAAAATCTCAGATGTGCAGCAAATAGATATTCTATCTGTTTGTCTCTGCATCTTTCTATCTCTCTCTTTCTATCTCTCTCTCTATATTTCTCTCTCTATCTCTCTCTCCATCCCATCTCCTCCACAGAACTCTCCTCTCAGGGCATCGAGTCGCTATAAGATCCGGAGATACAAGGAAATGAAAGCCGCTCGCGATTCCTACATGGAGTCTACGCCGCAATCCGGCATACTCAGATGCCCTGATTGCCCGTTTCTGAGATGTGCAACAAAGATCGAGCGTCCAGCGATCGGAAAGGCTGAGTAGCGGCCAAGGAAGTGGGATGGTGTACGTAAGATTCACGTGATGGCTCTGTCTCTCTTCTCTAGGATTGTTTCTTTAGACGTCGCTTGTACTATCATCCGCGTATGTTATCGCTTTTAATCCAATTGGATACAGACTAGTAGCAAGGCGCTGAAATATAGAAGTGCTACTATTTAAAGCCTGGAGGTAGTTACCTTCCTTTCTTCCTTGTCATGAATTCCAAGGCGGGCTCTTCAAAGGTCACATCCGGAAGTTTTCGAAAAGTCGAAAGGCTGTCTCGTGGACCATAACATTGTTAGGACATTGTCGGCGTCAAAGATGTGCCGGTGTTGAGGCTGTGCCAGTATCTATGTCGTTGTCCATCGGTGTCCATCGGTGTCGGTGTCGGTATCAGCATCAAAGCTGAAAAGGTGAAACAAGCCGCTGAGCATCAAAACCGACAATTACAAAGTAGATCAGATTGAGACCAACAGACAAGAAAAGAACCCAGCACAACAAGTGGAAAGAAGATAAGAACAATTCCCTTGTTGAGTGGCTTTGACACCTTTGCGTGCAATGAAGGGAAGACGGGATGCGTTGTAGCTGGAGACGGGGATATATGTAGTGAGTGTCTGATGAGCTAGGCGTGCAGCTTTGCGGATACCTGTGGGGGTGTAGGAATGTGAGATTGGAGTGGGAAAATTTTGGGGATTGGAAGATTATTATTTCTATTATTAGTTTGCCACATGGCTTCCTATTGCGTGATGATATCATATTGTCGTTATCATTTCTCATGACTTTCTTGCTCTCCAAACCCAATGCACCAGTTCCAAATCTCAGATCCGTTCCATCCATCCAGTTCCGATCCGCCGTTCTGTCCAAAAGAAAATCGTGAGCACAGGTCGTCCTTTCAAAGTAGAACAGCCGCTAGACCAAGAGCAGGTACAAGCCATACCCTCGCCGTCTCCCTTGCAGCGCCCGCTTTCGAGGTACTTGTGCCCGCGACCTTCCCATTGTCACCGAAATTCACCGGTGCTCCAAGCGAATTTGTTGAGCCTGCTGTAGTCACAGCCGCCGTCGTGCTCGGCGTACCAGTGATCAGGAAGCCTTGATCATCATAGCTCTTCACCATAGTTGACCAGCCTCCAGCTTCGGTGTATGTTGTTGCAAATCCTTGATTGTTCCAGCCAGTTATTGTTTCAGTGCCAGGGGAACCGAGCGCAGGCTGCGAGGACGGCGAAGGCGAGGGGAGCGCTGACGAGGAGGGGGTTGATACTGGCAATGTCTGAAGAGGGAGATGTCAGTACGTACTACAACGTTATCGAGAAGGGATAGGGAGGTCCGTACTCACAGCTGCAGAACTTGCAGGCACGACTTTCCCAGAGGAGGTGATGATCCATCCGCTGGGGATTCCAGCGGATGATGTGTAAGTCGACGTGGCGGTTGACATGGTCGTTGCGACCCAAGGGTAGCCTGTTTCCGTTGTAGTGTCGCCTTTTGTGCTTCCTCCTAGGCCAGCTGGGATGGACGGCGAAGCAGACGTCACGGCTGATACATCTGCGGTGGCTATACCTGTCGATGCTCCTCCGGTATTGCCATTCACTGAGCCACCGACCGCTTGGATTGATCCCCAATTGCCAGTAGTGTCGCCATATTTGTAAGCTGTTCCAGTGGAGTAGTCGGTTACTGCGACGGATTGGACCAACATTGTGTAAGGACCGTCAGCGTAGTTTGTTGGGCCACGTGCCCATTGAATTGTCCCTTCTGCATTGGACGGATCTCCTCCTGACCAGGCTCCAAACTTGACTCTCATGGGTGTTTGTGGGTATTGGTTCGCATCGGCCGTAGCGGGCGTGAGGACCCGGACAACGGTTGATCCAACAGACCATGTAATCTGCTCAGAAGTCCACTCGACAGTATAGGTGATGAACTCGCCCTGGTTGTTAGCAGCAGGATTGAATGCTCCTCGGTTATAGGTTGTGACATCTCCCTTTCCGAAATAATTGGTCTGAACCTCTGTGCTGTCTGCTCCCAGCCACTCCATATCGATCTCATCTAGATCGTCCGACTCCAATACCAATGTGCTAACAATTCCTGCCCCTGGTGCTGACTTCATTGTGATCTCAACCTTTCCGAACATGATGTAGAAGACACTCGTGAGTTGGGGTGAGTCGCCGGATTTCGCAACCGTGAAGGAGACGCCGTTCGAATCGTAGGTGGGGCTGCCTGATGCTGTGAAGGAATTGACAGAGCCTTGTGTAAAGTCGACATTGATCGCTTTGCCCAAGGCAGTATCTTCTGGACAACCACCTGTGGAGGATCAGCGTTTGTTGCGAGGAGGATTGGGAGAGGGACTTACTTGTGTAGAGAGGATTGCATGAGCTGTAGGTTTGAGCTACAACAGAGCCGGAAAACAATAATGATGCCGCTGCTGCAAAAGAGATTGATTTTGGAAACATGACGCTGAAATGCAGATGCTCTGTACAGAGGAAGGAAAAGGGAAGAATTAGGCTTGCTCGTCGTTCACACCAAAATGTTTGCTCGGATGACTCCGCCGGGCAAGTGATGAATTATTTGGGTGCTTGGGAAGAGGAGTGAAGAACGGAGGAAGCTTGAGTCAGTTGACAATCAAGCGGAAGTAATATGGGCTGAGTTTCGGTGTTTGACCGGAGTGGTGTGTTGGGGAATACGAACGTATGCAGCTTCACATGCGGCTACCAGCGAAGTCTTAAGAAGCTGCAGTAGATTATACTTCCAGCCACCGAACATGAAACGGTCAACGTCAGCTGTACGAGGGATCAGTGGGGTAATAGCAAGATTTTCTTCTTCGATGTCGTATCTCTTGGACTCGACATCGATATGAGGAGGCCGGGAGTGGGCCTGGTGTGCTTGGATGAGCCTGATTTGCTGATAGATTATTGTTGTTGTCTTGTTTTTTCACAGAAGGCTGGGGAAGCGAGGCTGGGTTTCTGGCGCTTGGAGGTTTAGGGGCTCGCTTAGGCTGGTAGTCGGCACAGACAAGCGGCGAAGGCGACAAGAGCAATCAAATATATAAATAATAAAACTCGACTCAAGTTGGATTCTACCTGCTGTCTGGAGCGAGTTCTTCTTGGAAGGCTTGCGCATGCCGCGTGCTCTGCGTTGAGCTGCTGCATTCAGAATCCGCGCTCATATTTACCTTCTCCTTTCGTACAACGGTGTGCGCTGCGCTGCGCTACCCGGTCCTATTTACCTAGAGGCGCACTCTTCTCTTCTAGTGCTTGCTTTCTTACGGAGCATACTAGGACTCTATTGATCATCTGGTGATGCACAGCAAGTGGTAGAAGAGAACCCGACTAATTTTTCAATGCGAGTGAGCAATCAAGGCGTTGTTGTCAAGCAGACAACGAAATACGGTGATTCAAGGCCTAACCATTGGAGGGGAGGATACTGAGCACCAGTTCTCCAATACGCGGCCAATCAAACAGGAGTGTCTGAGGCCAATTCATCCGCATACGCACTTTGCAGAAGGTACATGACCACAGGGACCGTCCCACATACAATCAGCTTGTACCTGAGACCTAGCCGTGAGGATTTCGGATGTGCGGGCGATGAATGATGGTTCCATTGGAGGTGTCTGCCGGTGATGGTATCGGCATACGTTGGGGGGCTGTCGGGATCCATGGTACAAGTACTTCGTACTGTAGAACGTCAAGAAGAAGAGCGAGGATTCCGTAGATCCGTAGATTGTCGGTCCTGTATACAATACAAGTAGTAGATGCAGTTCGCCATCTTGCCTCTCACGTGCGGCTTTGCGTCTCGCATGTCAACTTCAAAGCCCACTCGACTCTACTTTGTACGGTAGTAGTAGTCATCCAGTCGTCCTCTGCTCTGTTCTCCACCATAACTTGGACGAACGACGACGAGAAGCGGGACTAACCGAGCACTCACTCCCCCATACAATCAGAACTCCAAGCCTCAAGTCGCCCACATCCAATACCACCTTACCCTAGCCTCATCAACCTCGTCCACCATCCACCATCACCCATCACTTGCCTCTATTCTTATCCGCATCCGATATTATCTATCCCAACGATCCCACCCCTATGGACGTCTCATAGCACAGCCAGCTGGTCGACAATGACCAGAAAAGATGCTGTCTCGAGGAACAGCTCCGCCAGCACGGAAAGCTGGAAATCGGGCGATACCATCAAACCAAGCTCCCATTCCCACTCCCACTCCCTGTTCCGGGGTCCGTCGCGCAGAGGAACTCCTATGCAGGTGAAGACGGACGGGCGGCAGAAGTGAGAACCGATTCGTATTTCTAATCATCTTTGTTCTGTCTCAAACGTCTTCCCTTCCCTTCCCTTCCCTTGCGCATAGAAGCTTTGTGCATATTCTTTGACTAACGGCTGCTTGCATTCGCAGAGTCGAACCTGATCAACCAGTTTCGCCGACAACCACAGCCCCGGCAGCACCAGCACCAGCAACATCTCCATCCTCAGCATCTCCAAATGTATCCCCACGGGACCATAGAATGAGCGACTTTGGCAATTATAGACGCGACCTTGCAGTGTTGGAAACGTCTGGTGGAGGCATACCCAAGATTCAACACAACCCCCCTTCTGCGCTGGCCTCTCCGAACCCTATCGCCCCTTGGATGACCTCGAACGGATCGAGTATTACGCCGTCGAGCGCGAGCGCATTTGCTACCAGTTTCTATAATGACTCGAGCGATAACTTCTCGGAAGCTTCCCAATTGTCCCCAGGCTTTCGGCCGGGTACCGGGCTGACAGGAAACACGAATGCCAGTGATTCCGGGGCGGAGGCAACGTTTGGAGATGAAAGGAGGCCGTCAGTTGCGAGTGTCACGACCGCGAGCAGTACTGGGTCAAAATCGAGTATAAGTCGACAAGGTGGCATTCACAAAAAGCTGCAAACCTTCTTTGGGGAAGATTTTCCAGGGAAGGATGGATCGGACACGAGCTTACCCAGCCATGTGAAAGAGGCAAGGACGCACTCTTTTGCACGAAGTCACCGAGATCGAAACCATTCATCTGCAACGGACTATACACAAAGGGAGAATTCGCCTGCACCATCAAGACCAAGGACGCCTGTGCCGTCGAGTGATGTTGTGCCGTTTTTATATCAAGACTCGCAGGTCAGTTGATACCTTTGATGCGCTTTAATATGTGCAGATCTTCCCGGTGCGAAATGATTGAGATGCGAATTTATTCTCAGATAGAGGCTCTACGACACTCGGTCTCGGAAGATTTTTGAAAGGCGAATTAAAAGTATTAAAGGATGAAATGCGCTAACTTCTGCGCTCAGGATATTTCACGGTACGGCGAAGCCCCAGTTCGAGAGAAGCTTTCTGGCCCGGATAAAGAGCGTTATACGCACGAAAACTCGCAGTACCCTCCCAAAACCTCTTCTTCCAACAAGTCAGCTCACTCCCATGTACATCTACCTGGCCACTCGCATCGTCATAACAAAAGCAACGACGACGCAAGATCTTTGAGGCCTACAATCAGCAGGGAAGATTCTGCGGTCAACACAAAGACCAAAGATCGCGCCTCTACCACCATGGGCACATCATTGGGCAATTCCTCGAATACCAGCTTACAAAGGTCCACCAGTCCTACACCCAGCGGAATGAGTAACTGGAGTCAGGTAACAGCCAAGACTGGGCATGAGACCGTTACATCACCAACCCACAATGGTAAACGTAGTCTCTTGAGCTTGGGACGGTTTCGAAAACATAAAGAGAAGGATACTACAGCACCCTCTAATTTGAAAAATCTCCCCAGCTCGACGCGGTCTTTTGCTGGCACCCCCAAAACGGAAAAGCCAGAGATGTCTCCCGAATTTGGCCAATGGAGTCGTGAAGGAAGCATAACAGGCTCGGAAATTTCTCTGCTCCCTAAGCAAGCAGACAATGGGCAGTCTGGTCGCTCAATTGGGGCTCCTCGCCAAAGAACGTTTGAAAAACTGCCCTTCAGAAAGGAACGAGGGAAACCTTCAAAGGAAGTGGAGCATTATGCCGAATTTAACGAAAAGCAGGATGCTGGTCATGCATCATTTTTCAACCTGGATACGAACCTCTCGAATATGGAAGGAATCCTGGCCAAACCTCCGCCTCTAACACCACTGGATAACAATATATTTGCCGGAAATGTTGAGGACGAGGCGAAGATCGAGGCAGAGTCTGCTGGTGGCTTAGGATGGAACGCTCCAGATAGTTGGGCTGTGAAGAAGATCAACGATGATAACATGTCTCGCCTACAAGAGATAGATGAGGACGGAGTTCCAACGAAAGCAGACGAAAAGACGGTCCCCTACTGTATTCGGATCTTTAGGTTCGACGGGACATTTGCGACCATATCAACACTGCTCAACGCTACGGTCTCTGAGATCATGAGCCAATTAGGGAAGAAGACGTATATGACAGACAGTCTAGAGAATTACCAGATTGTGATGAAGAAGCATGACCTACAGCGTATTCTCGGAGCTGGCGAGAGACCTTTAGTCATCCAGAAACGGCTACTCGAGCAGGCTGGATACGAGGAACGGGACAAGATTGAAGACGTTGGGAGAGAAGATAACAGCTACCTCTGTCGATTTTCTTTCGTCCCAGCAAGGCAAAGCTATGCAACCGGCACTCGCGATCCAGGAGCTCATCGAGTCCAGAAATATAGTCATGTTGACTTAACCGGACAAAACTTAATCACAATACCCATTGCACTGTACTCGAAGGCGTCCGAAATCATATCATTAAACCTCTCCCGGAATCTATCTCTTGACCTACCAAAGGACTTTATCCAGTCATGTCAGAATCTGCGCGACATCAAGTTCGTCAATAATGAGGCGTGGAAACTCCCTCCAAGTCTCAGCCGCGCCAGCCGTCTTACAATTCTCGATGTCTCAAACAACAGGCTTGAACAATTGGAACATGCTGAACTTTCGAGACTTCAAGGTCTCATAAGTCTCAAACTCGCCAACAACCGTTTAAGAAGTCTGCCTACTTACTTCGGCTCTTTTAAGTCAATGAGGACTCTCAATGTCTCTTCAAACTTCCTCGACTCATTCCCCAAATTCCTCTGCGACCTCGAAGGCTTGGTCGATATCGATATGAGTTTTAATGGCATTGCGGACCTGCCAGATGAAATCGGACAGCTGAAAAACCTCGAAAGGTTTGTGATAACAAACAACCGCCTCGCGGGCCTTCTTCCAGATACATTTGACCAGCTTGTGAACCTCAAGGAGGTTGATATACGCTATAACACTCTGGTCAGTATCGACGTAATCGCCAAGCTACCCAAAGTGGAGCAAATCTCGGCAGACCACAACTCTGTATCCGTCTGTGAATCAGAATTCACCAAGATTCGTGTACTACGCCTCAACTCGAATCCTGTGACGAAGTTCGAAATACTCAACTCTGTGCCAACACTCACTACCTTGATCTTATCCAATGCGAAGCTGGCACATATCCCAGATGCAGCCTTCGACAAGATGCCGAATCTGGTAAAACTCGTTCTGGATAAGAACCACTTTGTGTCCTTACCCAGCCACGTTGGAAAATTGAGGAAGCTAGAGCATTTTAGTATAGCTCGCAATGCGCTGAGCAGTCTGCCGGCTGAAATAGGATGTCTCACAGAGCTCCGTTTCTTGGATGTCAGACAGAATAACTTGAAGAAGCTGCCGATGGAAATTTGGTGGGCAAGTAAGCTAGAAACGCTCAACATATCTTCCAATGTTCTCGATAACTTCCCAAAACCAGGGTCAAGACCACCTCAGGTTCCTGGTGATGTTCCTCCTCCTGTAACGCACGGTCCCATGAATACTACACCAGGGAATGGATCCAATAATTCCAGCTTCGAAGAGTTGGGCCCATTGGAAGCATTTGGCCAGAGAAGACCGAGTCAAGCTTCAGGCGGCCTTCTTAGCGTCGGTGGATCGCCTGTCCCAGGGGGCGGTGATAGAAAATCCTCGGTTGTCTCGGTCTATGGGAAAGGTGGTAGAAAGACCTCTGTGGTTTCGAGGAGTGCGTCCCAAAATTCGCTCGGAACAATGACTCCACCATCTACCGTTGGGAGGAAAGATTCGGGTCTGTCAGCCAAACTTATCAACACTTTTGCTGGGTCTTTAAAGAACCTTCTTTTGGCTGACAACCAGCTCGATGATGACGTTTTCGACGAGATTACTCTTCTTGGCGAGCTTCGAATCCTCAATCTATCGTACAATGATCTCAACGACATGCCGCAAAGATCGCTCAAGAGTTGGCCTCAACTGGTTGAGCTTTACCTTTCCGGAAACGAACTCACGTCATTGCCTTCGGATGACTTCGAGGAATTCAGCCTTCTTCAAGTCCTGCATATTAATGGCAATAAATTCCAGACACTACCAGCCGAACTAGGAAAAGCTCATAGATTAGCTGTCCTGGACTGTGGAAGCAACTCCTTGAAATACAATGTCTCGAATTGGCCATATGATTGGAATTGGAATTGGAACACCAACCTAAAATACCTCAATCTTTCCGGTAATAAGCGTCTTGAGATCAAGCCTTCATTACCTGGGGGTGCTGGAGGTCGCGATGGACGAGATCTTACCGACTTCAGCGCATTGCAACATTTACGGATCCTGGGCTTGATGGATGTTACTCTCACCATTCCAACAATACCAGATCAGACTGAAGATAGGAGAGTGCGTACCTCTGGTTCGCTGGCTGGCCAACTAGCGTATGGTATGGCGGATACTTTGGGAAAGAATGAGCATTTGTCAATCATCGATATGGTGGTTCCTCGATTCAATTCAACGGAGATGGAGACGCTTCTCGGAATGTTCGATGGCCAAGCTTTATCGAGTGGCGGGTCGAAGATTGCAAAGTACCTCCACGAGAATTTCGGCCACATCTTTAGCGATGAGCTGAGAAAGCTCAACCCAGGACTTCACGAGACGCCCGTCGATGCTCTCAGACGAGCATTTCTTTCTCTCAATAAGGACCTAGCAACAGCGGCAACCCAGCATACTGAAGAACGATCCCTTCTTTCTCATAGGGGTTCAGCAGCTCCTGCCGTTTTGAGCCAGGCAGATTTACATTCTGGTGGAGTTGCAACCGTCATGTTCTTGCAGCAATCAGAGCTCTACGTCGCCAACGTCGGAGACGCGCAAGCCATGCTGATTCATTCCGAAGGCAGTCATCGCATCTTGACAAGGAAGCATGACCCTGCTGAGCCAAATGAGCGGCAACGTATTCGCGATGCTGGTGGATGGGTGTCCCGCCAAGGAAAGCTGAATGATATCCTCGAGGTGTCGCGAGCATTCGGCTACGTCCAGATCATGCCTGCTGTTCAAGCTGCTCCGCACATCACCCAGGTTACGATTAAAGAGCAGGATGAGATGATATTGATTGCATCACGTGAGCTTTGGGAATACCTCTCCCCTGAGCTTGTCGTCGATGTTGCAAGATATGAACGTGGGGACTTGATGCGTGCCGCACAAAGGCTTCGGGACCTTGCAATCGCTTTTGGAGCCTCTGGAAAACTAATGGTGATGATGATTGGAGTTAGTGACTTGAAGAAGAGAGCTCAAATACGGCCGCACCGGGTACAGAGTCTATCCTTCAACCCTTCAAATATCTCAGAGGAAGGCTATGCTCCTACCAAGCGACCGAGGAAGAAAGCCGAAACTGTTGAAGATTCCACTCTTCGTCGTCTCCAAGCAGAAGTTCAAGCTCCTGTTGGGGATGTCAGTATCGTCTTTACCGACATTAAGAGCTCAACGCTCCTTTGGGAGACCTATCCTAGCGCCATGCGCTCGGCCATTAAGCTTCACAATGAAGTCATGCGCCGTCAACTCCGCATAATAGGTGGATATGAAGTCAAGACTGAAGGAGATGCTTTCATGGTATCCTTCCCGACCGCAACAGCTGCCCTGCTTTGGTGTTTTGCTGTGCAGTCTGCATTGCTTGATGTCCAATGGCCATCTGAAGTGACGTCCAGTGTTCTTGGTCAGGAAATCTATGATAATGACCACACTCTAATCTTCAAAGGTTTAAGTGTGCGAATGGGCATACATTGGGGCCAGCCAGTGTGTGAACCAGACCCAGTCACTAGACGCATGGATTACTTCGGTCCTATGGTCAATCGAGCCTCTCGTATCTCCACTGTGGCAGATGGAGGCCAAATCACTGTCTCCGCAGACTTCATCTCTGAAATACAACGCTGTCTCGAAACATACAGTGAAAGCGATCGCTCCGGTTCCACAGGCTCAGAAGAAGGTTTTGATAATGACATGGTGACCCAATCTATCCGCCGCGAGCTTCGTTCTTTGAGTAGTCAAGGTTTCGAAGTGAAAGACATGGGCGAGCGCAAACTCAAAGGGCTTGAAAATCCTGAATATATATATCTGATGTATCCTCATGCTCTCTCTGGGCGCATCCAATACCAGCAACGATTAGCAGAAGGCGACAAAGCAGTCACCGTTGATGAACCCGCTGCGTTGTCACAGCAAACGCAACTTAGCATCGATACGGAGATGGTATGGGCTCTCTGGTCAGTGAGCTTAAGACTGGAAATGTTGTGCTCGAGTTTGGAAGGCGAGAAAGGTGCTCAGGTCCCACTGCAGCCACCTGAGACGGCTATGTTAGAGAGGATGAAGTACAGAGGAGGAGAGGTTACTGATCGGTTCTTGGTGAATTTTATGACGCATCAAGTTTCGAGGATCGAGGTATGTCCCCTGTTATCTTTTGCTCTTCTTTCTTCAAGTTTGGACTTTAGATTTGATGGGTTGTGCTGATATGATTCACGTAGACATGTATCTCCACCCTCACAACCCGCCACCTAGCGATTGGCCAGTGCGACCTCCATGATCTCGACCAACTCCGTGCACCAATGAAAGAAGTCATAAGCGGTCTATCTGAACAACTGAAGGAGCTGCAACGCTATAAATCGAGATTCGGAGAGCTGAATGATGAGGACGAGGATGAGAGACGGGGCGTCCACTGAGTCGCTCGCAGCAAGTGGCGAAGCAAGCTCCCTCAGTAAGCGGTGTCTGAGAAGAGCGACATAGTACTATAGCAAACAAACGTCAATGATATGGGCGGACTACGGAACGGCGTACGGAGCATTTTGTCTTGGTTAACGTCAAATATTCGATATATTTTTGTTTAAGCAATAGCAGGGCGTTGGGATATCACGGCTTCTGGGTTTGGGGGATGGGTGGTGGGCGTGTATGGCTAAGCGTGCATTGGGTCTTTCGCTTGGTATAGGGTCTTTCTTTTTGAGCCTTTGAAGGGAAAACGATGGGATGCTTTGGGCGGGATCATTTGGGGGGTTAGTTATGATGTTCATGAGTTTGTTTGCGCAGATTGAATGCGTGATGGGGCGAGGGAACTGTGACATAGTTCTTATTTATGAGTAGGATAAGTCGCTGTGGTGATTCAACCATTCATGCAGTGCTAGTGATATTATTTCAAGGTGTCTTGTGTACGAGTTTTTTCCTAGATCGATCGTCGATTTATTGCAAAGTTGCACGGTTCACGGAAAGGTAATCGTCGGCTCGCTTACGGGCACTCATACCTCATCATATAGATATTTGTTAAGGCATTTGAGAGTAAAATCCTCGTTAAGCTCTCCATCGTTTACTTCAGCTCTTTTTGCTTCTCCCGACCTCGCCCTCGACCGGAGGGAGAAGTAAGTGCCCGTAAGCGAGCCGACGATTAGTTCAATGTGTATCAAGTACCGTTCGTGTACGATGCGAGATGGTGACTACCGTCAAAGCTTTGTCTGTTATAATTTATATATATCTCTCTCTCTTGATTTTATATATTTATTTCTGTTCCGATTTATTTCTTGATCGATGGTTTGCGAAATTGGATCATTCAACGGAATTGAGTCTGCATTCTTCACATCACGTAAAATGCGACTGATATAAGGTTATTGAAGGGCAATTAACTATATTAGCGTGCAATGATAACTTGAAGCTTATTGTATCGACGAAAGTCATTATTTCTCTTCTGAGAATATCGGCGGTTGATCACACTTCGAAATGCCCTAGCACAGGGCTGAATTGTTGGAGTCGACGTTATTATATTTACTAATCACGACACGTCCATTCTGAGATATGAAAATCGTGTTTTCAGACTTTCGCAAAGATTTATAAACGAACTATAGGATTCAAACCAGTTAATATTCGCCCGTGAATCCCCTGCGAATGGTCTAAGTTCGGGCTGCGTTCTTGTAGGCAAGGTGTGAAGAGTCGGACTCGGTAATAGGAACTCTAAAAATTCCGTCGTGGAATAGGATGCCGCGTAAAATAGCAAGGGGGAATTTTGGCTTCGAATGCTTGTGCTGCGCAAGAGAGCACTCCCCAACTGCGAGTTCTTGAGGTGAAGTTGCCAAGTGAAAGCTAAGGTAAGTTGTGATATGTGACGGGCTGCTTCCGATAACTCAGGGTAAGGCAGGTCGTAGGTTGAACGATTAAGAATAAACTAAAGAACTAAGAATATAATACAGGAATCTCGAATATATGAGTGCTTACGGGTCGTAAGCAACCTGTTGTCTAGGTGACGGGCCATAAGCGGCCGCAACGGCCCATAAGTGGTCCCCTGAGTATCTCTAGGGGTTAACCCTTCACATGATACTTGGAACCAGTCGAAGGAGCAAAAGGTTGCTGCTGAGATTGAGCTTGATGGTTGATCATGCCAGACCAGCTACGTCTCATGGACTTAAACGTCGTTGTGGACGTCCCCAGAAGGAGTTACCAATAGCCCCGCCGATATTTCCTGCTTAGCACATGTGCGAAAACAGCTAAACTCATTTCTTGCATCGAAGGATCCAAGGATTATCACTACGCCAAGTTAAGCCATACCCATCTCTACCACCCTAGATTGCAGGGTTAGTAGCTTTGAACATGTCCTTTTCCATCGGTAAGTCCTCCAAGATGGAGTGGATGACATCATCCGCTCAACTCTGGCATCAATAATCTATTTCACGAAATTCACCAATGTGCAACGGAGAAGGGCCAGAGCAGACACTGAGATCCCCCATGGCTAATGAAAATTATGAATGAGAATCTTCTATTGAAGAATAATGAGCTTTAGGTACAGTTAGTTAGCCACCGCAGCTAAGCCCTTTCCTTTCGGGAAGAACGGAACTCCGCTAGTGTTTGCTTGCACTACGGCAAGGCACTGCATCTGGGAGGAAACTGATGCAGTTATCCCCTCAACTAGTAGGGGTGCCTTGTGCAGCACAATAGAGCATAACTCCTATGTATTTCATATATAAATTTATTAGTAGTCTGCATTATTTGAATGAGAGTCTGTACTAGTGTGGGAAATGTCTCAGCAGTCGAGGGGATAGATAGATATAGCTTGTAGATCTTGGTCGGGTGGGATGTGTTCACTCAATTCGAGACACTCTCATGCGGCAGACTTGTTGCTACATAGGTAGCCTGTTTACCATGATGGCCCATTCTTTCTCCCAGGATATCACAGGCCCTTTCCAACTGTTGATAATTGTACCACGGAATATTCAGGTCAGAGCTTTCGAGGACCACCATACTATCTCCGGAAGGGTTCTCCGTACCGTCTTTTCTCACCGTTATTCGCGGACTGCTTCAGGGGTAGGGAATTTGGAATCTGTAAAGACCATACCTCTGTAGGATTTGTTCTAGGTCAGGAATACTGAGTAATCGCTTGGTATCTTTCCCCGTATGGATGAAAACTTCTCTCTTCCTGAGAGTTAGTTATCCAATATAACCACTCAATTCGCAACATAGCAACTTCCCACTTCGATGTTGAGATGCCCGTCCAGCTCTCCTGTACGCCCACCTACCTCATTGCCCGCCTGGCTTCAGCGAAACCTCTCTAACCTATCCTATATCTACTGTACAACGACTGAGTTATGCCGGGACCTCGCAACCCCGTGCTAGCACGCTGGGCAAGTCAGCTCTGGCAGCGGCATGCAACCCGCCGTTACGAAAAGGCTGGAATGTTCTCCGCCGACTCTGCTACTGGGATGAAGGTTGTTGATAATATCAAGCAGCGAGTCCGTTCGGGTAAGACCTGCTACATCGTCGGTTTAGGGCTATCCGGACACAACTCTGGTGCTGCCCTCTTGCAGGTGTCGCAGTCGGACGGCATCCGGATGATATCCAACGACGAGGAAGAACGATTTGTTGGCGTGAAGCACTACGAAGATTTCCCCAAGCACGCCGTTGATGAGCTGCGTCGCCGTCTGGCGGCCCGTGGAGCACAACCCTCTGATGTGGCGGCCTGGACGACAAGTTGGGACTATAGTAACTTGGGATCGCTCTTTGTACAAGGTTTCGTAGAGGAGTTTCCCTCGAATCTGAAGTGGCTGAAGAAGAATAGCGCATATGATCCGGCAAAGCAATTAAAGGAGGCCCTCAAAGCCCCCAACATGCTCCGTGAGCAGCTTGGCCTCGATGTCGCTCCGCCGCTTATTATGTTTCCACACCACGAGAACCATGCCGCCTTTTCCTACGCTGCCTCTCCATTCGCAAAAAATGGCCGACCGACCATGGTCTCGGTCGTTGATGGGACTGGCGATCGTGGCTGCATCTCGTACTATCGAGGGGAGAACGGACAGATTTCGGAGCTCTATTCCAACAACAGCTTGTGGGACTCGCTTGGTTGGTACTACATGATGTTAAGCTCAACACAAGGCGGCTGGACGCCACTGAGCAGCGAGGGCCGTTACATGGGAGCAGTCGCCTGGGGCGATGAAAACCGCCTTACAAATCCCTATTATCGCCGCTTGCGGGATATCTTCCATTTCGGCTCCGCTGGACAGGTTCAGTTAAATCGCCAACTAGCGAACTGGCAGAACGCTGGTTGGCACGCTCCCTATACGCCGGCGCTCGAGGCCATTATTGGCAAGCCCATCCCACTCGAGCGAATGTGGAATCCGGATGCTGTCCTCGAAATCGATTCAATCAAGCATTCAGATATCACCCGCGATCGAGTCGACCTGGCCGCTGCCACGCAGCTTGTGTTTGAAGACGTGATCTTTCACATTGTCGATCACCTAGTTCGCAGTAGCCGCAGCGATCAGCTCGTCATGTCGGGCGGCACTGCGCTCAATGCGCTCGTCAACATGAAGCTACTGGAGCACTTTGGTAACCAATGGTACAAGCGCAACCTTGGCTTAGACACCAGTCTCAAGCTCTGGGTTCCTCCCGTGACAAACGATGCTGGTGTCACGATAGGGGCTGCATATAGCGCAGCCTTGCGAGCTGAGGTACCCGTGGGTGACAACCTGCAACACGCTTCCTGGTGCGGGATTCCGGCCACGAATGATGAGATTCAGATTGCTTTGGACGCGGATGAGGAGATCGGGTACCAGCGGCTCGGTAATATCAAGAACGATGCTGAACGTCTAAAGGTCGCTGACCTCATGGCGTACATTATCGAACGTGATGGCGTACTTGGCCTCTATCAAGGCTCAGCAGAGACTGGACCCCGTGCTCTTGGGCAGCGTTCGATTCTCGCCAATCCATGTAATCCAGAGACCAGGCAAATCCTGAACGAGCGAGTAAAGTTCCGTGAGGCGATTCGTCCCTTGGCACCCATGGTGACACGGGAGCAGGCGGGCCGTTTCTTTGAGCTATCCGATGGCGCTGCCGCCGATGACTATAACGCCTACCGTTACATGGTTCTAGCGACGATGGCGCGGCCCTTCACTCGTGAAAAACTTCCCGCTATTGTCCATAAGGACGGGACTTGTAGGATCCAGATCGTCACTCCTGAATCCAACCCTTTGGTCCACGACTATTTGCGCGCTATGGGCCGTCGGCTGGGCGCTGAGGTGTCTGTGAATACGTCCCTGAACGTCGGTGGCCCAATCTGTCAAACTCCGGTCCAAGCATTGGCTGTTGTAAAACGTGCGAAGGCCCTAACAGGGCTGTTCCTAATTAGTGGTGAAGGAGATGCATTCCTTGCTTGGCATGCGGTGGAGACAGAGTTCAAGGATAACGGCAAGCAATTACAGCAATGGGTGGCCAAGCACGCTGTGTAGTGTCTATGTCGGATCATCAGCCTTCAGACTCTGAAATATACTAATAGTAGATGTATACCTATAAACCCTAGATAAGCCATTCAGACAGGCCATTAGATGTACTCATAGCGATCAAAATAAACTGATTCCCTATCTGTTGGGAGACGAGATATGGGAAATTAGGATGCTTATGTAATTGGGCTGGCCATGAAAACTGTGATATTTTGCATCCACCGGGCGGATACGGATACGGGGAAGAAATCAATACTTAGGGTAATATAACTCAAATACCCGCAGCCCTGCAAAATACACCGCCTCCACAACTTAAATCCAACAATTTTGGCGGGGTTGGGAATCCACGTGGCTTGCCCCAAGATATCCCCTTGGAATTTCTTTTCGGAACGGGTCTCCTTTATCAGCTTAGGTGAAGTGGACACTGCTTCACCTAAGCGAACACTAGACCATGTTAGTTTCGGGAAATCTGGCGTCCCTCCATCCAGGGATCAAGATTTCCTCGCTCCCTTGACGAATTCAGTACCATAAAGGCCATAAAGGAGGTATTTAGATCAAGGAAATTATGGAGCAGGAAGGAATTTGTAGAGGGAAGAGAAGTTCTTTCTTCAGGGGCATCCACATTGATCCAACTTAGACTATCATAGGCAAAGCACCAAGTATGTTTTAGGACTGTGTCCACTTTGGATTCCTTGGGAACTCGCTTGGGCTTTTGCAGTGTCGTCGTCAAACCTTGACCACGAGGAAAAAGAGATCAGATTGGCTGAGAAGCGACATATCAAAACACGTGATGATAATACTCGATCTTGCTCAAGCTGCTCAGACGAGTTGACTGAGCTGAAGGTGATCAGCGCCTGAGCAAGGGAGACTGACTTACAAGAAAATGTTTGAAGCTGAGCATAGGCTGTATGACGCCTTGGATAGAAGATGGTTGGGTGTGGGGACTGACATGAGGAAAATCAGAAGCATTACATGACCCAATTCATGAAGTCATCGCGATATCCAGCTGAGGCAGTTTGGCAAACCATCCTCAATATAATTGGCCGCAAATTTGCGGCAGTCTGAATGTCACATATCGCGGAGAAACGCAAGCAAAATGTGGTTTGTTCAGTGAATAGCATCTCAAGCCGAAAGTAGGTTCACTCCAAAGCCATTCTTTTTTATCTTGATAGCCTCCATTGGCGCATAAGCCCTCCATTGGCGCATAAGCTACCCGTTCAAACAACTTTGTTGACTACTAAACGGGAAGGGATCGGGCCTGCTCCAACAAACTTTCGCTAAAGAGTAAAAGAGAAACAGCTGAAAGTTGTGGCCATAGTTAGCACTATGAACTCCGAAAGGGTACAAAATGAGAACAGAATGCAAAAGCGAGAATTAATCACAATGAAGTCATCGCAGAAAATAGCTTTCAAAGCGGTAGGAACTACCCGCGCGTGCGTATTATCAAAACGACCTGAAATCTCTCCGACATTTCTTGGACATGTAGCTAGCACCCACCTCGTGACATTACATGCTTCCTAATTGGGCAGAAGGACCATCTCGCCGGTTGTGTGATGCAAGTTCCAAAGCACCGTCAAGTCAACGAGGTGCTGAGTCTGGCGATCGGAGAGTTGAATGAGGACCAGCCCGCCGCTACACTCCTCAACCTCAATCTTCCAAGAACCTGTTCTTGGCCATTTCACACTTCCACAGCTCTTCACATTGCCGGACCAAAAATCGACGTCTTCGACTTTCCAAAGCGGGTGTATCTGCGGCTCCCTCGACTCCAATCACCTCGCCCTTCTCATCGCTCTCTCCTTTCTTGTTTGTCGCCTGACAATCTTCCTGGTGACTCTCAGCTTGAATGTTGGTCGTCGAGCTGGCATCTGCGTTGAGCTTTCGCTTCTTGGATGGTGGGAGGGGCGTTGAGAGGATAGAAGCAGAGCCAGAATCAGCATTACTGCCGTCCTCATGGTTGGGTTTCTTCTCGGTCTTCTCCACAGGTTTATTCTTCTTGCTTTTTGCGACTGGTTCGGGTGCTAGTGGTGATGGAACTTCGCCGGCTGCCGCATCATCATCGTTGGTATCTTGTTCGGGCTCGGGCTTAGGCTCGGGCGTCTTCTTCACGGTCTTCTTTACACCTTTGGTGTTCTTGCCAGTTACGTCTGTGCTGGTTGCTGCAGCGTTCTTTTTTGGTGGGTTTCCCTTCTTGGTGGCTTCCACGTTGGCTGCATTGTTGTCTTTCCTGCCTCTCTGCCGCGTTTTGGGATCAGCTGCCTTTGCGTTTGCTGGGTCGTATTCTCTGGCTTCTTTCAAAATAGCAGCCCACGTCTTTCGGATACCTTCGCGGCTGCGGTCATCGATACGGATATCCTTGATATCAACGGCCAGCTTTACGTCTTTGCCAGCGACGATTGAAAGTTGTTTCAGAGCTTGGAGGCAGATTTTCATCTATCAGAGTTATTACCTTCACCGTCTTGTATGAGAAGTGTTCAAGCATACCTTTTCTTGCGATGTCCAGGCTCTGCCGGCGCCACCTCCACCTGCAACGACTCCTGGCTCGTTGTCGGACATCTAAAATGAAAATTAGCTGGGTTACCATCTTCTCATTTCGAGAGGAGGGATCTTGAAGGTGTCTAGCATACGTCGAGTTAAGTTCAAAAATTGATGATGTCTTGATATGAACTCGAGAGAGTGTTTGCGTGGCGGAAAGTCTCTATATGGAAGAAAGCCGTACCAACGGCCAGATGTTGCGTTCTATATACCGTGTGAAGGGGGGAATGGCGATGTTTCCAGAATCTTTCTGAACGGTACGGGAGCTTCGTCGAATCTTCGACCACCTACTCAGAAGTTCTCAGCAGCCTAATGCGAGACTTGCAACGGCCAAACATTGAAACATCGAATCATTCTGGATGATACCGATGATGCGATTCCACACTTGCAGATTCCATAGAGCTCCGCTAGCATTCTGTACACAATCAAAGTAGCGTCTCTTTATGCATCTTTGGCTACGAAAAAATGGGAAATCAAATTTCCAACAAAGACCCGTTCTCTATTGCGCGGCTGTAGGTTCCTGGGAGAGCAAAAGATGTCTCAAGGCCAAACATGCGTGGTTGGCGAATCCCATCGAGGCATCACGTAACGCGGAAAAGTTCATAGTCTCCAGTAGTTCTCCAACACAGCAAAATATTCGAAAACTTGTTGATGCCGCCACTCTCGGAGATGGGTACTTTCATAGTATCGTTTTTTTAATCATTGTCGCCATGGGCATATTCGTCATCATGATGCCTGAGCTCCCTTCAGCTTCTCCAAGGCCAATCCCCCGATGTACAAAGAGTTTTCAGAAGTCTTGACCAGTTGCTGAATGTCGGACCTGGACTATGACTTTCGGGGGTCATCGAAAGAGGAGATCGACATCACGTGATTACATTCCGGTCATAGTCAAATGTGTTTTTAGCATGCCCGGTATTCTGGGCAATGGGACACTGGCGTCTTCCATATCTGGAGCAGCAGAGAGAGAGAGAGAGAGAGAGAGAGAGAGAGTCGAGGAACGGGGTGAACGTTTCCCACGTCTTCCATCTCCAACAGTCGTTTGTTCTCCATGGCGTCACCACTCGACGGGAGGGAAATCATCGAAGATAAAAGGGCCGTAAACGTTGTGAACGGGACAGAGAAGCTACTCCATGATGCAGCAGTGCAGCAGAGCAGCAGGTGGAATGATGTTGTCGACTTTCTCAAGCCAACATCGCGGAGTGCCGGACTGTCAACGCCACACTTGCTCTCGTCGGCCGTTCTACATTATCCGTACGGGAGGTATTTCGTATTATGTACGAAGTACCGGATTAGAGTATATCTGGGGGGGCAGAGCGGATTAATCTCGGCCCCTTTCTCACGGTCGGGCTTGCGCCACAACCCCTATTTCCCGTGCCGCCTTCCCTCGCCTCCCTCGCCTCCCCTCGCCTCCCCGCCTTCACCTTTCCACTCTGTTCCAACTTCCGTCCTTCTCCTCCCCAGCTCTCGCCTCGTACTCTCCAATACCACGTTACTTCTCCACCACCTGTCGGATGGTACTGAGGGACGAAGAAGGCAGGGCAGACGATTCCCATCTGCTGCTCCAAGGATAACCTCCCCGGCCACTTGCAGGGACGTGGCCATGGTTAGCCAATGAAGTGGGCTCGTGGGAGAGGGATGTCGCTCCGCAGACGCATGTATATATATATATATATATATACCGTACCGTACACATAGCATAGATACAGTACTGTACAGTAGTATCAAAGTCGCTCGCTCGCTCCAACAGCCCGCCACCGAAGCGTGCATACACAACCCCGCCTCAACTGAGGGGAACCTCACACAAGCTCGCCCCCGTGAATCCTATCAAAAGCTTGATATGGCACCCGGCACCCGGCAGCAAAGGTCATTCATTCCTGTGCCCTCATCCCATCTTGAATCGGCGTGATTCTCGGTCCGATTACCTTTGTTTATCCGTACAAGTCACAAGTAGTCTCCTGGTAACTAGTATAGTCCGGTCGTAGTATGGCGATGGGTAGGCCTGCCAATCCTCTTCCCCGGACCCCTGGACCCCATATCATCGGCCGCCGTTGGACCTGAGTCGAAGGCGGCGCTGACATCCATGGCCGGGCGATGGCAGAATTCCGTCTGATCAGAGCAAGCAAAGTCTGGGGAAAGCTCGCAGCTCCTGCATTCGAGAGGCAGCTTGGACAGCTGCATGACAGGGACGGAAGGCAGATGCGCGCTGCTGTATTCTCTCATCACGTAGGACCGGGGCCTCCAAATTGAAATTGTCTGCAGATCAATGTCCAGGCACCTCGCAAAAATGACGAGCTATATAGTCCCGGGTCGTGCCTCCCATGCGAAGTGTCCTGGCGTCGCCGTTGATCCATTTGTTTGTGTTCTACGCCTCAGTTGAAACCCAGGCACCCATTGACACATCCGACTTCGTTGTGCTGCACCGACAATGTGGTTCTCTGTTGCAGCCGTTGCCGCGTTGGCTGCGTCTGCCAGTGCCCAGGACACTTCTCCGCCCAGCTATCCGTCTCCCTGGATGCGCGGCGGGAATGGCTGGCAAGACGCCTATGCGAAGGCTCAGGCCTTCGTGAGTGAGCTTACCCTGCTCGAGAAGATCAATCTCACCACCGGTGTTGGCTGGGAGGGAGAAGCGTGTGTGGGAAATACTGGCTCTATCCCAAGACTTAACTTCCGAGGGCTCTGCTTGCAGGACTCTCCCCTCGGAGTTCGCGACAGTGAGTATAACCCCTCCAATGACCCATTGAGTGTGTGTTAATGGTGTGTCCAGCCGACGAGAACTCTGCCTTTCCCTCGGGCATGAACGCGGCCGCTACATGGAGTACCCGTCTCATGAAGAACCGTGGTAATGCCATGGGCTCGGAGCACGCTGGGAAGGGCGTCGACGTTCAATTGGGACCAGTTGCGGGACCAATTGGCCGAGTTCCAGAAGGTGGACGGAACTGGGAAGGTTCGTGGAATCGCATCGTATTCTCAGCTCAGAGTCCTAATTATATGCAGGTTTCAGCCCCGACCCAGTCCTCACAGGTGTCGCAATGGCAGAAACAGTCCAAGGTATTCAAGACGCCGGGGTTGTGGCATGCGCCAAGCACTTCATTGGAAACGAACAAGAACACTTCCGTCAGGCAGTGAGTGGCCTCACAGAATATGCATACTCTGCAAACATCGATGATGTTACTATGCATGAGCTTTATCTCTGGTAAGTCCTTTGGGTTAAATGGCATGATCGAATACAGCATACTGACTTTCACCTAGGCCCTTTGCAGACGCCGTCAAGGCAGGCGTGGGAGCTGTTATGTGCTCTTACAATCAGGTCAACAACAGCTATGCATCGCAAAATGCGTACTTGCTCAATTACCTGCTCAAGAACGAACTTGACTTCCAAGGCTTTGGTATGTTCACAACTAGCTGCATGACGAGAAAGTGCTAACAGGATATCTCCAGTCACCAGTGATTGGTGGGCTCAGGTTACTGGCGTAGCCAGCGCATTCGCTGGGCTCGGTGAGTATCTATCCAACCATTCGGAGAATTAGTCTAATCAAGCGTAGACGTGACCATGGCTGGCGACCAAAACCTCGCATCGGACAATACATTCTGGGGATCTAACCTCACCCTAGCAGTTCTCAATGGCACACTTCCTCAATGGAGACTCGACGACATGGTTGTCCGAATCATGTCTGCCTACTACAAAGTCGGAAGAGACCAGGCTAGAGTTCCTATCAACTTCAATTCCTGGACCCTGAACACCACTGGTTACGCCCACCCAGAAGCGGATGAAGACCTTACGCAAGTCAATTGGCACGTCAATGTCCAAGGTAACCATGCTGCACTCATTCGAGAGATTGGTGGTGCATCGACAGTACTTCTCAAAAACGACAAGAACGCTCTCCCATTGAACAAACCCAAGAGCATTGCAGTTATTGGTGAGGATGCGCACGACAATCCAGGTGGTCCAAACGCTTGTCCTGATCGAAACTGCAATGTTGGAACCCTGGCCATGGGATGGGGTAGTGGAACGGCTAATTTCCCATACCTGATCGCTCCCGTCACTGCTCTCAAAGCTCAAGCTGCGAAAGACAAGACGAAGTTCGCAAACGTCAGCGACAACTACGATCTCGAAGCCATCGCAGCCGCTGTGACTGGTGCTGAATATGCCCTTGTCTTCGCAAACGCCGACAGTGGCGAGGACTACCTTACAATCGACAACAACCAAGGCGACCGAAACAATCTTACGCTGTGGGGTAACGGAGATGCACTCGTCGAGTACGTCGCATCGTTGAACCCGAACACCATCCTTGTTCTGCACACAGTCGGCGCCGTCATCCTTGAAGCACACAAGAACAACCCCAACATCACCGCAATCCTCTGGGCCGGTCTTCCCGGTCAAGAGTCCGGAAACGCAATCACAGACGTCCTCTACGGCGATGTGAACCCCCAAGCCAAGACCGTCTTCACATGGGGCAAATCCCGCGAGGATTACGGAACAGATGTCGTCTACACCGCGGCCGAGGATCCCCTCCAACTGAACTTCAACGAAGGAGTATTCATCGACTACCGCCACTTCGACAAGTACGATATCACACCAACCTACGAGTTCGGTTACGGCCTGTCATACACCACGTACAGCTACTCGAACTTGCAGATCCAGAAACTGAACCCAGGGCCATACCAGCCTACACACGGCACCACCAGCGCCGCACCGACATTTGGACATCTCGACTTGGACCCCGATCATGCTGAGTTCCCCCCTGGATTCGAAGCGGTCCCGTTCTACGTGTACCCCTACATCAGCACACCCGTCCCGACCGGCGAGCCCCAGAACTGGCCCGAAGGAGCAAGAGATGGAAGCCCACAACCACTCTTACCCGCTGGAGGATCAGGAGGCGGGAACAGACAGCTTTATGATCAGCTGTATACCGTTACCGCGACGGTCACGAACACGGGTCACGTTAAAGGCACCGAGATTGCTCAACTGGTAAGCGCTCAGCGGCTCACTCCTCTTCATTGAACATCTGCTAATTGACTCTGCGCAGTACCTGAATCTCGGCGGGCCTAACGACCCTAAAGTCGTCCTCCGCGCTTTCGACGACTTCATCCTCGACCCCGGAGAGTCGGAGACCTTCACGTACCAGATCACGCGTCGCGATCTCTCGAACTGGGATCCCGTGAGCCAGAACTGGGTCATCAGCAACTACCCCAAGACGGTGTACGTGGGAGCCAGCTCGAGAAACCTGCCGTTGAAGGGTACCTTGTATTGAGGGGCTGATGATGAGACGATGGGGTTGGATGAAGGGAGATGGGGGATGAGGGTTATTGAGTATTAATTATGAATATGAAAGGGTAATCGATTAATGAACCTCTATTCATTACAAGGCTGTGCGTATGTATATCGTGACTTCGCTTGAGACCTGATGCTCGTCCGACGATTTCGGGAACGTAAAAACACGCACCCATCCGCATCCGACATGACCCTCTCCCTACTCACCGCGTAGAAATCTACACATCCCAACTCCCCTCCAGCCAGCTATTCATCCCCGCAGTCATGTTCAAAATATTCGTCCCCTCCTCCGGCGTCCCGGCCTGCGTATCGTCGTACCAAACATAGAAAACGCTCATTTGCGGATAGTCCTCGACGTCAGTCCTCGCACTCCCCGCCGCTGCTGCGATAAGAGGCGGGATGTAGACTGCGGGCGGCCAGCGGGAGAAGGATAGAGCGGAGAGGGAGGGTGGTGTGGAGGGTGAGATGGAGACTGTGAGTTGTTGGGGGATGCGGTTTGTTAGGTAGTATATGTAGAGTCTGATACGGGGAGTTAGTGTGGGGGTTTTGAAGGGGACGGCGGGGAAGAGGGTGAGGATTTCCTTGGACTTACTCGGTGGGATTCACGTAAGGTACGATGGCGGCTATGCTTGTGATGCTGAGATCGGTGTGGGTGATTTCGGTTGCGGGACTCCATGTGTTGTTTGTGAAGCTGATGAGGGAGAGGGTGGATTGCGGACTGGTGTAGAGGGTGTGGATCTCAGCGGATGCTACGCTGGGATCGTTGACGCATGCTGCTGTTAGAGCTGCGCCACTATTCAGTGCTGTGACATTGAGAGACGTGGGTTGGCTCCAGACGGTGCTTGAGCTGTTGGGTGGGTGGATGATAGAGGTTGAGTTCCAGAACAGTTGGTTCAGTGTTGCGGGTACGTTGTTGGGGTTTGCAGAGGATGCGGGCGCGGCAAGGTAGAACAGAGAAAGACCCCAATCTTCGATGTAGCAGGCTGATATTGAGGATGGGCTGCTAACATTTGCGACGATTTGCTGTACTACGGGAATGATAGTCGGTGCGGGATCGGTGGTGTAGGGGTAGAAGGGAAGGTTGAGCGTTGCTTCTACGATTGAGTAGTCGACGACACTCGGTCCTAAAGCGAGGTAGTAAAAGCGGAGGACCTAGAAAGAAGTAAATGCAAGGGTCATACAAGAAAGTAGTCAAATAGACTTACGACGATGGCTTCGTCGAGGGACTCATCGGTGCTGGTAAATGCCACAGCTGTCAAATTACTCCCGTACATAGGCCGAAGATTTGGGTCTATCAAAGACAATTTCATCGACGGAATTTCCGAAGAAAGGGTTCCATTCCAATACCCGTTTACCAATTGGCCATGAAGAAAGATATCCGACGTGTTGGTCTGGTAGAAGACAAACGTCCCAGCAGCACATTCTGTTGCTGTCAAAGCTGTGATCACTGGACCTAGAGGATTCCCACTTGGTGTTTCTGAAGATTGCTGACTGTTGTGATGCCTGCTTCCAACAACGCCGCCGACAATCGCTGCTACGGTCAGAAGTATTGCAATCACAAAGAGAGCAAACTTTCGCTTCGATCTTCGAGTTGGCTTGTTGGGTTTGAGAGGCGCTTCTGCGGCGTACTCTGGCAGCTCTTCCGCTGCAGCAGGATTGCCTAGGTCTTGAAGCGGATGGGCATCTTGGGCATATGGTGGTGGTGCATCGGCTGACTGTGGAATTAATGAGTTAATATTATGGGAGAAACGATCGTGATACTTGCTTGACTTGAGTGCCACGCCATTGCTAGAGTTTTGTACCCGTCATGGTCGTGCTATTGTAAAACAAGCTGCAGCATAATTGCACCGCGGGTAATAAACTCAATTGTGGATTTGCTATCTTGATGAACAATATACAATCAGGCAGAGAGCTCTTTCGTATTTTGCATCGTGAGCAAACGTCTATGGCTTCGTAAATGTGAAGGTTGGTAGCACGAAGAAACCAGGCAGACGCAAAAGCGGGGCTGTGATTGGCCGATACATCACGTGTTAATAAATTGATTCTCCTATTATAATCAACTATTGGGGAATATATCTGGAAGGGTAATGGCCCCGTGATCTTAATATACAGCCACGTTGGACGTGCAGCTTGATGATTGCCATTTTGCTGATTCAGATACTGGCATAAACCCTTCGTCTGAGGGCAGCAAGTCAAGATTTAAACAGCAGACTTCTTCATCTTCTTATCTAGCGTTGCAGAGCGGAACTTCCTGAGTCATAGCAGAGATGTCACTTGAAACTTCAAATGGTAGAGTTCTTCCAATCCGACAGAAACAGAAGTAAATCCATCCTTCATCACGTGCCCAGCCCCAGCCGTAAAGATGAGGGATGACACGCTTGTGGCTAAAGTTGACCAATTGCATTTCTTCAGCGAAAATGACTTTGCGGCAGAGCAGTGGTAGTACTATCTTTCCTCCATCTCCATCACTGGATGGTGGCTCGAGTTGAGTTGAGGTTGAGAGTTTTCGAAAATATGAGGAACCACCACCTAACTTCCTAAGCGAGTGCTACGGGTCTTGACTTCATCTGGCTAGTGAGCCCCTTGATTCAACCTCTTAGTTGTCTATTATAGAGAAATGGTGGGACTTTTAGAGCAAGGTTTGCAACAGGAGCATTGCATGACCTCGTCACTGTTCAGGCCTTCGCCCTCGAGTATTTGAGATTAATCGGCTTCGGATGTCGAGGAGTCTGATGTCTGAGTACGACTAGTGACGAAGCTCAAATGGATTACCAAAAGCAGCATTATTTGTTCATTCAAACTTCGAGCAAGGTATTGCAAACAAGTCAGAAAATTAGCATGCAAAAATTGATAACATGCTCCTATGGGAGCCTTCATCACGGCCTTGCCTGAATAATAATAGCATTTACACCTAGGTTGCATGTTTCTCATTCAAGTATTGAGACAATATATAACTGTGTACGATCGAGTTATAGATACTATTTCACGATTGTAGAGGAGCTCGTAGCCGGTGAAATGCTAGAAAGGTCTGGTGGGGTGCCGTGCAAGGCGCAAATGCCTGGTCTGCTTTTGACAGCCCATACCATGCAATGTCCTAAGCCCTTTCCCGAGCTCAGGGATGAAAACTAAGCACGAGGAAGAAAAGGAGTGGAAAACAGTATTTCGCAACAGTTCTGCGCAAGGGACGTTTCGTACCAGTCGGCAGAGGGACACAGGAGTGCAGGGTATTCGCGGGATCGAGCGTATAAATAAGTATTCTGGGATATGATTGTTGAAATGAGTTGAGATCAGCTCGACGGCTGTTTGCGCGATGAAGAGAGAACGTTTTAAGTTGAGAAGAAATCATATCCGAAAGCTAGCTCCAACCTCCTTGGGTTAATTTTCGTACTCCATAGAACAGTAGTCGTCGCTGTAAGAATCAGAAACCTAAACTCGAGCGATAATTTAAATATAGCCCGCTTTTAGCTGTCGTCTTAGGACAGCGGCACCAAATGTAATGAATATTCTTTTACGAATTTCAATAGGAAGACGAAAGAACTGGAAAATAAGCTTAGCTGGGGTCCTGTGACACAGTCTTCGCGCAACACTGGTTTTTATCTTATAAATCAATCAACTTCCTTTAACAAAGGGTTATTGCTCGTGTAAATTCTTATCTTTCAGAGAATGGTCAAACTATCTTCCTATTCGATCGACTAACTCAAACAGAAATCACCGAAGCCCATTTCATAAGAACTTCGAAACACTTGGAAGACCTACTAGTATTCATCTCAGAGAACTCCATTTTGTGGTGATTGTCTGTGGACTTTTGTTTTCGTAGTGATTTATCGAAAAGAAAAGGTGCGAATATGAAATTCTTATGTGGTTAAACTTGTAGCGTCCTTTAAGTGAATAGATCTGACCAAATCTGCGAGTTTGAGAACAGAAATTGCGGCGAAACGTCGAGAAAGAAATGGTTTAAAGGAATGAATCATACAAGAGTTTGAATGATCTTAATGAGTGAAAGCTTGGTGCATCCTTCTCTTTCTCTCTCCTGCGACAGCTCTTCAAACTATCTCAAGCTGGCTTCAGCTCTCATTATCCCCTCCCAAACTGTTGACCCCGGGTATAGATTCAAGAGTTACTAGAACAGAGAGAGCTATGTGACCAGGACCCATAAAGGCAAGAGGAGCTTTGATGGCTAGAGGAGTTAAGGCAGAGACAAAAAGAGTGGGTAGAGAAGGAGAGAAGACAGAGGCTGGCAGAGGTAGAGGCAGAGAGAAAGGCAGTAATAGAGATAATGGCAAAGACGATGACAAAGATAGTAGTAGAGACGGGAGAGGTAGGGGCAGAGAAGGTAGTAAAGATAGTGGCCAAAATAGGGACGGGGGAGATAAAGAGAAGGAAGGGAATAGACTCTTTAGAAGCATGTTATTCTTTATTATAATACCATTTTCCTGACCTAAGTTATATAACCTTACTCAGAGGCAGAAGACCAGCAAGGCCAATTAAGTCATATGACTAGGAAGGCAGATAGTCCCGTTCTAACGCGCTCATCACTTAGCATACGAGGGCCGGTTAGTGCAAAGCCGATAGGCTGCACGATTACGGATCTCTTAGTTCTGGTATCGATGTAGCCAACGCGGCGTCAACCCGAGCCTAAAAGGGTTGCTGCCTCTATCGTCTTGACCATATCTCTAACCGTATACCTTAGTCGGTCATTGAGAACTAGGTGCCTGTAGCTCGTAGGCTTGCCTTCCTAGTACCAATTGGGGCAACAAACTCTCCAGTACGCTTTAGGAATATCACTGGTCGATTACTTACAAGTTCAGAAACAATTTTGAGTGAGAGGGTTTTTTTGAACTTACACACATCGTTCTTTAATAACCGCTTGGACGGACTTCGAGTTTGGAGTTGGTCCTTAGCGTTGAAGCCTCACTTTCAAGGACACAACTGACCACCTCGCATTTTGATACAGAACAACCCGACTTAAATCCAAGCTCCAGCAATTCTCCAATCCACACTTCGAATAACCATAAAATACCGCAAGTATGGCGCCAGGAATGTCCCTCTTCTCCGTCAATGCGATCATAATACTCAGCTCAGAAGACGGTTCCCGAGTCTTCGCAAAATACTACAACGCACCCCACCACTCCACCGGTTCCAGTATGTCTCTCCATGTTCTCAGCTCCTTCTCCTGTGTCCCTCCCCAACAAACTCTTTTAGAACAGTCGCGGAATCATTCACTGACACCTCCGGCTCGCAGAAGACTCCCAACCTCCCACGCAACCCTACTCGGACGTCAAATCGCAAAAAGCCTTCGAGAAAGGCCTCCTAGAGAAGACAGCCAAGCAAACATCAGACATCATTCTCTACGACAACAGAATCGTCCTCTACAAGTCCGAAAGCGATGTCATGATGTATGTCGTGGGCGGCGTGGATGAGAATGAGATTATGCTGTACAATGTCATCCTTGCGCTGAGGGATAGCTTGCATTTGCTGTTTAAGTACGTTTACGCATTACACCCCCGTCTTGTTTAGTAACTCCCAAATTTCGGAGAGCTGGAAATTCAATCGAGGGTGGTATGGTGGAAGAATATGCTGGGATGAGTGCTGACTCCCCGAAGACAAGCAGTGGACAAGAGAACCACAATCGAGAACTACGACCTGCTCTCCCTTGCAATCGATGAAATCGTAGATGACGGAATCATCCTCGAGACAGACCCTACCATCATCGTTCAGCGAGTCAGCAGAGCTCCTACGCAAGATGTCACGAACTTGAAGAGTATCGATTTGTCAGAGCAAGGCATGAACAATTTGGCGCAGTTTGGAAAGGCGAAGTTGGGAGATTGGTTGAGGCAGGGCTTGTGATTATACGCTGCTGCAGAGAGGCATGGTGGCAGAATATGTGGATTTGTGGGAAGCAAAATTTGGGAGTAGATGGAGGCGTTTTCATCTTGGGCATAAAGTCTCCTGGTATGGAGACGGAATAGCAATTCAGAAGTTTCACTGCATTGAGAGGCTGCTTTCCTAGAATGTAGGTCAGAGGATATCAATTAGGATGCGCTTTCTATTCGTGGATTCTTTCAATGACGGAGGCCGCTTTCCTCAGTCTGTTCATAACAGCCGCAGCAATACCCCCCTCATCCTCTATCCCCTCAACATATATCACATCTACAGCTCTTTGATCTAACTCTCTGAGAGCTGAGAATAAGCCATGAGCGATGTCCTTCGTGTCGCTGCCCAGAGAAACCATGATTGTATCTGCAATGTGGACGTCATGCTCATGTGGCTCCTCTCCTTCAAGAAAGGAAACCCCTCGCCAGTACTCCCCTTGCTCCATCTCAAAGGCGCTATTGCTCTCAAGACGTCGCCTGCGGATGATCTTCGTGATACCTTCCTCATTATCCCGGTCCCATTTGATGCCCTCGAATCCAGCAGTCATGGGCCAGTGCCTTGTTGACACAATCCCGATCAGAGGTCGTTTCTCCAGAGATTCGTAGCCCATGTGATCTGTCTTTTTGGCCAATGCGAACATAATCCTCTGGGCCTCTGCAGGTATTCCCAGGGTGTGTGGCGAATGGGGAAGGGCTTCGTAGAGCACAACCTTTGCTTTCGGACTATAGTGTTTGTACTTCATTCCGGGAGCTCTTGGTGCGTAGACCCCAACTTCACTTGCATCTTTATAGCCTTTGACAACATTCCCCCAGCCCTCACACTCTCGAATCCGATCAATACCCACACCCCCCGGTCTCAACACAACGGGAGGATCGCAGAGCCCATCAACGACTGTGCTCTCGACTCCAACCTGACAAGGTCCCCCATCCAATATGATCTCAATCCTTCCATCCAAATCGTGCATAACATGTTGTGCAGTAGTAGGAGAAGGCTTAGTGGAAGTGTTAGCGGATGGGGCAGCAAGTGGCACACCGGCAAGTTGTATGAGTGACAGCGCAAGAGGGGAGGAAGGCATGCGCACGCCAAATGAAGGAAGTCCTGCTGTAACTTCTGGTGCGAGTTTGCTAGGCGTTGGGTTTGGAAGGAGGATCGTGAGAGGTCCGGGCCAGAAAGCCTTCATTAATGGCTTGTAGATCTCTGGAAATGAGTCCACCGCAGAGTCATTTCCTCCGCTGGAGGAAGAGAGCAGACTTCGCAACATAGTGAGATCGCAGACGTGGATAATGAGGGGGTTGTCGGATGGTCGACCCTTCGCCTTGTAGATTCCTTTCACTGCATCACTCCTTGTTGCATCTGCACCAAGACCGTAGACGGTTTCTGTGGGGAAGCCGACTGGTATACTGCTGTGCTTGAGGTGGTTGGCAGCTTCACGTATGCTTTCGAGGCCAGTAGTTGGAAGTATCCATTTCTCAAGTGTGTCTCGATTCTCGAAGTGGCCAAGATCAGTCGCAGTGACCGGCAGAATGCGAGTCTCAAAGACTTCGCCCGCAGCTTGAGTTGATCCCATCGTATAGTATCTCGCGAAGTGTCGCGTGTAAGGTCTACAAAGATGTTCGGATATCTTCGAGATGAATTGGACCGCCAGTTTGATAATCACCGTCGTATCCTGCGAGACCTGCGTTTTAATAAACCAGTGAGATCTTTTTCTGATCTGCTGAACATGCTTCTGCTTAAGTATCTGGAAAGTTTGTGTATATATATTTAGAGATGCATTTGTGGTGAGCGTTCGTTCCGTGTGGAATCTTTGGATCTATCCTGATCTCAAGTCGATGACTCGGATTTTTCGAGGCGAGGAACAAATTTTGGCGAGGCTGACGAGGCTGAATAGCTATCACGTGATAAAGAATTCAATTTCTGTATACTCAAGTGGGGAAAGGCAACGCCTGATAGTTTGAATAGAACAGTTCTTCTGCAAGCGTTAGCACAACTAAGATTGAGAATACATGTTCGCTTTCGTTTCATTCGAATCTCCAAAGGAGGCAAAATACCAGGTGAAATCGACGCATAGCAATGTGGAGGATTATGGTAATTATGTTGCCACCAGTCTACGAGAGCCTAGGCTTCGAAATCCCATGACGGTCTATAGTTAACAGAGGGACTTCAATTCCACACATAGCTTCATTCTCCAAATTCCAAACTCTGGCTATCTAGAATACCAGGCGCGGGAAAAACCATTATCGCGTCATTGATTTTCGAAGGAGCTGTTGCATACATCTATTGTGACTATTGTACAAGGACATCGAAAGAGTAGATGGTCATTTATTATAGATTCGGCGACGTCAAGATGAAGTCAACATTGAAAGACATCTACAAAATAGAGGCGGCCAAGTGGGGAGATTTCATCCAATGACGGCGTCGTCGGCGCGAGGTGATCGACGACAGGGGGCCACAGGCTCAGGGGTACAGTAGATGTGGACATGGGAATGCTGAACTGCCCGACATCATTTCTTCGCTCTTCGCACCTGGGACTTCTTCATTCGATATTTATCTTTTGCCAATATGAAAGCCAAGATCGAATACCGTCGTTTCCATTGAATGTCATTCCTGACATTCGTTTTGCGTTACCAGAGCCCGTTGTTGGCTGTATTCATACATTCGTATTGGTTCAGGCGATTACGGCATTGAGTGTATCAAGGTGTTTGGGTGATCTTGGCCAGGTAGGATGGCAAGAATTCATAGGAAGACGAGGACAGGGTGCACACAATGTAAAAAGCGCCGAGTCAAGGTCAGCTTACACTTACTGTCACTCCTCGGGTCCTATCTCAAATACTTACAGGATCTATTTAGTGCGATGAGAGGAGACCATCATGTGCAAATTGTGACCGAAATGACCTGTCATGCAGCTTGGAATTTCTCACTCCAATAACTTCTTTATCTCGAGGCAAAGTGCTTGTCTCCCTGCACGCTCCCAAGACTCGATCCCAAGCGGTATACGC
This sequence comes from Hyphodiscus sp. D1413, assembly GCA_003988895.1. Classification (NCBI taxonomy): domain Eukaryota; kingdom Fungi; phylum Ascomycota; class Leotiomycetes; order Helotiales; family Hyphodiscaceae; genus Hyphodiscus; species Hyphodiscus sp. D1413. The sequence goes on from QYAO01000013.1 coordinate 711,755, forward strand.
CTTTTCTCCAAGCATCATCCCGGAGCTCTCACTCTCTTACTTCGACACACAGACAAACGAACTTCTCCATCATTATACCACGGTACTTTACAAGATTCTGGCTGGCAACCGCGAACTCTCGGTCTGGCGTGTAGATATGCCACAGATGGCTCTAGCGTATCCCTTCATGCTTTCCGGCATTCTCGCCATATCTGCGTTGCACCTCTCAAGCATTCTCCCGAATCGCCGGCATGAATTGCAAAACTATGCCTTTGGACAAGAGTCTACCGCTCTTCCATCATTCCGGCAATGCGTGAGCAATCCAAATCCAGAAAATATCCACGCCGTCTTTGGGTTCGCTGGTTCAATTGTATATTATATAATGGCCTCGCAAACTGCGCGCGGAGTGGAGGAAGCTGATCGATGCCGGATACCAAGCAGAAACGATGCCCATCCACATTGGTTTCAGACGATGCGAGGATTGCTGGCCTTGCTTGGTAATCACTGGCACGAATTAGCAAAAGGTCCTTTTGCACCACTGCTCGAACACGATCCAGGCCCTATAGATGCGTCGTTCAATCCCAATGACGATCAACTAGCAAATCTCGACGGGATATTTCCTTCGTCCACTCCGTTATCCTCCCCGATTCCACGCCCGTCTTCTCCTTTCTCGTCATCGCCATCCTTCCTCCTCCTCTCACCTGAGGACCAAAAGTTGCAAAGCTGCAAGGAGGCGCTAATAGAGCTTCGCAGAGCATCAGCTCTCCCGCATGCATCGGCTCGGCGACCAGCGCTGTGTATCAAGACTGCAGTCCACATGTGGCCTGGTACTGTTAGCCAAAGCTTTGTAGAACTGATATACGAAAGAGACGAAAGAGCTCTGGTGATCTTGGCACATTATTGCGTTTTACTAAAACAGATGGATCATATTTGGTACTTGAAGGATCTGGGAAAGGGGCTGTTGGCTCGCATTCGGCAAGCTCTCCCAGAAGGCTGGCGACATTGGATCCAATGGGCAATTGAACAGCCCACCTCTTCTTCCTCTTCGCCCTCGTAGGTCCATGTGCGTACGGATATGCTAGGGACGATCGGTACCTCGATTCATACAGTAGAACCGGGTCCGAACCCCCCGCTACTACAGCAATTTTACCGGTCTCGATTACCCCTTGATCCGTGAATATTGATATCAGTACTTCACTTTCAAGGCGTACTACGGAAAATCTTCCAGCAACGATAGCCACCTGTTGACTCTGCTTTCGCTCTTGAAAGTACCTCACAATGTCATCCGGGGTCTGCTATCCCATCGTCCGGAAGAAACAAACTATATAACTTACATCCTCGGTCTGAAAATACAGCGCAATTTTGGCAACCTCGACCGAGCTCATTGCTCAATATCTCCACGTCCAGTCTGTGGCTCATTACCTACTCTTCTTTGAATTAGCAATGCCCTCTCCTATACTCGCAATCTCGAACTCACCAACTTTCTCAATGATCTGAGATCGGTAGGCACGCTTCAATTGGCTCTTTGGCCATAGATGGGAGTTGCGAGATAGTGTTTAGTTGCTCGACTAGTCTAGGAGCAATGACTATTGAACCAATAGTCGCAGAGGAGAGGGATCGAGGAGGATGATTTGCGTGCTATTTAAACGGGTTCTGAGGTAGTAGACGATGGTGGAACCCACGATCTCTAGACCAACGATGGTGATTCTTCCATTGTTTGGTATGAGAGTTTGGATCACGAGCTGTGCGGCCGCCATACTGTGAGGTGAAAAGTGTGTGTGGTGTTGAAACGTCACCAGAAGTTGTCGAAAAAAGCGTGTGTGTACAAAGTCATGTAATCTATCGGTTCTCAGCTTTGGTCCAATCTCATCATAGACGGAGAAGAGTTCTTAGGATCTTCGCAAGTCATAGCTTCTCGGAAGTTGTTCCGACGCCTGGGAGACCTCGCTTATTCCTCTACCTATATGTCTTTTCTTTCGCCTTCCTCTTAGGCCATGAACAGAAGTCGAAGTTCGGAATTGACTTTAGCTTTTGAAAAGAGTGAAAATAGCATCGAGAGAGTTGTACTTTAGATTGAACGCTAAGAGAGTTGTAAAGAATAATGTAATTTAGAAACATAATCTCAAACAATCCTCACTCAACAAATGTTGCTCTCAGCCAGCAGCTGTCATGAGCATGTGCTTTATTTAGTTCAACTCGGTAACGGTTTCTCGCCTATAAGATTAAACATGTGACTATATTATCTCAGAAATTGAACTTCGACCAATCAATTTTGATCGCTTAGAGTGCTTCTCAAATTTTGTTGCACGTCGAGAATCTCAGTCTGAGATTCCTTTAGAAAAAGTTAAGCGAGAACTGTTTAGGAATAAGTTGAAGCACGTGACTTTATCATATGAGAAACCGAACTTCGACCAATCACTTTCGATCGCTTAGAGTGCTTCCCAAAATTTGTTGCACGTCGAGAATCTCAGTCTGAGATTTCTAAGTTAAGCGAGAGCTCTTTGAAAATTCAGGAATAAGATGAAACACGTGACTATATCATATCAGAAACTGAACTTCAACCAATCAAATTTGATCGCTTAGAGTGCTTCTTAAATTTTGTTGCACGTCGAATCTCAGTTCTTAGAATTCCCTCTCAGATTTCAAAGAGCTCTCGCTTAACTTTTCTAAAGAAATCTCAGACTGAGATCTCGACGTGCAACAAAAATCTAAGAGCGCGATTTAAGCGAGGCATCGATTGGGTGAGGATGAGGATCAGCTTCGACTCTTGATACCCCTTCACGTGCTTCTGAACATATGAGCTAGTTGAATATTTTAGAGCAAGAGATAGCAGTAATTAGCACATATTTGACAGGAAGCTTTTGGATTCCGTCATTTCCGTCTATTATCTCGAGGTATTGACTACGCATAGTCACATTGCATGTCATTCATTGATTCTGTCTTCAAGCATTGAGCGCTGAAAAACGTTTCCTTAGAAGCTAAGCACTCAAGATTCGCGCTCCGTCGGCCATATCTTCATATTACGTTGAAGTCGCCTACTAGCCACTACTCGATGATCTACTTCCGTCGCTTCCAAAAGACTTGAGAATCTAGATATGCGGGCCAAAAGCCCTCATAGAGTCTCGTGAGATGTTTGGAGACTGGACGCTTCCACACTCTGATGTGCTGGTGAAACTGGCACTTCCCCATCGGCAGCAGCGGCGTAGGCAAAGCCTCCACATAGGAGACTCCGTAGAGGCAGCCACTAGAAGTCGGCGAGAGAGTGCATAGCGCTGCGATAAATACGCATCATGGAACTTTTAATATTATATGTCAGACTTCTGCTGATGTCGAGGGCGAGGCGTTGATTTGTCTAAGAATCTACATGCATCGTCACTGATTGGGCTGAAGCAATAATGATACGCCAGAGAAGCAGGAGATGAGCTTTGTCTGCAAGTGAACGCTCTCTGAGTCTATGAGTGTAGCGGGGCTTCTTATACTTAGTAGATCGTCAATCGAGTGATTACAGCAATACAGCAAAAACACTGATAGAACAACTATCACGGTCGATAAATGCGCAGGCTAACTTCTACAATCGAATATATTTATTCTTACCACCTCACAATTCCGACCTGACATTTCACCCACGTGACTAGGTGAGCTGCCTTTTTCAGCCTCAGCTCTCAGGCATGTCGCGAAACGGCTGACGCGACCAAGCTGCCTGAAGCTCCATCATCGTAGCAAACCATCGAAACCTCAACTTTGTAATTCCATCACCGCATCTTTCATTCAAATCACTCTTTCACAACTATTCAAAATGGATACCCTCGTCGCCCAATACAGCAAGCCCATGTTCGAGAAAGAGAATTACTCGCAAGATGATCAGATGGAGCTGTACCACCCAGCTCCGAGCTTGTCCCTTAGATTCGCTATGCCTCCTGTAGCTCAAGTATGCCTCTGCTCTCCAAATTCCGAACTCCCTCCAGCTCTGGCAGCTCTGGAAGCTCTCTTTATCCATATACTGATAACAATCTGTGATGCAGCCTTCTGCCTGGCTCCGCGCAGCAACCGACGACAATGCCAACCCAAACTGCCCCATCAAGATCGCACACGGTACAACAACGCTCGCATTCCGATTCCAAGGCGGTATCATCGTTGCCACAGATTCAAGAGCTACGGCAGGGAACTGGATTGCATCGCAGACGGTCAAGAAGGTTATTGAAATCAACAACTGCTTATTAGGCACAATGGCCGGTGGTGCTGCTGTAAGCTCTCCTTTCGTCAAGACTTGGTCAAGACTTGACTGGTTTGAACCAAGAGGACGTCTTCTGACATAGTGATTTATAGGACTGTCAATACTGGCTTGCATATCTAGGAATGCAATGCCGTCTTCATGAGCTTCGACACAAGCGCCGTATCTCCGTCGCAGCCGCCTCCAAAATCCTTGCAAACCTCGTCTACTCATATAAAGGCATGGGACTCTCTATGGGAACTATGTGTGCTGGTGTCACCCCGTCCGAAGGCCCTGCGCTCTACTACATCGATTCCGATGGCACTCGCCTTGCAGGAAATCTGTTCTGTGTTGGCTCGGGTCAAACTTTTGCTTACGGTGTCCTGGATGCGGAATATAAATACGATATGACAGAAGAAGAGGCACTGGCGCTGGGAAGCAGAAGTATTCTTGCGGCTACACATAGGGATGCATATTCGGGTGGTTTCATTAACTTGTATCATGTCAAAGAGGATGGATGGGTCAAGCATGGGTTCAGCGACACTGCCCCAATTTTCTGGAAGACGAAGCTGGAGAAGGGCGAATTCTCGAATGTTACAAGCGAGCTTGTTTAGGCATACCCGGCTTGCAATGGGGCAATGATAGATGGGAGGGATGGGGTGAAAGAGAAATTTCTTTGACTGTCTCAATAGCTAGCATGGATGGGAATCATCAGACAAAGGGCGAATGGTGGTTGTGTACATTACTGCTTCACTTCACGAGTGGTATTAAGAGAGATCGTCTTTTCAAGTCATGTCTGTATTCTGATCTACTGAGTCGTTCTTTGATAATGCTTCCACTAGCATATCTGTTTTTGCAACAGGAAAGGAACACTCCAGTGTATAAAGTTCCAGTAGTCATTTCATGTACTCTGCCTACATCTGCTCACCTGATACATGAAGTACCAAGTAGTGCTTTCCACATGCTCCCTCCTGCATAGTACTAGCACGGCAGTTAAAGTACATGATGTATGATGTATCCGTAAAAGCATCCATGCTCTTCGCTCACATACTGTAATTGCTTCCTCGCAATAGAAACCTTTGGCAAGTGCCTCAATCAAACCAAAGAAAACCGAACTGTACATCTCCTCCCCATCCCAGTGTTTATATCCCATATACCTCTATGTCTTGGGTTCTCGACTCGTTGATCATGCGTCTCCCAGGTCGTTCTTCGAACGCTTGGAATCTGGATAATCGTCGATCTCATCTTCATCCTCATCGCGAGGTCTCTTCTTCTCGTTCTCACTGGCTTCATCAATGAAACCACATACGCCATTGCCAAGAATAGGAGATTTCCCGACCCGGTAATCGGTGTCGGTTTCGTGATCGCTGTCGGTGTTGCGATCGGTGTCGCAATCGGTGTCGCGATCGGTGTCGGTGTCGTATTCGGGTTGGGTGAGGTCTATTTGGACCGGTCGGATCGGCTGTGGCATGAAGATGCCACCCTCATCTTCTCCACTCTCGTCATCTCCGAGGTATAATTCCTCATCAATGAACCCCGAATCATCGGGGTTTTGAACCTCTCCACCGCTCTGAGAGCCACCAGTGGATTTCAGCTCTGAATTCTCTTCCTCGAGCTCTTTGATACGAATACCAAGATTTTGGGAAGTGATCCTGGAATCCTCGACCAGCTTCTTATACGCAGCGTTGCCATCTCTAATTGAGGCTAATGCAACATCCAGGTGATCGTTCAGATCCTTTGAGGTCTCTTCGACGCGGCTCAGATGACTCTCAAGACGATGATTATCGGACTCGCTTTTTTCGAGTGACTTCTCGCTTGCGGTAAGTTTGCTGCAGACCTCGTTGTATGCCTCGTAGGCCAGATCTACGATTTCATTGAGCTCCGCGTTCACCTTAGCTTCCTCGCGGCCTCGACTCTCCAAGTCTTGGATATGGTCGTAGCCCTCTGTATCTGCAATCTCCAAAAGGCTGATCTGGTGATCTCTCTCTTGGATGATTCGATTCTGCTCATTGATCGTCTGTTGCTGCTCTTCCTGCTTTTTGACTGCCTCTACGCGAAGCTGCTGCAGAGCATGAATACCGGTACGAAGAGATGGTAGCAGATGACGAATGGAGGGATAGTCTTGAGACATGCGGTCGATCTCAGTCATCATGTGTTGAACAAGTCCACCCGAATTGCTTGGAGATACCTTCCAGCTGTCAGTGAAAGTTTGAAGGCATGTAGAAAAGACAATTCTTACTTGTACTGGGCTTCTTGGGCTTAGTCTTGACCAGCCAAAAAGGCCTGCGGTAGCTGTAGTTCGACTCATGATGATCGAGTTCTTGTTCTAATGCGGGATGCTGTGATGGGCGTCCTTATGGTTGGATCAGAGCTGATCGAACGATGATTCGGGAGTGGATTGAGTTGTCGGTGATGAGCGCTCTGTAACTTGATCTCTTTAGAAGGTTTGTTGGATGCGTGTACAGTTATCAGGGAAACAAATTGGTAAGATTTTTGACTCTCAGTGCTTTCTGAAATTCTTTCTTGCAATATTGTAAGATGTCTTGGTGCCACGAAGCTGCGAAGAAGAGCGGGAGCTGTGAGAGCAATATATGCAGTCGCTAAATTGTCTTCTTATTGTTTCTATTGAGTACGTCGACGACAATGCTATCAATTGAAGGGCAATGCTATTGTTGTGGTGTCTAACCCGATTGAGCTAGCTTGATGGTAATTCCAGGGAGCCGAGATTCATCACTTCACCTTGAGAAGTAGTAGACTGAATGTTGAGAGACATTGATGGCGAGATAAATGGGGCTCATAGAGCTGATGATTAAATTGAATGAATTCATACGTGATTTCTCATGACTGCTCGCATTCATCTACAGACCCCTTTTTTCGCCTTCCGCTGGCATCGAGGCTTTTGAAGAACAATCTCTCAGCAGCCTCTCTGACCTAATAATCTCTAATACAAACAATCATGATCCATTATCCATTCGCCAAATTCAAATCTTCAATCCGAGAACGTGACAGCACATCATTTGATAAGGTCCAGCAAAGGCTCACTACTCCACCACGAAACGAAAAAAAAGCGTATTGTGCGTCCAAAAATATGTCGTGAACGAGCGCGCATCAGGTTTGTGTCTCCTCCCTTTCCATAGCATTGTTATCGACAGCAGATCCTCCCATAGCAACCCACTCTCCAGAACTGCCAATTAACCATCGTTCATCCATTCGATTTCGTATCTCAGCTATGAATCTAGAGCCTCTGACTTGCAGCGTACCCCCTGGAGCATTGGAATATAGTTGGCGCAGGTCATCTGAGAGGGAATCTGTAATTGTTAATCAGACATACATCTACTTGCGAACGGTGAGACAGTCTAATTGGGGCTACCTACGAACCGCTTGATAGAAAGGATCGGAGTGATAGGCCTCGACTGAGCTAGCAGAACTGACGCTACTAGCAGGTTGGGAGTATTCTCCTGCTAGTTGCATGATGGTGTTAGAAGGGACCTATTGATATTTGGAGTCTTGCTGGAGGGCTTACAAATGGTCTCAGTGCTAGTTTTAACTGCAGAGGTACTGACGGCACACGTAGGAATCGCGACATCGGAACTATTTTCTGTCATGGTCCTGACTGAATCTTTGGCGACAAGAGTTGACGACACGCTGTCATTGTATTGAGGACCGCGGGGTGTAGCTGGTGGAGGATGAAAGTAACTCGACTCCGAAAGTGTACTGTCTTTACCAAAGGAAGCAAAAGAAGCCAATGAAACACGTCGTGAAAGATGCTCTTCCTGGTTAGGGTAGAATCCAAGTGGAACATCTGAAGAGGAACATAAGATTCTGTTCATGTCATTGACCTCTTGACCTTGGGCGAAGGATAAACCGTTGGATTTGATGGAGGGCTGAATCGAATTTCGCGTCCGAACCTCATTGTCGGCCAAATCTGCATCAGAACGAGGAACCTCTGAGCTTGGAGCCTTGCCGATGATCCATTGATCTGATAATTGTTGCAGTAATGGCGTGTCGAGATACATAAGAAGATCAGGGTCGCTCTGCGGGGCAGCAGGATAGTCCAGGTGCTCAGCTTCTGCCAGAATTGCATTGGAGAGCAATGACTTGCGAGTGACGTTTGGGCTGGGAACTGTACTAGATTCGAAACGATCTGGCATCTGCTTTAGAAGTCGGGAGTCGAGATATCGGAGAATACCAGCATCTTCGAACGGATTAGTGGGAAGATGCTGGATTCCTTGGGATGCTGGCTCATCGACAGCTGGATTAGATCCCTCGCCGTTGATCTGCAAATGCTCTGCAAGCTTCCTGATGGAGCGTTTCTTTATGCTAGCAAAACGCATGCTGAAGGTATTCGTAATTTGGGAGCTCTGTAACGAGTAAAAAAGAGAAACTCTTTGTTTATGAATCTGATAGTAGAAATTTGTAGAAGTGAACTCGCGACCTAAGCGAGACTTAGCGCACTACTCAAAGGTGAGCTAGTGGAAATCTACCTTATGACTGGACTCGTTTAACGGGTGAACATCGTATCGAATGACGAACCGAATCAGCCCCTGAAAAATTACTGAATCGAGAGATTGTGGCTTTGACACAAAGGTGCTACAAGAAGGTCACCATTTCAAATTTGAACTCGTGTACAAGCTAAAAGCATATGTATCTTTTCGATGTAATACTTAGAAAGTTGGAATGGCTTTCCGACAACGTTTCCAGGCTTGTCGGCCTCTGTTGTAGGCTTGTAGCCGGCATTGAACGAACGCTTTCTGTCTTCTTGTTCGTAGAACATCTGGCCCATCGACTCACAAAATTTTGCCGAAATATCTATTTTCAAGGGCTTATAGCCAATCATTCAACTTCTACTTGAGGTCTCCTGCTTCAACCATACCCAAACTTTGTTCACGTTTCGTATTAGTCAAGTTCGAGTCTGGTTAGACGAGTCGAAAATGTTAAGATCCGATTATAATGAGATTTGGCAAGTTTGGCTCGCATTGGAATCTCGGGAATATTTCACAAAAGAAATGACTTCTTTGATGCTAAGCAATATTCCCAGCAACTTTTCAGCAATTTCACTGATAATGGTCATAACTTTGTTTTCGTATGCCTTTCTTTTGCTCCAAATTTAAACACATTCCCTTGAGGTCTATTTTCTTCCTGCGCTTCCGTGTAGGCTTAACTCCCTTCCAATGCTGTTGTGACGTGAGTGAGTGTGGCATTCATTAAACATGAGTGCTAATGAACACTATAAGCCCAAATTCGCTTGAGGTCAGTACGACTTCTTGACTAAAGTCCACGCTCTCTGGAATTCATTATAGAAATTTACCGTTGTATCAACGTATTTGTCTGCCAGCAGATGCCATACATTCTATAGTCTAACATGGCTGATAATTAGAATCAATGTCAGAGTTCAGACCTTGTCCCAAGGAAGTGGCTTAGGCCCCTGGTTGTTTGTGTCATGGAAGGTGGGAGCAACGAAGGGCGAACGAGATATTGTCTTGTCGCCCATCATTTTGGAGAGCTTGAGACTTGCTGCAACAAGAAAATTCAGTTTGTTCTCACGAAGCTTTACATTTTCGAGCTTATTAGATTCATAAGTGAGTCCCATAGCAATTCAAGGACTGGCTTTTGCTGATGGAGGGAGTTTGTTCTGCCATGTAATGAAACTAAACATTCTTTTTCGTGAAAGCGTTCTCGATTAATACTAAAGTAATATTTTTACATCAGGTATCCATCATACATCGTTGCACAATTCAGCCTTTAAGCAACACAGTTCTCCATGTTGTCCATATACGCCACATTCTGCTAAAGCAACCCGGTCATGTTCTGCAAAGAAATTTCTAATCCTTCAACTGTTTTACACAACAAACTTTTTCCAGATTTATCCTACATCGATATAGCCAATCATCTGAAAAGTATCTGTTAGCTGTCCGCTCTGCCTTGAAGGTGCTTTTCTACTCACCACTCGCCTACTTCTTCCGTGCAAGAGCTGGCTTTCGTTTGATGAAGGGCTCGTTAGCTTTGCTACGCTGTTTGATCATCTTAGCAGAGAGAGGCTTGGGAAGTGTTGTTAGCTTTGCTGGAGTCGGTTCCTTGGAATTAATATTCTTCTCAATCTTTGCTTAGAGTTAGCGGCTTGGCTCGAATAAAACGGGGCGGTTGACTTACATTTGAGTCCGGATTCGTTAGGGCTGCGTCATTGTGCTTTGACATTTGGGTAACGGTAGAGTCGCTCTTGTATCTCTTAGCAGATGTCTTAGTAGCGGTCGAAGCCTTTTCATCAAAGGTTCTCTTGTATCTCTTAGCAGATGTCTTAGTAGCGGTAGATGCCTCTCCATCAAAGGTTCTCTTCTTCGTGCTGGATGTAGTTCGTGTAATAGTGACATGGTCGCCATATTCGTCTTCGTTCAACGCCTTCTGTATCGCCGCTGGCCTAGCGTTCTGCTTCTTCTAGACATAAGTTAGCTATGGAAAAGATGGAGAGTAGATACAGCAGGTACTTACTACCTCAGCGTCAATGATATCTCTGCTCTTTTGGCGCCATGGTCCACTGTCGAAGCAGTCGGTAGGCAAGTCTAGTGTCGTGGCAACTCGACGTCGAAGGTCTTTGCTCTTGGCAGTAGTCCGTTTCTTTACCTTATTGTGCCACATTACTAATTCGATCGCCGTGGCGAAAGCAGACTCAATTTCAACCGATCTTCTGTCCATTCTAGCACTGAGAGATTCATCACTTTCGTTCACGGCTCGAGAAATGGCGGTGTTCAAGTCTTGTGCTTGACTATGAATCGCTTCTGGTTGGTAGAGTCCTTGGAGCTGATTGATGAGCTTTGATGGCGTGATGTTCCTTTTCGTACTGGATGAAGCACTTCGGTGGATAAACAGCTCAGGATGGTCTCCTTGCTTTTGGGGAGTTCTAGCGAGATGTCGGTGAGACAGTCTCGTTGGAGGAGTTGTATTCATTTCAGGAGGAGTTGCTTTTCAAGCACTTGGTACAGTATGAAGAGGGGGTGAGCAAGTGATTTAGAGCCAGGAGGCTATGACGGTGTGTTGTTGTTTTTGTTGACTTTACAGATTTACGCGACTATTTTCTACGTGTTAAGCGAGAAATCGCCATCCCCGGCACACAAGGCTTTATTTCCTGCAAAACTAGTCTTACTTTATCATAAAATCTCCCCAGCTATTCGCAGGTCTCGTTTCCATCGCCTCATGCAGTATCGCTCGCTATTGAGATTGAGGACTGTTCAGCATATACTACTCCCACCTAAGGAGCTCAGAAAGAATCCGCGTCTTGTTCAAAATACTAATGCTAAACATCAGTACTGTAAAGGGTGGAGTGGTCGTACTCAAGTGGTGATAAAATGGTAATGGAGCGGTGAATGCTCAAGTAAATCAGAATACAACAATTAAATTCAACCTAGTATACCTCTCAATTATGTGCCTATAGTGTCCGACTTAATCTAGCACCTGACTATGATACTTGATAAGCAGTTCTCCTTCGTTACAGTATATTACGACAATATCTAATAAGAGCTTGTTTGGTAGGATGGCTCACAGACGCGCCTGAAAAGTGCTCCGATTATCATCTACCCTCCTGAGCTGAGTACCATGCTTAACTTCCTCTTAAAGCTGCTATTTCAGTTCTCGCTCATCTTATTGTTCCTTAAATAAGGATTAAGGCTTGTAGTCGGAGTCACCGTCATCGTCATCGGCAACATCACTCGCAGCGTTCTCTTGCTCTTCGTCTCTATCCGCAGTGCTGCTCCTGCAGGAAATGATCTGACGCTCGATACGCTCAATTTCTTCCCGTACAAGGCGTTGAATTGTTCCTCGATCGTGTCTCTGAGAACTGGAGCCTTCCGCAATATTTCTCTCCCAAATCTCTTGCGCAGTGGCACCTGATGCCCACCATCGATCCAACCTCCGATGTGCAATACTTATTGCAGCCCCGGGTCGAGCTATAATCGTAGCTACCGAAGTCATGGGTCGATTTGTTAGTCCTGTCGCTGTCGTGTGGCCGGAGGTGTGAACCGGCGTCCTGACTTCACCAGTCAATGAGTGGTTGACTACCATATCTTGTCGAGGTGGAGGGAAAAGGACAAGATTTGGAAACACAATGTTGTGTGATCGCCCTGGATGTGGCCCCAAGGATATCAACCTGCCCAAATTCTCTTGAGATAGCTCTCGCTGTTGAGAGGAAGACGAAGGAGGTTGTTGCTGCGGTGCAGTAGGAGCTGGAACAGGAGCCGTCATTTGAGCTCTCAAAGCTGTGATCTGGTTCTCGATTTGTACTCGAGTGTTGTCAAGGGCCTGAAACTCAGTAACCTGCTCGTGTAAAGGAGCCATACCCATATATGCTCTTGAATGAATCTCATCTTGAAGGGTATGAGCTCTTGTGTCGAGATCATACCAGTCAGGGATGGCAAAAGCAGCAACGAGAGGCTCTTCTCGGAACTGACCCTTGAAGGCCCAGTAATCTGACGACAGATCTGAAAGCTGTTCTCGAAGTGTTCGTACTCGCATGGCTGACAAATTAACGACCATTGGGGGGGCAAAATATATCGACTCTTTGTTTGTTGACGACATTATGGGAGTCTGGTGCAACGTCGAAAGAATAACTCGAAAGAGAGGTTCCAGTTGTTACTACGCGGTTTATCTTGTTAGATTCGTTCTGCTGAAATATCGTCCTCAAGAGGCTTGCACTTACTTGTGTTGTTACTTGGTAAATCGAGTCTGCGTTTTTGAGAGCGCGTGAAGTTCTTGCAGAATTTTAGATCCCATTTATAAAAAGAACTCAGGCTCTTATTTTACTTTCCGCAATACTATTCAGACGCGGTAGTCATCTGTGAGTGTATTGTTCGACTTTCCGTTGCGGAACAAGAGAGAGAACAAATTATTGTATGTTGGAAACACTTATTGTTCGCAAGTTAAAAAGAGGCTGCTTTGTTGTAAAAATCAAGTGGCAAGAAATCAAGTTCGCAATGTTGTTAAAACAGAAATTTAGGGTCGCATGAACAGACCTAGAGTGACAGAGTATACTATTCTACCTCAGCATGTCAAAAACAAGTCTAATTTACAGAACTGCCATGGTTCAGGCGCCATTACCTTCAACCGAGTCTTACATCATTTCAATAGCTATATAAATCGTCTAGGTATATTTAGCAATTTAGAGTTATGTTCAGGCGTCATTCAGATAATTTATTTTATTAAATCATTGGCTAGAGTGGATAGGTTGTCAGTCTCTGACTCTCGATACCATGTCTGTTCACAAAAAAAATAAACGGTTCGGACCTACTCTTTAAATGACCTGTTTTTGTACACCGCAATAGCTTACTGAATTCGCTTTCCCTCATCTACTATCCCTGGCATATGATATAACCAGGTAATTCGAACATCACATTGCCCATCCATCCTGTTAAAGTCCTTTTGACGGGCTTTTTAGAAATAAAAAAGTTTAAGCCAATGGGGTACCTCGCTAAACGCGCTGTTGTTTCAATGTTCATGCGGTGAAATCGGCCACCACAACTACAACACACGAACAACACCGAAATACTTCCACGGCGGTGTTGTGTAATGCAGGTCTAATTAGCAATACAACATGCTATAATGATTCCCCTGTTATCTCTGCCACCCTCAATCTTATCATCAAGTCTCGCTGGTTTAATTCCTCAGTCGCTTTCAGTCCTCCTTCGTCATCTGCGACCCTACTCTTGCCTTGATATCGACCGTGATACTATACACAGCTAGTATGGACCTTGATCGCGCAGATTTCGATGATGTCGCCTGGGATAGAAGCAATGAGGCCTGGGAAGAGTCGCAGAAATTGTTCGGGCGCGTCCCCACGCTACGCAAGATAGAATCCTTCGTAACGAGGAAACTTAGAAAGACCGCAACCTGGGTGACCCCGATGAGGATCGGGGGATATAATAACCTCTATAGGATGCGAATCGAGGGATCCAAAGATGACGTTATCATTCGATTGCCCCAGCCTAGCCTGGTTCAGTTTTCCAGGTGAAAAAACCCTTCGAGAGGCCGCAACAGCGAGCTTTATTGCACAATATACCCCGGTCCCAATTCCTCGAGTTCTTTTCCACGGATTGTCAAGTCCATATTCTGAAGTTCGGCCTTTCATTATCATCCAACATGTCGAAAACTGCGGATCCATGTCGCACGCGCTGGCGATGCCCAACGAGAAAGATCCCAGCGAGGCTCACATGCTGAATTCCGACGTCTCTGAGGATATACTAGAGGTCTTTTATAGCAAAGTGGCGGTCCACTTGCTACAGCTCGTCGAACACAGTTTTCCCCGTATCGGCTCTCGAGCCCAAACTGATCAAAACGCCTTCTCAGTGGCAGGACGGCCCGATAACCCCGAACATGAACAACATGCTTCAGCTCGCGCGCATCCCCCGTGCCACCATACCCCCCGAGGAAAGAACTTACGGGACTGCTAACGAATGGTATGCTGCGCTGTCAGAGATGCACATAGCTCAACTCGTCTTTCAACACAACGACCTCGTTACAACAGCGGACGACTGCCGGAATAAATACGTAGCGCGCCAGCTCTTCCACAAACTAGCCAAACAGGGCCGGCTGTCGACTTTCGGATTCGCAGAAGACGAGTGGTCCGCCCAGTCTAAGAACCAAGCCTCGACCCCCCTTGGTGGTTGCTGCTAAACGTGCCCGAGATGTGGCACACAAATATTGATGATTGGACCAAGATCTACGACGTGCGCCTGAAGACATGGTTACGGGCAATGGAGAAGGCCGAGGAGAGCATAGAGACGAAGTCGAATGGTTTTATAATGTCTGCATATATGCGGGAGAGCTGGGAGACTGGCCGGTTCTGGCTCAACTATGCTGCGAGGAAGAGTTGGGCCTTCGACACTATCTTCTGGAAGTACCTGGGTCAGAGATTCTTTGGTAGCAGAGGGGACATGGCTAAGCAGGATCTTTGGAAGACTAGAGTTGATCTGTTGAGTGAGAAGGAAAGAAGTGTAATGGAGTCATTTGTGGAGAGAAAAATGGAAGAGTTGAAAGAGCCGATCCTGGTTGACTGGGATGACGAACAGGTCAAGGAACGCTTAACCCAGGTGTTGTTTGAGGACGAAGGGGGGGGGGGTTTGGAAGACTTTAGAGCGTCTATCACTGGACTAGCTGAGAAACCACCATAGGCCTCTGTAAAATGCAAGCTCTCCTTTCAATTAAGACGAACGTTGTGGTAAGCCCTTGTTGCCAAGCATGTGATCGCCACCAGGCTCTACCTTGCTGAGTAGTATACTGCGACGAGGGAAGAAGGCCGCGCTATGACGGGCAATTGGCACTGTCACTTTACCAGCATTGCCCTTCAAATTATTCGGCATTCTTGAGGTTGATAAACTCAATGAACAAAGCTTTATCGAAAGATCAAAGAGCCATTGTTGTCAAATCTGGAGCTCAAAAGTTTGCTTGGGTCTTTCGATGAAAGAACACAAAGCATGACCTCGTGCAATGACGCTTGTATTTTCCTTCTTGTTAAAAAATGCTAATTAAACGAGCCAAGATAAATCTGGTATCTGCTACCCCTTTGTCCCATTGTGTATTCCAAATGCCCAATGAAAAGACAAGGCCAATAAGAGCCAGATGAAGGACTACGAGCAATCCATTGCTATGCTGGGCGTTTCTTTTGTATCATGGATAAGCTAAAGGCGATGATTGATAGAAGTTGAGCAGTAGCGCAAGGAAAATCCCGATCTATTTCATCTGAGTAACGAAATTCGGTCTTTCTACTCTTATTATCAACGCATGCCTCGTCGTACTAATAATTCTATCGCAGGTAGCTCCCGCATTTAAGGCTATGCCGCACAAACCACTGCCCGACCCACTGCCCAGCCTTTTTAATATCCTATTGTATTTTCAAACCCCAAAGTTCCCTGATTTGACTGACCCAATCATGTGGCATTTCTGGAATATGCTGTGTAGAACGCATCGGCCGGTTACAATGAATGAGTAATCTGCATGGAATACAAAAGCGCGGTAGTGAACTGTCTCTACCTCGGTTGTTGTTGAGGCTAAGAACTTCTGATGTCCTCGACTGATGGTTGATATATCGCAAGACGAATAGAATAAGACGTGAATTTGCACGTGGCTACGGTTCGCGACTTGCGTGAGCAGTTATTTAAATGAGGCAGGAAAATTGGGAAAACAGAGCGAGAGAAACTCGTTCCGATAGCTATTGAGAACGCAACGAAGTGAACTGCGGAGGAACTCAGAGACGAGAACTTGAAAGCGTGGATAATAACAGAGAGTAAAAGGAAGCACCAGTGCGCATCCTTGTACCATGGAAGCGAGGAGCAAAATAGATCATGTTTTCAAGGGCTGAAAGCCAGCTGGCAAGCAACAGCATTCATGGCAAATTAACGGCGTGGTATTGTAGATTACTGATTGCAACAAACTCGGATACCTTTGTAGAGGCATAACAGTATGTGATATATCTGTAAGCATTGGAGTCAGCCAAGCATCTCTGGCAGAATTCAAGGAGGCAGGGCGGGTCCTCTCGCTCGTCTCAGTGTCCAGATTCCTGACCGGAGCCTGGCTCCAAATCGACATTATCCCATCCATCGGCTCCCAGAATGCCCCCATCCTCAGCATTAGGGTCAATGGCCCACTTCTTCAAAGCCATAGCATCCATGCTTGTCCTATACCCCGAATCGAACATCTCAATACCAGCCCAAGCAATCATGGCTGCGTTGTCGGTACAATATTCAAGTGGTGGAAACACAAGCTTCACAGCTTCGTGACCATTTGCATCTAGAGCTGCTCTGAGGACACGCACAAGATACTTATTGCTTGCCACTCCACCAGAGACAACAAGATTTTGCGTGGCAGATAGCTCTTCAGCTTTGAGAGCGAGAATGATTCTGGAGGCCAGATGTTCGAAGGCAACCCTCATAGTATCTCGTGCAAGTAGCTGGCGCTCAGTCTTATCCATGGCGGGATTTTGCTCCATGAAGCGTTTGACGGCACTGCCTATTCCAGAGAAGGAGAACAGGGCAGAGTACTTTTTGGCATCCGATGGGGCATGGTTTTGAAGCGGAGGAGTGATTGACCACTTAGTTTTAGGCTTGCCTCCTTCGTGATAGTCCTTCTCTGATTTCCGGTCATGAAAGGCAAACGTCTCAAACATGGGCCCATACATCACACTCTTTGATGATTTCAGCACATCTCCAGGGATAATATCCCGTGCGCATTTGTCGATCATATCCCCTACAGCAATATCCGCCGTGTTCGCCAAAATTTCATGCTCGCAAAGGCCCTTTGAGTGAACAAGCATAGTGTGACCTCCAGAGACCAGAAGCGTCAGGAATGGAAATTTTAGATCTGGTATCTCGGGATCCTGGACCCTTTGGAAAGCATATACCATCCTAGGTGTAAGAGCATGTGCCTGCATATGGTTTACACCCAGCAATGGAATCTGCCATGCAAGAGCCAGTCCCTTCGCAGTGTCCAGCCCTGTTATCAAGTTTGCCCGCATACCAGGGCCTCTTGTGACCGTGATGAAATCCGGTTTCCTTCTGCATATTCCCATGTCCCCATCATCACTCTTGACTTTGTGAAGGTAGACCCTGTGCCTTGGATGGGTTTCTTTGGCATTTTGCTTTGCCAGATCGAAAGGGAGTCTTTGCAGAGCTTTGCTGATGAGAGGCGCGAGATTTGTCTGATGCGATTCATGGGCAACGATCGGATGCACTCCTCCATATAATCTGCTGTCTGAGGTGATCTTCTCGTGAAAGTGGACAACAGCCACAATTTTGTTGTTGATTTTCTGTCTCTCAACAATGGCGACACTGGTATCATCACAGGAGGTCTCGATCGCAAGGGTAAGAAGATTGCGACGAGACGTAGATGTCTGAATGTGAGGGCTGAAGCGCCTGAGGTGAAGACATGATAGTCTCATCAAGCTGGGATGTGGTCGATAGGTGAGCAGACTCTAAAGGAGTTTCGTGAGGCTCAGAATAGCTTCAAGCTCGGGCCACACCCCAAGCTACACCTTGTCCGTACAATCTAGCATAACTCTTATGCATTATGCACATAATTTTACTAGCAATCTGCATTTCCACTAGACTGGCCGAACGGTTCGGTTTGAGGCTCGATCTCTAAACCGTTGGACGTGCATCTTGCTCAATTCGCGGCCTATAGGACTGGCTAGTTACGAGTAATGGTTTGGGTCATATATAGTATTCCTTTAGTGAGCCGCACGTGCGTGCACGTGCCACCGGTTTGGAAATCGAGCCTCAAACCGAACCGTTCAGCCGTCTAATTTCCACAGCACCAGAAGCACCAATATATGTAATATCAAGCCCAATATCTGCTGAAGCGGTACTTTGTCTCGTTTGTGGAAGAATTGCTTTGTCTTCTAATGCAATTTCCGATCTGTTACTCTCGTTTCAACGGAGCTGAGCAGGTGTCTCAAAGAAAAGGCACAATCTGACTTCCAATTCCTGCCTCCAAAACCTCACTAGTGTCCAAAGCTGTGAGGCAGATAATGGACAATAAGACCGTTCTGTAGATCAGGAGCTCAAGTATATGAGTTGTACCTTCTTTCATCAGATCACTTGGGTCCAGCTTCTGGTTCTGATCACCAGACACCTTCTCGTCTACGCTTTTCGCTAAGGTAAAGAGTGCCTGCATGAGAATTTCAACTTCTGTCGCACAAGCATCATCGAACGATTTGACGAAGAGACTGTAAAGCTGCACAAGAGACTGGCCCTGCTTCTCGTTCGCATCTCTTAAAAGTCGCAGGATATCTTGGGCGGAGAGCCTGGTCTTCGAAGCTATGCTAGAGCTCGGAGCATAGCTGAAAGAATTCCTGTAAATCTCTTGGATAATAGGCCCTTCACAAAGCTCCGATCTCATTAGAGTTGCTGATATGATGTACAATTTGACTTGTGTGCATTTAGAAATTTTCTTGGTTTTAGTATCGACTTTGCTCATCTCCTCTAGAACCTTCTCCCGAATGTTACGTTTCTGTACTGTAGGTAACCGTGAGAATGTCTGCTTTGCAGTGGTCGAGTCACAGGCAAATTCAAGGGCCAAGGCAAGAATTGCCTCGGAAGTGGGAAAGCCATGAGCTTTCTCCGATTTGTATTTGTTCCTAAACTTCGACTGATCCCTGGACCAAAACGAGGACTGAACTACGACGGTACTTAGAATCTGTTTGATTTTGGCACTCATTGCTGGGAAAGTTTCCATTTTCCTACTATCAAGTGGCTTTGAATCGAACAGCCATGAAACGTGCTGCCGTTTCTGTAGATCTTGTAGTAGTGTTTGACAAGTACATAGCTGTGACGTTGCGGTATGATCTTCGTCGGCTGCCTTCTCTATGTTTGAAGAGGTTGAGTCTTTGGCGGAGTCACTGTCAACAAATCGACTGCGTTTCCAAGTCCGAGCGTTAACATGGCCAAGCATGGGCTCTGGCTCAGTGTCCAGGACCTTAACACAATGTAGAAGACAGTCTGAATCTGTTGAAGTAGATTCGAAGATTCCACGGGCGCTGAGAAGGTTGGCTTGAAGCCGTTCTTCGATCTCAGTACTGATTGGACAGGCTCTTTTTTTTCCATTCTCGACATCTTCGATAGCTTTGGATTCTACATATTCACTGGATGCATAACTTTCGAACGAAGCAACCAGTCCTAGGAAAGAATCTTGTCGAAAACGTACTTGGATGTTCGGCCCACTTATGATTGGATATCTTGATTTTGGTTCCATCGTCAGGATATCGCAGCCAGCTTCAACTGCTAGTACGATGATGGTATCCATGTCCATGTAGGCTGGAACGGCTTGGTACTCAGATGGGAGGTAGTCTGCAACAGTTTGTTTTGTCTTCTCTCTGGTATGGAAATTGTCCCAAACAAATTGGTCTATACCCGTGCTGGTCAGAAGGTGCAACCAAGTGGCTGGGAAGTATCGATCTATATTATGGTCCTCGAGGTTGCAGAAGGATAGACTGAAGGGTAGACAGTTCAGCTGAAATCTAGGGAAATACGATCGTTGACTGCGAGCATTCGTACTCTCCACTTTGATTGAAGTGCTATTTGAATTGGTTCCTTTTGAAGCGCAATTCCGCAAGCAGCTAGCTTCGCCATCGCACTTGTACAAGCTTTGGATCGCATGAGAGGTGAGCACTGGCGTGTGCGCAATTGAATCCCAATGAAGCTCTGACCAATTCAGACGACGCCGATACATCTTGTGCCAGTGGCCGATTGCGTATTTAGAGCATTTCTGGTGACCAAGGCTGGCGGACAGCAAGTTCTGAACGATCCCAATTAATGCAAAACCCGCTGCCACCACTCCGATCAATAACGTCGTGTAGAAAGTAGGTACATCCCATGTGTTGTGGTCTTTCGTTGCGTCCAAGACTGCCTGTAGGATGCAGTCGGTTGAGTTACTGGCCTCGGTACAAGCATCCATTGCGAAGAAGTGTTTCCGTTTTGGACTCAAGAAGTGTTTGTCGATGCTTATTTGAGGAACGACAATTTGCGGCTCTCGTCGTTTTGCTAATGTTCTCAATTTTGGGGGCTTGGGCAGCGATTCGTGGGGAAACGCACCTAGCTCCAGCTGAGTGAATGAGCACCTTTCCGATTTCTCAGCTTCAATGCAACTCTGCCTAACTTGTATAATAGACGTGCAGGTAGACCGAGTGCAGGCCATAACCCGATGTAACGCCTCACTGTCCCTTTTAGTCGAAAATTAGCGAGTAGAAGAGACCTCCTTAAGTATCTCTCCCCAAATAACCTAACTCGTATACGAGTGTACGGCTGAGTTTATTTAACTTGGATATCAATTATAAGAATTAGCGCGCTATAGATGATTTTATATAATTGTCTAAAAAAGTGCTGTAGCCCCACCTACTCTTCCATCGTTCACTGATACCGCCCACAATGCATGTATGATTAAACCGCTACAGACTAAGGTTATCTCCATCAATGAAAACAGATGCCGCCCATCCAGGATGATCCAGCAAAGCAAACGAGGACCTAAGGATCGTACGGGACAACAATGCCGAGTTCCGCTTCGACCTCATTCGGATGTGGCTGAAATTCGGATATGTTGTGTAGCATTGGCACATCAGATTAGCGTCCTGTACGATCCTCTTCCCTAAGTCGACAGTCGCAACATCAGGCTATCTTTCACGTAATAATGGTAACGTCCCTTTATCAAACCTTGAACTCCTCTCTAGAAGCAACATGAACGGCTCACCTCCCACGCCGACAGCTGGAACTTGTCAATGGATTTCCGAACTGCCACCATTCAACACCTGGTTGGAAGGAGACAGCAGCCTCTTGCTCTTATACGCAGAGCCGTGGTGTGGGAAATCAGTACTTGCCCAATTTCTAGTTCGTTCGTTGCTTCCGCTCAAATATCCTCGGGCGGTCATCACCCCTCACTGTTTTTCCAGCAATGATACCGCGAAAGAGGTATTTGAGGTTGAAGAGAAGATCTTCGGAGATTCTAGACCACAGACATCTGGCCATACTGGTTCAAAGATTCAATCCGAACTTGACAAAAGCTCAGATGAGCTCCCACTCGTCATCTGGATCCTGGATGCTATTGACACACTTGAGCACGAGTGCCTGTATTCTTTCGTCCAGAGGCTAGGAGCTCCACAAACGGAGAAAAAATTCAAGTTTTTAGCCATAAGCAGAAATGAAGACTCCATCATCAAACTATTCAACCCTTCCCAACGAATCAGTATATACGAATATATCAAGGCCGATGTCCTCACGGTTGTGCATCAGAAATTCAACGAGCTCAATACTCGAGGTGATCGGGAAAGATTTTGTCATGATCTCGGAATCGACGCCATAGGTCAAACCCCCTATCTGTGGGCTTCTGTCGTTTTCGATGTTCTCGGCCAGTTGTCAGGCAGCAAACTTCAATCCAAAGCGTGGAGAGAGTTGATGAGCACTTCACAAGAAACTTTTGATATTTTCCGACGGCTTCTTACCTGGCCCAACGGACGCTTCAAAGGTCACGAGCATCCTTCATATGCAACTGTGAAGAAGCTGCTGGACATTCATCTACGGGGCGTTCTTGGTCCTCGATCGCAAAGTGAGTCCTTGCAGGACATGATTTATATTTTCGCAGCAGCGGCTGATCACCCGCAGGGTCACAATTTAAATGGACACTCGAGGACAACCAGCATCAACATCGAATGCATGAACAAGCACTCAGCGATGATGGGCCATCTTTAGCAGTCATCAACCGCACTCTGTATGCTGTATGGCGTGGACATCGTGGAGATAGGCGCTTGTTTTGGTCCAAGATTGAAGGTGAAAACCAGAAAAAAGGATGGTCGAAGCCACTAGAGATCCCAAATGCGAGCACTGATGTACGACCATCTATTGCTGCTGCTGAGAATAAATTGGTTGCGTTTTGGAAAGTATGCGGTGATCAAGCTTTGCACTTTTCTGTCTTTGACCATAGCCGCCGCGATGATCACACGAAGTCTCCTTGGTCAGAGTGGCCAGAGCCGACAGAATTTGGAAGCTGGGCTGGGCCTGCAGTGACCGTGTTGGAGAAGGATAGCCTATATGCAGCATGGAGAGGTACTAAGGGCGATGACCTCATGTGGAAGTCCGCAGCCTCATTCGTTGGTGATAAGCTGACATTTCGAGGCCAGTACCCCGAGTATATCGATACCCACACCAGAGATCGTCCCGCGATAGCTTCATGTCGCGGGCGTGTGTATCTCGCATGGACAAGCTCCAGCCCAGACTCAGATAAGCAGATCTTATTTTCGTCTCTCGAGGTAGAAACAGATGTCTGGGATCAGCCAGGTTCTATCCAGCCTCACTGCCACAGCAGTGCAGCGCCATCGTTGGCAAAGTTCAAAAATGCAATATATGTGGTATGGAGGGGTAAAGGTGATGATATTGGTATCTGGCTTGCAACATGCGCCCGTCCTGAAGAACCTGGCTACTTTGGCCGCCCACAGAGACTTAAGAACGTAGCAACAGACTGTACTCCTGCTATTGTAGAATGGGAAGGTAAGCTTGTTATGGCTTGGAAAGGGGGTTGGCATGAGGATTACGTTCTGTGGTGGGGACGGGGAACTATTTGTGCCTTATAAGTAGAGGCTGAACACACTTACGAGCCACATTGCCTTTCAGCAGACTGCCATCAAGATCAAAGCCGTCAGAGCCTCTCAATAAAGTCGAGTTTCGGTGAAGTGTCGAGATTCACATAACTTCCTTGGCAACTCTTTCTTCGGCGCATGAAACAGCCCAGAGGCTGAATTCATGACTCAGGTCCACGTGAATTTGCACTCTGGCTCAACGGAGTCGAGGAGCAAGTCGTAATGAGTTAATAAAACCTTCGAATGGGAACCTGCAGCATTGGCTAGGATTATCGTCCCTGTGGTTTGACGCCCCATCTCTCCATCCTCTCTGCGCCAAAAGTAGTCTCAAGAATCCCTTTCGTGAAGTCGTTTACTTCATCAGGCGCAGCTTCGATGAACAACCTATCCAAGTCCACAACCCGCATGAATCCTATATTCATCTCAGAACACATATTTTCCCATTCAAAGGCTGATTTCGCTTCCCAAACACCCTCGCGGGTCGTGAACATCATACCCCCTTGGCATGGAGTTGTACGCCCTTGTTGAACTGTCGTATATATCCCCTGAACACCAGAGGCAATGAGAAAAGTGCGGCGAATAGCTTCAGCGAGTATCCAGGAGTACCACAGGAGGTTCTCGGAATTAGTAATATCAGACACAGTGAAGCCAATGGCCGCTCGCTCGGGATCCGAGGCGATGATAGAGGTACCTAAACATGTCGTTTGGCTTGCACGCTCAATCATTTGTTGCATCCAAACATTCAGCACAGGGATGTGGCCTTCGGCAAGGTGGCGTAGTCGAACGTCACCATCATAGAACCCAATGGCCTGGTAGACGAGTAACGCATGAACCCGAGCTATGTGTTCGAGAGGGTCAAGAGTGCTAGGGTCTCGTGGAGGGTTGTGGTACTCCATCACCAATTCTTTAGCTCGGTCACGAATGATCTCAAGAATTGGATGCTCGTTGGCCGTTGTTTTGTGGATGTAGGTTGAAAAAGCGAGATATGCATCCTGGGTACACCGAGGAAGTCGATCTCGGTAAAGTCGAGAGTGTATGAAAGGATTGGACCCCGTCTCGACCCATTGGGTCATCCAGCAAATTGTCATCTGGAATACCCGTCTCAGGTCCATCGTGCAGAAGGGTCTCCATTCCCCCGCTGGAAAGCGAAAGATTTCCCAACTTCTCAAGGACGTAAACCAGCTCGAAGCCTGCAGAATAGCACCAAAGTCATTTGAGAGTTCAGAGAGATCTATCCCATAAGACAGTGTGTGGTCGGTGGCTGCTCTGGACTGAGAATTGAATTCCGTAGACACTTGTGGCGTAGTGTCAGCCAGGATCTCTTCCTCGACCGGAGCTGTAGAGTCCGCACCGTAGAGGACAAAATAAGATGCCTTCGGTGCGGGATATGAACATTCGATTCTGCGTCTCTTGCATCTGAGGCATTGTGGTGTCTGCTTCCCGCACTTGCGCTTTGCTGTTGCGCAGGCTTGACAGGCTCTGGCCTCTAAAACCCTAGCCATGACTGCAGAATCGTTATACTACTCAATATGGTTGATAAGCTATAGAAGATTGGCAATGTTGGATTCAGCAATAAGATAAGCGGAAGAGGATCTCGATGGTTGAAGTCCGCCGTCCCTGCGGAAACTAAAGAACTGGCACGGCCTTCGAATTCCAATTCGGGTTAGCACCTCCGCCGCCAAAGTCGACGTCTTGCTGCACCGCTGACATTTACTCTGCTTAATAGGTCAAATCAACCATGAGAGTTTGATAATAATGGAAGTTCTCCAGATGTTGAGCTCTCCATCTGCGGCGGCCTTACCGTATTGAATAGTTCAGGCCCCACAAGGCTTCTGATCCGCACCACAGAGCCCAGTTGTCTCTAACAGAGGTGGCTACGGAGCATCTCTTTCACCGTAGTGGCTATGTCTCTCTGATTTCAAGGATGATGAGGAGAAGAAATCTCCGGATTTGATTTGTAACGACGTACTTCCAACACTCTTATAAATACGTTGCCTTGACTTCCAATTTTCTGTAGATCACAGCGCTTTCCATCTCCACCATCCTCAATTTCTCGAACTTCTCCCGCCCTCACATCGAAGCTCACTTATATTTACTTGAAGCACCCTTCGTTATAAATCTAACGATGTCGAGCGAATTAGAGACACTGTTCAAGCAGCTTCTGGACACTAACGTCACCAAAACGACACACCGGGAGCCATATCCTACGGTATCTCCCACAAGACCGGAGCTCAGTCAGACTGGAAGGGTTGTGTTGGTTACCGGTGGTGGCACTGGCATTGGTTATGCCATATCCAGGTCCTTCGTCAGAGCTTCAGCTGACACTGTCATGTAAGTCAGTAGATGGGAACATGTCATGTTCAAGTCATATTCTAGAGCCAGTTCCTCTTCGTCCGCATAGCGCAAGCCCCCTTCAATGATATCTCATGAAACATTTGCTAACTTCCTATCTACGTAGTATAATCGGCAGGCGCTTGGATGTGCTGGTCTCAGCAGCCTCCCGCCTCGAGGAAGAAGCGAAGATTGCAGGAACAAATACCAAGATCATCGCTCGTGCTTGTGATGTGGTCGACTTGGCCCAGGTCAATGCACTTTGGAAGGACCTTGCGGCCAAAAATATCTTCGTTGATGTCTATGTCGCCAATGTAGCTAAGTTCACTGAGCCAAAGCCAATGCTGGAGCTTGGAGCCGATGAGATTTGGTCCCAATTTGAGGTCAATGTGAAAGGTCCCCTCTATTTCACCGAGAAGTTTTACACCCAGCCAGGCGAGAAACAAAAAGTAAGGTATCTTTCCACATTGACATCGATTATTGCCATTTTGATAGATTGACTATGTCTGATCTCTTGAGCTCACAGTTCATCGTCAACGTGTCGACCCAAGCAATTCATATGACCGATAATCCGGGAGTTATAGTGCGGCCTGGTTATACCCTCACAAAGATGACTGGAACCTTGTTCTTCCAGCTAGTTGCTCAAAATGTACCCGCGGAGAAGATACAAGTTATCAGCTTCCACCCGGGACTCATTTACAACGATAGTTGGAAAGCAATGGGAGTGCCTCAAGAGCTGTTCGATAATGGCAAGTCCCCAAATCTGTTAACACAGACTCCCTTAATCTATTTCCTATGCTCATCAATATTGTGTTTACTTTAGATGAACTCTGTGGCGGGTTTGCAGTCTGGGCTACTACAAAGGAAGCTCAATTCCTCCACGGTCGCTTCGTGTGGGCGGCCTGGGATATTGAAGAGCTGGCAACCGGCGAGATCCGAAAGCGTATAGACGAAGATCCATTCTATCTCAGGGCTTCAATTGTAGGGCTTAAAGGTGCATTTCAGGCTTGAACATCTGTGACGGAAATTGCCCAGCGCAACATTCCGTAGTCTTAGGTGGATGTGTTCCCTCATTTTTCAAGCTCAAAATGTTGTGTCCTAAGACTTCGAATTTCATCCTGTCACATCTGGACCTGTTTGACCACTATCTGGAATTGCTCGAGGTGGTAATAAAGCATGATGTGATGAAGGCACTATCATGGGTAGCTGTGATGGGGTCTATAACTGTATTGATTGCTTCGCATCACATAGTATTTTCAACTGAATTTATATGCTACTGTATGATTTGCTTTGTATATCCTAATATCAGTATTTCGGATCACACACCGTTTTTTACTTTACTTGTGTATTTCGTTACATGTATTTTATGCTGGCTCTGTTGATGTCATTTCTTATAGAACTGAGTGAGTTCTAACAAAACCATGATATTGAGCGGTATCTGGATAGTAACTTTTACAAGGAACTGTGAGGCGAATGAATATCGCTATTTACTACGTAGTAAAACCTAGCTAAAGTTTAAACCATTAGTGATAGTTCAAGCCTTCACCTTCACAAATCCATCAAAAGACGGCAGCTTCGTCCTAATCTCATCCGCATACGCTGCCAGCCCCCCAGCATAATTGACCTGTTCAAACGCCTTTCCTGGCATACTCCCACCCATGTACGTAGACTTGGTAGTGGGAAACAGACTTTTATCCGACAGCTCGTTGATCCTCTTCTTCCACTCTGCAGACGCTTCATCTGTTGGATTGATGTACTTGAGACCCTGCCTCTCGATCTGTTTGATAGCGTCCACAATCCAGCGGCCCTGGACTTCAACACTCGTAGGTCCATTGCTGAGAAGAGTCGGGCCGTGTGGCCCGTAGAGGTGGAACATGTTGGGGTAGCCGCCGATCGTGGTGCCAAGATACGTTACTGCGGACTTTTTCCACTGCTCTTTGAGCGTCACCCCATGGATGTTTCGGAGGCCCATGTTTGCCATACCGCCGGTGGTAATGTCAAATCCGGTGGCAATACAGATGATGTCGAATTCATGGACTGTGCCGTCTTGCAACTTAATACCCTTTGAGGTAAAGCCGGTGATCGGGTTGTTCTTGATATTGACAACGTCAACGTTGGGTCTGTTGAATTGCTCGTAGTAGTTCAGTTCGAGGCAGGGACGCTTGACACCAAACGGATGTGGTGGCTCGAGAGGAGCCAAAAGATCTCGCAATTTAGGATCGCCGATGCGATTTCGCACGTTCTTCGCCCAAAAGTCGTAAACTATGCTCCGGATCAGTGAAATATTTTGGAAAACCATAGCGGTTCAGTCACTTACCCACTCGGTTTGCCTTCGCATCAAAGAGATAGTCTTTATAATTAGCCAACCAATAGCGGAAGCCACCGTCGTCCCACAACTTCTGAAGGAATGCCTCTTGTTCTTGCTCATTATCCTCGAAAGTGCCTCTCTCAGAGAAAGTATACAAGAAGCCCCCGAAGCATCTTTCACGGTACCTGAAGAGCTCCGGATAGTAGACTTTGGATTCTTCCTGCTCCGCAACAGTGAGAGATCTTTTGCGCATTGGAACTGCTAGATTGGGCGTGCGTTGAAAGACCTTCACCTCGCCTGCCTTAGGACCCCAAGCCTGCGTGATCTGGACACCAGAAGCACCAGTGCCGATGACTGCGCACTTCTTGTTGGTCACATCGATATTCAGATCCGGCCAGAAGGATGAATGGTGGATGATGCCGTCGAAATCCTCAATGCCCGTGAATTCATCTGGAACGTAACGCTTGGCTGCAAATCCAGCGGCAACAACGAAGAACTTGGCTTTGGCAGTTCGCCCATCGGCTGTCTTGACATGCCAGCGGCCCTCATCTGTGTGAAACTGGGCATCGACGACGACACTGTTGAACGCAGTGTCTTTCTTGATGCCTAAAACCTTATCGCAGTGATCAAAGTACGCTCGCAGCTCTTCGTAGGTTGGATAATTGGTGCTCCAAGTCCAGTCCTTGTACGTCTCCGGAATGGAAAGTTGATATTCTGGAATCTCTGAGTCGACGCCAGCTCCTGGATAGCAGTTCCATCTCCAGGTTCCTCCTAGGTCGTTACCAGCCTCGTATATGACGGTGTTGAATCCATTCTTCTTCAGCTCGTACCAACAGTACACGCCTCCGAATCCTCCGCCGACAACAAGAGCGTCAACTTCAAGATTGTCGGCATATGGCCCAGTAGTGCCTCTGCGCAGGGCGAACTCGCTAAGTTCTGTCTTGATGGGCGGCATTTTGATACAAAGGGATGATAAGTGTCGACTTGAAAAGAAGTTGGAAGCAGGTTTCGCAAAGGATTATATTCGACGTGTATTGTTTTTATTTCACAGTCGTGCAAATTCAAGCGCAGAAACAATACAAGTACCTCATCTTTATACTTCCTTGACAGCCGTTTGGACCAGCAACTTAAATTGCAGCTCCGCATAGCGAACAACGATGAATCCATATTCCGCATGTACGAGAATGCGAGGAGCATGATTACCTTCCTGTCAGCCCGTGGACCTACATTGTGGTATTCTTTGTTGCTCCGTAGATCTCAGCACATCAAATGCGGGGATCCTCATGCCTCAAAATGTGGAGGATCTTCACATCCCAAATGCGGAGTCACCCTGCGGAAGCGTCTTGCGGAACCGCATCAAATAAAGTGATGCGGAACCGCATCTCTTCCCAATATGGAGAGTTTGACGAGAATGAGTTTAATGTAGTCATAATGTGGCTTCATCCAATAGATATGCTTAACTCAATTCGGTCTCCATGCACCCCGCTTTCATCCATTGATCCGTGCGGTTCCACAGGGCTTGGACGCGGGGATGGATGGACGAATCTTCGATTTAACCTCGCTAATCCTCAAGATCTGAGTTGAGGTACATCTGTTATATCAGGATACCAGACAAACTATTTTCACAACTGCAAGTTATTCTCCCGCTCTTGAAACGATCTCAACATGAGCAAGCTATCCCAAAACGCTGTCGACGACCTTCGCCATAAAGTTGACGCAGCATGTGTTGACCAAGGGGCAGGCATCCCTGGAGCTGTAGTGGTGGTCGTTGGTAGGGATGGGAAAGAGCTTTTCTCGCACGCCGGAGGGAAGCGTGGCTATGGGAGCAACGAACCAATGACATTGGATACCATCTTCTGGATAGCATCTTGCACCAAGATGATAACGGGGATTGCATGCATGCAGCTCGTGGAGAAAGGGCTGCTTAAATTGGATGATTCAGCCCAGGTAGAAAAACTGTGTCCAGAGCTGAGAGATGTCAAGGTTCTCCAGGACGACGGCAAGCTTGTCGACAAGAAGAGGGGGATTACCTTGAGAATGCTGCTTTCGCACACGGCGGGCTTTGGGTACACTTTTTTCAATGAGAAGTTGCGAGACTACGGCAAGCCCGTGGGCTATGATGAGTTTTCCGGCCTGGAATACGACATGCTTCAACCTTTGGTGCATCAGCCTGGAGAAGGATGGCAATATGGAATCAATATTGATTGGGCTGGAGCTCTCGTTGAGCGAGTAACACAGTCGACGCTGGATAGCTATTGCCAAAAGAATATCTATCAACCGCTCGGGCTGAAGAATATCTCGGTGAAGCCAAACAAGGACATGTTGCGAAACCTTGCAGACATGAACTACCGTGCTCCCGACGGCAAATTATCCGGCAGAGATCACCTGTTGAGGCGTCCATTAATTCCTGACTCCCACCACTCTGGCTCATTTGTTAACAGTGGTGGTGCTGGGGCTTTTGCAAAACCACAGGAGTACTGCCGTAAGTTATATTTTCTCACCTGGGTCGAGAGAATTCTAATAGTGTATAGAAATTCTCGCCACACTACTTAACGACGGCACTTCGCCCACTACTGGCGCCAAAATCTTAGAACCCGAAACCGTTTCGAGCATGTTTGAAAATCAGATTCCTAACTTTCCCAACTTTGGCCGCCAAGTGATTCCTGCTTCGAAGCCTGAGCTCACAAATCGCATCCCAGAACTCTATCCCATAGCTGGCAACGGCCCGCAGGGCTGGGGCCTGACTTTCATGCTCACCGAAGGTGGTACGGGGCGATCCAAAGGGACTGCTCAATGGGCAGGGCTTCCTAATCTTTGGTGGTGGTGCGATCGCGAGAAAGGTGTTGCAGGACTTATCAGTACCCAGATCCTACCGTTTGCGGATGCACAAGTTTTAGGTTTATGGGTTTCAGTGGAAAGTGCAGTGTACCAGGCTTTGCAACAGAAGTAGGAGGAATGAATGCCTGAGGTGGAGTTGTGGAATTGGGTTTATTTATGCTCGTATGTGTTGCAGAATTATTCCGTGTGAACATGAAGTGTATCGCACACAGCTCAGTAATGTTAAACGCCAGCAGTTTTGGTGCAGTATTTCCGTTTTTGTTGCAGATAAATGGAGATATAGGTGGGTCGAAGTAGTTAATGTATGAAAATAGAGGAAGCTTCCTACGAGAGCTCTCTATATCTACATCCTGATCGTTCCCTTCCTCAATATGTGGGATAAATCGGTAAAGACGCACATTTAATGAGTACATACTTCCCGATTCTATTGCACTACAGTTGCTAAGAATTATTTGCTACATTTTCGTATAATAGGCACATAAATATATAGACCTTTATACTATTTGTAAAGCATCTCAGATCTAACCTTCAAACTATGGTACGGTAATATAATTATTAACTAATGTGCATCTTAGGGAGATGAGATGGGAGCTTGGCCCAAAAATTACACTTAGCATGCATGTTGCTACTGCAGGCCAGCATCTTGGTTGGTCTGCTTTTCCTTCCATCATTGGTATTGGATAATCCTACAACCAATGATGCATACGTGTCGAAGATCCCCGAGTTTCCCCTCAACCGACTTGCATAAGATTGCGGGGAAGAGGGCTGGGGGATTGGATAGGGGGGCTATGTACGAGAGAGTATGTAAGTAAACATCCGTCCATGAGTGCGGTCTGCGGCAGCATTTCTTTCTGACTTCCAACTGTCAACTTCCATCCTCCGACTCCCCCGCTCTACACGCAAAGTTCTTGCTGTTATCCTCATCTTCTTGTTCTCTACCATTGAGTATCATTTCTATCTTTGCAACGCAACCCTACCAGCCAGTCCCGCCCCCATCCGGGTCTCTTCCAATCAGCGAAAGCTTACGTTGCCTCGCTTACTATGGAGACAGTGTCATATGGGACACGGTTGCCGACCAGACGCCGGCGCCAGAAGCATAGCTGCGACCAGTGTAGAAAGGGGAAGCGAGCATGCGATGCTGGTCTTACACCTTCAGCATTCTTTTCCTCAGTTTCACACGCTCCAGTCTTCCGAAGGAGTAGTATAAACATACCCCCGAACACCTTTGAGTACCCCGCGCAGCCATGCACAAACTGCCTCAAGGGAGAAAAGAGGTGTACATTCGAATGGCTGAGGGATCCTGGGGCCGACACCCTCCAAGATGGCAAACGTAAGCGCGCAGGGGAACCGCCACAGAGAAGAAGGACGCCAAATTTCTCATCAACAGACCAACGTAGGAGTTACATTGGATCACCATTTCATGTGGATTGGCAAGCCCCAGAGGAGTTCCTAGGACCGTCGCCGCTGATAGAGTCTTCCGGAGATTGGCACAATGGTTCAAAAAGTCGACCAAGGCATGAGAACAAGTCTGGAGTCTTCCCAAACCACTCTCCTCAGGATGGTTTCTGGTCACATCCATTCAGCAGTATCGACTCTATGCCAACCGGATACAATTACTTTGAACGAGATGGCGCTACGAGCCATTCAACTACCACGAATTCCGAAGACCGCTCTCAAACCTCTGAGAGTGGTAAATTCAGTTTTGAGCAACCCCCCGTCTCGCAAAATGTGCGCCGCCGACGCACATCACGAACACAGCAGCTCTGGGATCGGCCAGACGGGGAGCCATCTCTTTTTTCTCACTTGGACATATCCGAAAATACTTCTCGCCATTTCATGACCAACGGGTTGCTACGCATTTATCATGATAGTATGGAGAACGCCCTTTCGTGTTGGCTGACTGAGCACAATTGCCCTTACACAAGTACCGCCCGGCGTATGAATCCGATCATAGCTTTGGGGTCAGAGAAAGTCACCATGAACGAATGGGGCTCTACATGGTCCAATAGGCTCTACTCTCGAGTCTGTCGACTAGACCGCGCATACTCGTCCATACGCAGTCGGTCACTGACCCAGACTGAAGACCGGATGGCATCGAAAGCTCTGAACCTAGCGGTCCTTTCGTTTGCTTCGCAATGGTCTCAAGCTGGTGACAGAAGGACAAAGTCCCCCACAGCCGAGGATAGCCACTCCAGTGCAGGAATTGGAAGCAATGCTGATGCATTTCCCCTGTCCGACGAATTCGGACGATCAATGCAGGAAACACTTTGGCACCAAGCATCCCGAGTGCTTCATGAAGCAGCTGGAATCGAATCCTTCAGAGTGATTTTCGCATTGATAGTATTCTCGTTAACGCAGCGCCCACTTGATATAGCACAAACCACACCACAGAACCTAGCATTCAGAGAGCTGCAAGAGATCATTGAAGCCGATGGGCCGCCACTTTTCCTTGAGATCGGTCTCCGGCAGGCATTTTCGTGTCGACGAATATTAGAACAAGGCCAGAGGCAAACGGGGGGGAGTATAGGTGGAAAGCAAAATCCACTTCGACTAGAGGACCGCGAAACGTTCAATCTGTTGTTTTGGCTCGGTATCATGTTCGACACACTTTCCGCAGCGATGACCCACCGCCCCTTAGTCGTCGAAGACGAGGACACGAGGGCAGCAACAAAGTCCTCTGACGACTTGCCGCAGACCTCCCCAGAGGCCTCCGCTGCTTACACCCAGCCACGTGAATCGAATGAGTTCAGCTCTTTCGGGGAAGCACCACTCCCGGACGAGTTATGGGGCGACCGCTTCCTCTCCATTAGAACAGACTCGACAGAACCGACACGTTGGCCATGCTCATACCAACTGGCAGCATCTACGTTGAGCGATGCGGCGCCAGTTAAAGTGTTACTATTCCGTCGCGTGACCCGCCTCGAAACCCTATTGTCGAGGAAAGCAGACACCATCGAGTTAGAGTCAGCTCTCAAGGACACGTTCCATGTATACGACTACTGGAACCGCGTCTACAGGCCTTTCATGCTCGACTGTATTGCCTACCATGACGAGCTTCCCCCACGGATACAATCATGGTACATCCTCTTGGCGGGGCACTGGCATCTCGCTGCATTCCTCCTGGCCGACCTGATTGACGAGATTGATAATGCAAACCTGAGCCTTCCAACAGAACGCAGAGCCCGGCAATACTCCCGCTTTGTCACAAAACTGCGACGAGAAAATGCGCACACGGTATCTGAGCTAGGTCGGTCTTCACTCTATGGAAGCCAGGATCGCTCGTTCACAAAAGCGCGCGAATTCCATTTCGCTGTTAATAAGAGTGCCCTCCTGACCGAGCCATGGACAGTCGTGCTGATCCGGTCGTTCAGTCGAGCTGGCTACATCCTCGCCGAAGCAGTTGTAGCAGAATCACAGAGAGCATTTGCGCCGCAGACTGCTGGGCATGCTGAGCTCCAATGTCGCAACTGTATAGCAGCGCTTTGGCTTTTAGGAAAGAAGTCGGATATGGCTTACCTGGCTGCAAGATTTCTTACGAACATGCTGAACAGACCGCCGCCCACGAACACTGCGTCGTCAATAACAAGTGAAGAAATTCTGAGTCGTGAGCAAAGATACCTAAGACACACCAGCGTACACTCATCTTACTCCACACTCGACAACGAGAGTACATTCGATAACGGTTTCTTAGAGGTCGCTGGTGGACAAGAATTCGGGCTAGACTCTACTGGTAGCGACTCGATACTGGATCTGCAATCTTACTCGGTGTTGGGAGACAGCAGCATAGACGAAAGAGGCTCTAGTGGATCACCTTGGGAATCAGAGTATTTCGCCGCTCCGGGGTTTGCGAATGTTGATTCCTTACTTTTTGCTGGTGGAACGTAATACACGTTGGCACTTCATGGGGTATATGGAAGAGGCATGGAATACCTTTTCAGACAGGCTTATTGACAGCACTGATGTTATTTTCGCATCCCGACTGACCCATCTGTTCGTCATCTCAAGCGTATCTGTGGACAAGCGGAATCTATATCATGGCCTGGCTGCGGCTTTGCATCTCCTGGATATCGCAGATCTGCTTCGGATTAGAGGGATACGGGTTCAGATTTCGGACATGCGGAGCACGAATTGGAACCGCTATGGCCAATAAGAACCGCAGAGAAAAGTAAGTTGATCTTGGGTAGATCTTGAAGCAAATCTACTGTACCAATATACTATTAGGAAGCGAGGTCAAATCAGGTATATTGATGATAATGATGATGATAGGTAGGGATTCAGGTATTCCCTACTTATGAGTCTCTGTTGCCTGGCATTCCACATGCTTAGCAGTTCCTGACGTATACTATCTTTTTATTATTATAATTAGCCAGTACTTTTGCTTCTCTGTGCTGCACCACACTTTACGGATTTTTTCTACGATTTTCCCTTCTGCTATGTATAGCTACCTTTTGATGAGTTTATAATGTCACGAGATATATCTGTATGACTTGACAAGCGTTGCAAGCTCTAACGCCGTAAGAACTGGCGACCATCACGTTTCTAAAGATGAGAAGTTCATACACTCATTCTGATAGATCCGATGTCTACACTAGGTGCGATGCCCAAAAGCGTCATAACTTCTTACATCAAACTCGCATATGACAAGAACAGTACTTAGTCGACACACCATTTCTGATTTACAGGTAACCAGGCCCCCTTCACCCTTTTCCACGGCTCCGTGATCCACTCCTGGTCATCATAATGCGGTGTCCTCGCCGCAGCGAGCGTGCACATCCTCTCGACAATCATAGTTCCATCAAGTGCAGTATCTTTAATCCTGACCAACACCGCTGTGCACCCACTCGCATTGAGATCTCCATACGTGCAAATGATTATTGCTAACTGATTGGAATCCGCTTCGGTCGGTGCAAACCCGTCTTTCTCCAGCTCAAGCTCCAAGCAACTCGCTTTCCAGAACGCCGGCATGTATGGCTTTCGATGTTCATCTGCCGAGGTATCAACCAGGAAATTCTGCTCAACTGGCTGGTCGCCGCGGATTTCCGTTATCTTGATGCCGGGGAACATGACTGTTAGCCCGTGAGCGCAGATGGTACCCGAAGGCCGGGTAATCTGTGACTGGGGATCATCGGGGTCTGGGAATACAGAGGGTGCATGGATGATCTCCCCCCTGGAGTGAAGGAATGACTCTGGAGCCCATCGAAATCCAGGTTTGTCCAGTCGCTTTGCCCGGAGTGAGATAATAGATGGCGGGATGCAACCAGGAGGATCGAAGGTCCGGGATACCTCGTCTGCGAGCTCTAAGAATTTGACCATACCAGCCACAGATGCCCCGGAGGCAGGAGATGAAGGGGTTTCTTTGCCCTTAGACGTTTTCGCACTCCTCTCCTCTTCCGCTTTCTTCTTCTGCTCATTCTCGATTTCGTGAGATATTGGAAGAGTATCTACTCCCAAGAGCAGCGCAAGACACAAAGGCTCATCGCGTAGAAAAGTTGAAGTTCGAAGTGCCAATGTTTCTAAGACCCCTATCATCCGCGGTTCTGTAGGAATTGCTTCAAATCTGCTCAGAGAGGTCGAGTCGTCTTCCACGAATATCGAGAGACCAAAGATCGACTCATAATCCGATATCAAATCCCGACCGATCTGGTTTTGGAATCCATCTTGAGGAAGTCGTTTGGCTTCTGAGATGAGAACGGAAAGGGATTTCGGCGTCTCTCCAACCAGAAGGTAGATTCTCCTCGCAAATAGACCTTCCTGGATGGTCCAAAGCCTCCGAATCCAGTTAGAGAGTCTGAAACGAGCTAGAATCTCTAGTACACCTGTTGAACTGTCGCAGGCGCTGAGCCCAGCATCGATGATGAGCACCTTATCTGCCTTTGTATATATCTCCTTCATTCTTGAAATCGTCTCTGCTTCCTCTTTCTTGTACGCGTCTCCTTTAGGAACGCACAACGTGTCGAGCCACCACCATCTTTCGTTTGCAGGCTGTAGTTGGGTTTCGGGCGAAAGGCGATTGACAGCCATCTGGACTCGCTCAAGCTGGCATTGATTCATCTGATTACCTTCGGGATTGCCTAGCCCATCAGACCATACGTGCGAGATGGCAACATAGGTTGTCGAATTACTCGCTTCTCCAGCCTCAAGTTCTTCAAAATGATTCCCCTTTACATATCTCAGTATTGGAGTTTGCTCGCGTCGAATCACAGAAACCACTTTTTCGATCTCAGGCTTGAGGATAGAGCATGGGCAGTTATACTTGGAATGACGCGCTGTGATGATCTTAGTGTGAAGGCATAACTTATCCGTACACTTTCGATGATTCAGCTTCACCTTTGGCCCTCCAAGCGTCGCGCAATAGTGGACAGTTGAGAGACGGCAGAGTCCCTGAAACCCTGACACGATGAATGGGCACCAACCGTCCATTTCGAGTATCTCGCAAAGAAGATCTCCAGAAGACCAAAAGGCGGGATTTCCGCCAACAAGTGCTGCATTTGTCGTGGCAAGTGCTTCTCCTAAAAGAGCACAAGAAAGCGCGATTTCTAGCGAGACAGGTAGAAATAGATGCAGATTCAAGAGACCTCGAGAAGGCAGGCTGCTGAGCCTATGGGTCAAGCCTTGGGCTTCCTTCAAAATTGGATTATTTCTCTGATGAATCAGTTCCTTTTCTTCCGTCGAGAGGTTCTTATGAAGCTCCATCCAACTAGCCAAATATCCTGGAAGTTTTGCCGTAGATATGAGCTTCTCCCCATTATCACCAATCCGAATGAAATCTTTGACCTTGATAGAGATTTCCTTGGGTATAATTGCTCTGAGAAGACCGAAAAACAGCCAGTTCTGTAGAACCTGCGAAAGTTTGGTTGGGGGAAGTTTCGCCCATGAAAGGTATCGGACCTTGTCTAAATCAATGCCCTCACGGTCAGGATATTGCAGCCATTCGCCATCGAAGTCGAACTCAGTCTCCGAAAGGATTGGAAATGCCAGATCAACACACTTTGGGCCATGGTACAGATGCTCCATGCCCGTTATTATTTCTGGGAAACCGGTAGACTGCAAAACTTGCTACCAAAAGCCAAACGCATACGTATCTCGTGTAGAGTGTTGTGACGAGCTGAGAATTATATTCAAGACGAGGTTGTGACCCTGAGGAAGCGGTGAAAGTGTTTATTAGCTTCTTACGAGCTGTAAACATGTTTCAGCCACACTCACGATCAATGCATTGCATTGGCTCCCAAAATGAAGATGGCTGAAAAGACGAGTTCCATGGCACTAAAAACGCCTCTGGACTCAGGCCGTGGCTATATTAAGAAGGAGCTGAACTACATTCAATAATTTGGATAATCATCGCCTAACCTTGATACCTTCCGCTCACCAGATCTCATATCCAATTCTTCAAGGATGCCTTTTATGGTCCCATACTCAAGGAACGCAAAGCTGGTCGGTCATGACAAGATCTTCCGAAGTATCAATTCAAGTGGTGGTGTAACAGTATTACGTGGACCAAATGGTATCGGGTGAGTAAATACTGGATATGTCTTTATAAACATACAAAATAACCATCTTTAGGAAGTCGCAAGTAGCGTTAGAGTATGCCTACAGATTCAAGTCTTTGAAACCAGATGGAGCAATCATTTGGGTGTCTTCTGGCGGTCTTTGGAGATTGACCCAATCCATCAAAGAAGTCGCCAGAAATCCGGCCGTTTCCATGCCAGATATTGTCGATACCCCTGCACTCATCCATTGGCTCCAACATGTGTTTCATGCCAACTGGTTTCTGGTTCTTGATGGCCTTTCATTCCAATCATTCAAGCCGGCGGAGAAAAGTCAGCTGTTGGAGGCGTTGAAGAACTTAGACCCTTCTTCTGGAAAAGTAATAATCACAACGACACTTAGCGAGTGGGAAGATTTGGGGTTTCAGATAATAAACCTTCCTGTTCTATCTCAGGAAGAAGCTTTTCAGCTAATAGATGGGAGATTGATCGGCAAAGGCTCCGGTGAGAAGCGGGATCTTATTGAACGCTTGTCCCACCACCCTTCTGCACTTCTCATGGCTTGTTCTTATATCCAAGAGAGCAGAAGTGATCCGCAAGAAGCAGATACATTTGAGTATTTCGTTCGGCAAAGCGGATCATACGATTCAGGTGGTTCCAGAGATATAGCAAATCCTCCTCAGCATGTAGTGCTTAAGCATTCGCTGAGCCGATTATTGGATGAAAATCAGCCAGCTCTTGAACTTCTTTACTTGTTATCTGTCCTCCATATACAGGGAGTACCGGTAACTTTGCTGTCTCTCTGTTACGAACAGTGGCATGGGAACTGGAGACTTGGCTTTCGACGTGCTCTTAGGAGACTTCTATCTTTGTGTCTGATCCAGAGCTCGGATGACCAGTTCACGGTATTTGTCGACCCATCGACTCAGGTGTATGTCTATCAGAAACTGGAAAGAAATGGAATGTTGGCAGTATGGCAAGAAAAGGCCATCGAAGCTCTCGCAAAGATATTCCCAGACAACGACGCGATCTACTGGCATCAATGCGAAATTCTTCTACCTCATGTTTTGGCCATTCTTAGTTGCATACCTAGCGAGAGGAACTCATATTCATATCTTTCTATCCTACTGCGCAAGCTGGCAAAATATTATCTGGCCATTGGGGATTATGCTAGCGCTCTCGATCGAGGATCCGAAGCTCACGAATTGTATCAAACGCTTTACGGAGGTGACCATCTAGAGACCCTCCAGGTAGAGAAAGAAGTCGCGAACATTCTTTATAAACAACAAAACTTCGTGGAGGCCGAAGCAAAGCTCGTGCGCGTGCTCGAACGCTACAAGGCAACCCTCCCGGAGAACCACTACCTCATCCTCATGCATTACAATAGTCTGAACGCCGTCATTCAAGATCTAGGAAAATGCGAACTAGCAGAAGAATACGCCGAAAAGGCTTTGCAAGGGTACAAGCAAATCTACAGCGAGACACACAGCGATACCTTGATTGCAAAATGGAACCTCGCAACGCTATATCGCCGAACAGGGCGTAATGAAAAAGCGAAGGTCCTCCTCGAAGAACTCCTCAAAGTATACCAGACGATATATAATGCATCACACCCGGATATCCTCGAAACGATGCGTGTCTTAGCTGACACCTTATTCGCTCTGAACGATGGCGACCGCTCAATTGAGATGCTCCAAAAGTCCGCCAACCTAGCCCTCCAAACCATGGACTCCAAGAATCCCACAGTTCTCAGCATCCAAGGCACACTAGCCAGCACGCTCAGTAAAATGGGAAGGCTTGAGGAAGCTAGAGAACTCCAACGCCAAATCCTCGACACGAACTTGGCTCTTCACCCCGCGCCGGATATTGAGTCTCTGGTTCCAGCCCTTAACCTAACATCCACACTCGAAAGGCTCTCGCGTTTCGAAGAAGCTCTTCAGGTTCTCAAGCCAGCCTTGGACCTAGCGCAGAAGGCCTGGCTTGAGGGAGAGCCCGCATGCCCTACACATTCTACCTTACTTCGACTTCAGAACTCATTTGGACTGCTATGCCTGCGCCTCGGACGGAACGTCGAAGCCGAAGACCAGTTCCGCAAGCTCGTTGACATAAACAAACTAGTGTATGGTGAAAATGGTGAAATGAGATTGGTTGCTATGAATAATCTCGGCGGGGCACTTCAGAGGCAGGCGAAGTACACTGATGCAGTCCAGGTCCTAAGGGATGTTCTCGAGCGCAGTGAAGAGGCTCTAGGAGCGCATTATCGATTTACGTTGCGCGTAGGCAATAATTTAGCTGAGACGTTGAGGCTGTGGGGTGAGAGTGGAACAGGAGTCGAGAATCCTAGGGAATTGCTCGATGAAGCTGAGAAGTTACACAAAGGGGTGCTAGACGCAAGGACTGCTGTTTTGGGCGAGGGCTTGGATACTTGGGTTAGTTCGGTGAATTATGGGACTATACTGCAAACTCAAAACAAGGCACATGAGGCCGAACAGTATTTTGACGTCTTGGGGAAGCTGGAGGCTATTGCGGGAAGCCAGAATGAAGTGGTGGTACGAGGCAAAGAAAGATTGGCATTACTGAAGAAGGGAAAAGTTGAAATAGTGGGCAGTACTTAGAGGAAAGTGTTTTTTGAAATGAGGGTGTAGCATGCCTATATCCAGACGATCCAGACGATCCAGATGACCCTGTAATATGAATTACAATGCGAACCTTCCTGCTATTACCTTACTGGTGGTTGAATATGAGCGGCATCTATCTCTTGTCTCAAGCTCTGCTCAGTCAGAGGTCATGTAAACTTTTACTCGAAAGAATGAGAAGTTTCTCGACATCTTTTGCATATCCTCTCAGATTGGGAAAGGAAAAGAAATTGCAACACAGCTAGCGCATTATGGAATTGGGCCAAGACTACTTCTCGGAATCGTCATCAAGTAAAAACGTGTAGGAGTAAGGCTTACTGTTGTGAACTGGCTTTCGGACTGTTAGATCCAAAATATGATGAACTCGGATTTCCATACGAGCTAAAAGGGCTACAAACCTGGTTGTTGACGAGGCGGCTGCGACTGACGCGGCCGATAAGGTTACTGTAGCCGCTTTTTCAGCACAAGATGTCATTCCTGGCTACCGTAGCATACTTGTACTTGTAATTGCCTATGGATTTTCGAGGTTATATATCATCCCTTGTTGGTTCAGCCCTGTTTTGATAATTCCAGCACCTTTTTTTAATAAATTCCAGAAAATGTCTTCCGGGACCCAAGCGTGAGAGAGTCTTTGTTTACAAAGACCAATGTTTCGAGGCCTACAACTGCAACCAGGAATCCGCTCTGGATCCAACGACGTTGACTCCACCCACTCCGCCCAACCTGACTTCTATCAAACTTATACATACCAACGGCTGTCTACATGGAAGATATCCATGCCGCAGCAGATGGCCTAGGTCTTGTTAGAGCCGAGCACGCTTCACCTCCAAGTTCTACCGTCCAGAAGCGAAACCGAACTCAACTAAGCTGTAGTAGCTGCCGCCATGGCAAGCTCAAATGCGACCGACAACAACCTTGCTCGCAATGTGTTCGAAAGGAGAGAGCATCACAATGTAATTTTCCTACGCAAGCAAGGAAGCCTGTAATCAGCTTGCAAAACAGAGTGAAACATCTTGAAGGTTTAGTAAAAGATGTCCTAACAGCCCAGAGTCCGCTTTCTTCGGGAGCTTTTCCAACTCCTCCCGATACTTCAAGCCACAGTCGAGATGGTGAAGATCAGATCAAAAGGCAACAAAGCCCGGCCTTTGGTCAAGTGCTTCTAAACGATGGACAAATTTATGTGGGAGCAACCCACTGGGCGGCAATAGTCGAAGATGTACGATCAGTGTCCATGCCAGTTTATATATACTG
Source organism: Hyphodiscus sp. D1413 (assembly GCA_003988895.1). NCBI lineage: Eukaryota > Fungi > Ascomycota > Leotiomycetes > Helotiales > Hyphodiscaceae > Hyphodiscus > Hyphodiscus sp. D1413. The sequence goes on from QYAO01000013.1 coordinate 753,888, forward strand.
ACATTTCGGAGATAGAAGAAGTGAAAGGTTTCTTAGAGGAATCCGCCGAGGCCACTGGCCAAGAATCCAGTAGTCAGTATAACTCGCTTCTGTGGGACATTGGTTCTGCTCCAGGGGAAGTAGATATGGTAGCGAACCTTCCTCCACGGCTGACTGTGGATCGTTTAACTTCTCGTTATTTCAACTCTACAAGTCCTGCTCTATGTAAGTTATTCACCAAAGCACAAATTCATCCCGCTGATAGCTCTTCAGTCATCATCCACAGACCTACATTCATCAAGAACTACCGCCAGTTTTGGCTGGATCCAGAAGGCACGCCGATCATCTTCATTGGCCTCCTCTACGCTTTTATGGCAATAGCCACCCTTTCTATCATCGCTTCAGGAGAGGTCCATCCAGATACCCATGGCGCACCTCGTGAAATGCTTCAGGTCTACAAAAAGAGTTGTATACAATGCCTCATTTTGTCAAACTACACCAAGCCTACTCGATATACCTTGGAAACGATGATGATTTTTGGAGAAGTTGAATTCTTGATGAGTCGAGATGATCAAGTCCACAGCTACTTAATGATGGGCGTCGCTGTCAGACTGGCACTGCGTATGGGTCTTCATCGCGATTCAGACAAGATTGGGACAGTTTTCACTCCATTCGAAGCAGAATCTCGGCGACGCATGTGGTATCATATCAAGCAGCTCGATCTTCTGACCAGCTTTCACATTGGCCTCCCTGGGATGATGCAAACAATCGAAAGCGATACACTGCCTCCACGCAACTTATTAGACGAAGACTTCGATGAGGATTGCACAGAATTGCCTCCATCTCGCCCCGAATCAGAAACGACTCCAATGTCTTATGCTCTTTGTAAAGGGAGATTAAGCGAAGAAGCTGGGAAGATCATGGTCATCGCTAACAAAATTCAACTTCCTCCTTTTGACGAAGTAATGAAGTTAGATTTATCACTACGTGTTGCGTACGACCAGGTTCCCACGCATCTTCGCCTTGACGACTCCGAAATTGATGTCACAGACTCGCCGAGTAACATTCTTAAACGTTTCACTGTATCAGTTCTTTTCGAAAAGAGTCGATGTATGCTCCATCGAAAATTCCTCTTGAAGGCTAGGGAGCATCCGGAGTATCAATACTCGAAGCAAGCGGGACTCGATGCTTCAATGAAACTCCTACATCGCCAAGGCCTTGTACACCAAGCCGCATCCCCTGGAGGTCCACTACCACTTGACCGGTGGTTTCTCTCTTCTTTTTCGACGCACAGTTTTCTACTCGCAGCTATGATCATCTACCTCAACGTCATGAGCGATATCAAAGATCCAACCAGCACGAATCCAACCGATATCCAGGCAGGTCTAGATGCGCTTGAAATGTCGCGTTATAATTGGGAGGCGGCTTTGAGTCTTTCTCTTGAAGCAAAGAGGGCCTCTCTGGTACTTATTGGTATGGTCGACAAGATTTACCAGGCACAAGGAAGACCACCTCCACCAAAAGATGTACCTGTTATGAGTCTTGAAAGCGGCTTTCCCACCCTAAGCACGACTGACACATTGCGGTTATCACTTATAGGTAAAATTCCCAACAGAATATCTCCTTTGATTGGTACTTCGGGCTCACTAATGACAGACAATTCTGCCATCCAATATCCCGATTTTAACAATGGAGAGCAAGGCATGCCATTGAGCCATACAACAAACAGCACTACTCCCTCTTCTCGATTGACGATGCCTCCCGACTTGGATGTAGGTATGGAAGCAGACCCATTCGAATCGATGTTGAACCTCCCCAACGACTTCGACTGGGAGATATTTGATGCTCAAATCCGGCCACCAGCAGACGCTACTCAAGACGCGTGGCCAGGTTTCAATGCAGATCTTGAAGATGGCATGAACGACGATTACAGTATATAACGTACTTTTACAGTACAAAACAATGGAACTCAGAGACAACATGCAATTCACAAGAATGCCCTCAATTGCTTGTCACAATATTCCAAGAAGGTCTTCTCCGAGCCGCTTCCACCTTCCGCCACACTTTTCTTCGCCAATACAATCTCTTCAGGCAAATCAGATTTCCGACCCCAAGCCATGCAATACCCACCATTATCATCCATCGTAACCTCAGGAGAGAACGCAGCATAAAGGATAGTATATGCGCCATTGATTGGTGGTTTGTAAACAAATTTCTATGCGATGTGTTAGCAACCATGCCTCATTTTCAGCGAGGAAAGGTGTGCCAGAGGAAAGGTGTGCCAAAGGAAAAAGAATTCACCAGCGTAGGCCTGATAACGGAGCGGAAGAACCAAGGCTGATGCTTCTGCAACGCTGTTGGCATTAATCCTGGATGAACGGATACGCTCAGAACGCCCTTTGGCCCTAACCGGTCTGCAAACAAGCCCGCGAGCCACGCAACACCAACTTTCGACTGCATGTAATTCGCCATCAACCCTGAAAGGATCTGAGGTGTTCCACTGGCATCGAATGTCATGGCACCTTTCTGGAGTTGGCCTTGCAGGATGGAGACGACCCAGACAATGCGAACACTCCCAGCAGGCGTGTTAGGTTTTGTGGCTGTAGAAGCAATGATAGGCTCGAGGAGGAGGGTCAGAAGATAGGGACCGAGACAATTCGTGCCCATTTCTAGGTCATTCCCCTAATACGATATACTGTCAGTTCACCTCCCAGAACGAGTCGCCGGACATCACAGACTTGTTTATCCTTTGAATCCTGCGGCACGCTCATGACAGCCGCATTGTGGACCAAAACATCCAGCCTCGATTCCTTGGCCAGGAAACTGTCCACGCCTGGCTGGATGGTCGCCAGGTCGGAAAGATCAATAACCATCGTGCCCAGTCTGCCGTGCTTTTTGCCGCCACCGCCGATCGCCTTCGTCTCCGAGAGCAATTGCTCGACGGCGCCGTCGCAGCGAGCCTGGGACCTAGCCGCGATGTAGACCGTCGCCCCTTTGAGGTAAAGCAGCTTCGTGAGCTCATAGCCGATCCCAGACGCACCTCCGGTGACTATGTATACTTTCCCATCAAGGGCCGGCAGGTCTTTATCCGTGAACTTCGGAGGCCAAGGAGGAATGAACTGTGACAGCGTCGAGATAGGAGGGTTCTTAGCAGGGGAAGGCATCACGTATGTAATATCCGCATATACAGTTTAAAAATACCGCATAATCAAGTCGATTTAAAGAACCACTCAAGTCAACGGCGCAAGCCCTTCATATACTGCACACACACAAACCACCGGACAAACCAAACCCCAATCTCCCCGTCTATCAGGCATGTGCTCCATTCCCGCCCTGCACATAACCGCCAGAGAGACCGTTTCCAGGCACGAGAAGACCTTACGTCCGCCCTGTGCGGAGAGCAGCAAGGAGGTGATCTGGGGAAGGATTTATCTATCTCCGTAGCGCGTCGTTCGGATTATAGATTTTCCGCTGAGGTAGCGCTAACCGTAGTTGGAACGCTGCTAGCTACCTTTCTCAGCGAGATGCTGTTGGCGTCTTCTGAACTGATTATAAAGGTCCAGGGTATAAGCTACAAGAGTTCGTACGGATGAGATAATGATGGGCTAAGACCTAGATGTGGCTGTGATAAAGTCCTGCCCTCCCAACACTTACTGTACGAAGGGGAAATGGCTCTGGCTAGTGTCCAGCTCCCCGTGAGATGCGATGCGAGGTTCGACGTGGAATTCTCGAGCGTAGACCTTCTGGCAAGGCTTCCTCTCACTGCCTTCTGATGTTCGTAGGGTATGGGTTTCGTAAGGTACAGAAAATACCCGACGCATGATCTGGAGGGCTGGCAAGAGTTAGATTCTTCGAACGAGTCGTCAGATAATCCATGGTTAAGTAACAAGGGGATATTTCATGCAGAGAAGGATTGGGATTACGATTATGATTGCACATAGAACAGGAGAGCAGTTCGCCGTAAAGATCCATTGCATTCTAAAGTACGCGAATTTTGTTTCATCATATCCTCACCAGTGCTTTATGCCTGGTAGGTCGAAGCACTGACATTTCCACCACGTCCAGTCCAGTTAACGTGGATGTTTGTGTTCTCGGGATACTTCTCGTTGGCGTGCTCGGGCTTGATCTTGAAGGTGTGTGCGCCGAAGTAATCACGTTGGGCTTGGAGAAGGTTGGCAGGGAGGTCCTTGGTGCGATATCCGTCGAACCACGACAGAGCAGTGGAGAAGGCGGGACTAGGTATTCCAAGAAGAGCAGTCTTAGCGACGACATCTCTCCAGCCAGGTTGAGCCTTGTGGATAGCCTTGTTGAAGAAGTCGTCAAATAGCAGGTTCTCGAGGTCAGGGTTTTTGCGGTATGCGGCAGTGATGTCCTTGAGGAAGACAGACCGGATGATGCAGCCACCGCGCCACATGAGAGCGATGGATGGCTTGTTGAGCTTCCACTTGTATTCTTTGGCAGCCTGCAGCAGTCAGTTTTCCATGTTCGAAATGATTGGGTCGGTTACATACCTCTTGCATAAGCATGAAACCTTGTGCGTAAGAAATGATCTTTGATGCGTACAGAGCCTGCTCTAAATCCTCGAGGAATTGCTCCTTGTTGCCCTCAAATTTGTTTGATCGACCGACGAATGAGAGAAGACCAGAAGCCTTGGTACGCTCAGCCTTGACGGAAGACAAGCAGCGGGCAAGAACAGCTTCGGCAATCAAGGTAACGGGCATTCCAAGGTCAAGAGCGTTGATGGCAGTCCACTTTCCAGTGCCCTTCTGTCCAGCAGAGTCAAGGATCTTCTCAACAAGCGGGGTTCCATCATCGTCGTTGAAGTACATGATATCACGGGTAATTTCGATCAGGAAAGAGTCAAGAACACCCTTGTTCCACTTTGTGAAGACATCTCCGATTTCCTTGTCTGGCATTCCAAGTCCACGTTTCATGATGTCGTAGGCCTGTATCATTTAGCAGTTGTCGACATAAGTGAGAAATTCTCCGTACTTCGCAAATCAGTTGCATGTCACCGTACTCAATGCCGTTGTGAACCATCTTGACGTAGTGGCCAGCTCCCTCATCACCAACCCACTCGCAGCAGGGCTCACCATCTGACTTGGCAGCAATATGTTGGAAGATATCCTTGATGAATGGCCAAGCCTCCTCGTTTCCACCGGGCATCAAAGAAGGACCATATCTGGCACCCTCCTCACCTCCGGAAACTCCGGTACCGACGAATCGAATGCCTTTGCTTGCCAAGTATTTTGTTCTTCGGGTGGTATCGGGGAAATGCGAGTTACCGCCATCGATGATGATGTCGCCTTTCTCGACGTGGGGAAGGATGGTCTCGATAAAGTCGTCGACTGGCTTTCCAGCCATGACCAACATCATGATGCGGCGGGGCTTCTTGAGCTTGGAAACGAACTCCTCGATGGAGTGAGCACCTTCGATTGACTTGCCTATGGAATTGAGCAATGATTAGTAATTTTCCCGGACTGAGGAATCGTGGATGGAGTTGCTCACCCTTGGCTTCATTTGCCAGGAAATGGTCGACCTTTGACACTGTGCGGTTGAATGCGATGACATTGACACCGTGGTCCGCAGCGTTCAAGATCAAATTCTGACCCATAACGGCCAAGCCAATAAGGCCGAAGTCTCCTCTGGGTACATTGTCAGTATATTGAGCTCTGGAGGTGTCCGAAGCCCACGAGCAAGCCGGGCGAGGTCAATGCTCGTAAGGCGCACACAGCGAGAAGAAGAAAAGGGCGATCAGGAAGAATGAATTCCTTTGCACACAGAGCTCAGTCGATAGCGACAGTTCTGCAGCGGAATTTGAGGCAAGCAGCTATCATAGCCAGGGTAAAATAGGGTGGGGTTGAGAAAAGAAGAGGCCGACGAAAATAACGGTCGATGGTGGGGTTAAATGGGAATGGAGGATTGGAGAAGACTTACGTTGGACCGCTCATCTTGATAGTATGGATTCAACTGGCAAGAAGAGATTCAAGGAGTTCAGTTGAAGTTGTTCCGTAGGAGTGAAGGCTCTACCTGAGAGGTGGAATTGGATTTGTAGATGAGGAAGAAGAGGAGAGGGAAGAGAAGTTGTTGTGACGAAGAGAAGGAGGAAAGGTTGGGCTGGACTAAAGTAGTGCCAGTGGTGGTGGTGCTGGTTGGAGGGGCAGATTGCTGATGATTAGTACGCAAAACACGCAAAACACGCAAAACACACTCCGAAACGTCAAGAGTAGCCGCTATGCCTGCCCGGCGACGGCTTTTACGGGAAGATATATGCGTTGAACTTGTCTTCCTGGTGGTGTGTATATATATGTATATGTTTGTATGTTTATATACACATATATATATCTATCTATATATACTATACATGCATAGATCCTTCTACTTAATCAGCTCTTCTGCTTGACCCCTTCTCTTGTCGCTGTCCGCTGCTTATTCATTCCGAGCCTTCAACCACCGATCCCTCCCCCACTTCGCGCGTTTCCGGACATCCCACCAATATTGCCTGTTCCTTCAGGCATCAACTACCCCAAAGGCTAAGGCAGTAAGGCAGAGACAGATTCACCCGCTGGCCACGTGACTGTCGATAATCTCATCCAGTTGTGACAGAACATGGTCATTAGAGCCTCAACCAAGATCAACGTCTTCTGCCCAGGACAGTAAATCCCGCCATTAGCGATTTGCCTCGATATAACATCTTTCTATACCGTGTCACGCACATCGAGTCTCGCGAGTGCTACACAGTAACTCACGCCTCTTGACCAAGATCCATCTTCTCGCCATCACGCGCAATCTATTCTATCGTCACCTGGAACCACTGTGCTACAGGCGCAAGAGGTACGTCTAACACTCATCATAGAGATACACGTGCAGCAATTCATCATGTCCTATCCTCCACCACCAGGTCTCAAATCTACCTCCTCACCACATCCTTCTCTACCTGCCCGACCACCGCCATCCGCGCAGCCTACCAACTTCAAGCCCGCATTTCAAAGCAGCAATGCAGGTCGGGGGGGATCATTCGGTGGTTTTGGTGGATTTGCTCCCAGACAAGTAGCAGCGCCTCAATCGTCGACGAACTATGGCAATTACCAACAACCCTCACCCTACCCCCAACAACCTCAATATGATGCCTACCCCGCCCTCCAACAAGTCGAACCAGCGTACGGCGCTGCTCCTCAGATTCGAAATCCTTTTGCACCGCCAAGCGCGACGCCTGCAGGGATGGGAAGGGCATACGAGGAAGACCCCGAGATGGCTGCTCAAATTGCACAATGGCAGTCTGCATACGCAGCGCCACCTGCTTCGAGTGGTGGATATACTGGTGCGGTTCCAAAGAGATTCCTCAATACGGGCGAGGGCTCTGCAGCTGCCACAGGAGCGAACGCTGGACCGACAGGACGGGGCGAGCCAAGCATGAGCGCATCTGCGATGACTTCCGCAGCACACAACGACACCGGTGTAGCATCCATCGTATCAGACGCCAAGACCAATCAGAAGACAGTTGTTAGATCGGGTGGTGGAACACAATGGACGGATTCTTCGCTTCTCGAATGGGATCCTGCTCATTTCCGTCTCTTCGTTGGCAATTTGGCTGGTGAGGTCACAGACGATTCTCTTCACAAAGCCTTCTCGAAATGGGGAAGCGTGCAGAAAGCACGAGTGATCCGGGACAAGCGCACGACGAAGAGCAAGGGATATGGATTTGTTAGTTTCAGTGATGGCGATGAGTTCTTCCAGGCTGCGAGAGATATGCAGGGAAAGTATATTGGCAGTCATCCAGTGCTGTTGCGGAGAAGTACGACGGAAATCAAGGCTGTTACTCCGAAAGACCATCGACATGGGAAGAACAGCAAGAAGGGCAAGGGCGGAAGTAATGGTGCAAATGATAGGACGGGTGCAGGGGTTCAGAAGCCTGGTAGCAAGACGAAGGGTGGTTTGAAGATCTTGGGATAGAAGTGGGGGAATAAATTGGCGTTAGGATGGAGAGGTATCTGAGAAGAATTTAAGTTGCCTTTTGCAGCGGCATGGCGATGATCATAGAGCAGGCAGTAATGAAAGGCAGAATACCCCAATACAACACGAAGTTCAACCTTATCCTCGCGCTTCTTGGGTAGTTCCCAGCGGTGCCTTCAGATTCACGTTTTTGCTTCCTGTGTTTTTGACTGTGTCACGATGAAATATGTTATTCGTCGAGTTCTGGGTGATCAGATCACGAGTTCGACCTTAGCTGAGAAGCGTGGCGGTGGCTTCACACGGCAGCTGAATGGAAGAAGGAACGAGAGACATTAATGCACGGGATGCAGTAGCTCAGCTCCGACGTCCTACATCTGTCCTACCTATCCCCAGATCTTAACTTTCCCTCCTCAACTCTTCAACTATCTCTATATCCCTAATTTGCGACTCCTAAAGAGTGTCCCATTTCAACATGCCTAGTAAAGGAATCCAATGCTATTCCTACATCGCAGTCCCCAGCTGCACGATCGAGTTCTCTGTCCCAGGAGGCACCCTCGTCAAGTCCCAGCTCCGCCAGTTCTCCAACGACCACCTCGAAGTTGATAAAGCACATATCAAATCACCATTCAGTTTCACCGGGACTTTCTCCTTTAAAGTCTCTGAAAATGGTCGACAGATTGCGGAGGAAAGCATCGACATCAATGTCTTGGCGGGTGATTTGGAAGGTGGATCTATGAAAACTATGGAGAATCAACTTTCTGTCGTAACTCCAGATGTTATAGTCGCTTATGGCTTCTATGATGCTGGGCCGGGGCTCGAAGGATTACCAAGTAGTAACCAGTACGTTTAGTGAGCCATGTCTTTTCCCTCAGATGGTCTTAGAAGCATATCTCAAGAAGTCTTCTAAACCTACGTAAACATGCCTAAACTTGTCTAGTTTCCACCCTAAGCATTTTGAAAAGAGCAAGACTAACTCCGCATCAGATGCTTTGTGACCGTGACGCCAAATTACTCAAATTGGATGCACGACGTCGCTTCCCCAGGGTCTCCTCAGTCCGAAAAGCCCTTTACCAAATTTTTCCTCCCAGCCGCGCACGATATTGGAATGAACAGTATGGCCTCAGCCTCTGCCGTCATCAAATCCCCCGCTCTGGTCGAAGTAATGAAAGGCCTCTCCCCTATCTTTGCTGCCATCGCCGGGATGGTGACCCGTATGTGCTTTTCCTATCTAATATCCCCTTTCACAAACAATGAACCATCTCATGCCTTTCAAGGAGGACAAATCCAAACTCCTGAAGTAGCTTTCGTCTTGTACTTTCTCAGATCATGCCGCTAATCTGTGTTAGACGATGCGGTGATGCACATAGCACCTAACATCGTGCGCGGTCTCGCAATGACCCAGAAAGATACTCTGCCCACTATCCTATCCCTTGGAGCCCGTTATTTCGAGTTCCGTCCCGCGTATCTACATGATGTCATCCGCAAGGACAAACCGATTCCGGATGTACTTTACTTCTCGCATTCTGCGATCCCCGGGATGCCATACGCGGAGTTTCTGCATGGCTGTGTGCAGTTCTTAATCGAGCATCCAGATGAGATTATCGTCACGCAGTTACGCTGGGATGGAGTCCCAAATGAATGTGCAAGGCCAAGTGATCAAGACATGGCTGATTATCTGAACACCGCTCTCGCACCCTCAAATGGCAGCATCGTAGCAGGAGACCTGAACGACATGTTGACCCTTACCATCTCCGCTCTCCGCACCCAACGCAAGCGCCTGCTCATCTTCTCAAACGCGGATTCCTTCTCCACCTACACAGACGCCGGGAATGCGACTCTCGTCCCTGGCCCCCTGATCGCTGAGTTCGACAGTCTAGCAGCCAATCCTGCTGAAGCGAAGGGGAAACCGTTCACGAACCTTCAGTGTCAAGCCACAGCTACAAATATCAAGGATGTTGTTGTCTACAGCGTGTTGGCTGCTAATGCGGATAATAGCTGCATGCTTGCTACGAAGGCCGTTTGTGATAATCAAACTTTGCCGTGGATCGCGGCCAATGGCGGGAGGTTGGCAGAGGGCTTGGTGGTGTGCATGAATGACTTCTTCGATGGGGGGACGGCGGATGTGGGGGTTGAGTTGAGCAGAAAGAGGCTTGCTTAGATTTGTGGTGGAAGGGTCGCTGTTAGAGGAATCTGAGTCTGGTCTCTGAGATGGGTGGGATTGTGTTCGAGGGATATAAGAGGTACCGCTTATATGATGTACGGAGGAGACTAGGTGTTGTTATAAAGAGATGATACTTCAAATTTCACAAATCAAAATATGTCTGAAAGCGGGATGCGCGTTGTATACCTAAGTAGGCGAGGAAGTATTTCACACTTGATCATGGAGGTAAGGCTCCGAGTCCTCTAAGAAAGACGCGCCAATTTTACGGGCGGGATGATTGATGTGTATTGGATCATGGATCATGGAGTATGAGTTGGATCTTGATTTGGAGAGTCTGAATTAAGGGATGTAGAGGTGCTTGTGAGGGAGTGAGTTGAGTGTGGAGAAGTGGAACGAGGAGATCGCGTTTTGGCGCGGGAGACATGGGGAATATCGAAGGGGCTAGATTCGGTGAAGACAGCTTTGGGCTTCGATAACTTTCTATACGCGTGCAGATTGGATATCCTATTGTCAGCCTATTGTCAGCCTATTGTTCAGAAGTTCGGATGGTCAGTGTCGTCATACGCGTTTTGCACAATGAAATGTCGGCTATTGTCACGATGCTATTGTCACAGTATCTATTGTCCTGAAGAGATACTTAAGAGAATGGCTCCCTCCACACCTCCTCCCCTTCTCTTCTTCCGAACCAAGCTCTCATCCAGAATCATACTTTCAAAAAACCACCGTAACAACCTCTTTCGAAAGTACAAGCAAGATGTCTACATATTATGACCCTACAGATGGTGGTAAGAGACCTCAAGCGTTCATGTTGATCTTGGCAACTGACACGTGGAAGAACTCTGGGAGGAGTTGTTCTCCCTAGAGCCGCCGTGGGATGGTATGTCCTGCAGTCTTCCAATGATGTTCGGTGGTTGACATTGCGTTTTAGATGAGTGGATGAAAGAGGGGGTAGAGGAGGAGGAAGTGGAGAAGAAAACTTCTCCTCTTTCTGACGAGCAGTGGCTCGAACTCATTGATCCTGCCCTTCTTCAACCCGCTCCGTCYGCGGTTCAGCCTTTGGCACCTTGTCCTCTTTCGCAGGAGGCACAGGGGAACATGGACGTGATGGTTGAAGRCCAGGAGAAGGCAATTGAGGAGATAACT